>CAEFZP010002711.1:105000-175131 GCA_903064625.1 Mallotus villosus | reverse complement strand
CTTCTCTCTAGCTCCCTCCACTCTCCTCGACTCTCTGTGTCGCGATCTCTCTGTCTCTGTATGTCTCGTCTCTCTCGTCTCTCTCTCTCTCTCTCTCTCTCGCGCTCCCTCCCTCTCTCTCTCTCTCTCTCTCTCTCTCCTCTCTCTCTCTCTATCAGTGGCCCATGGCCCTATGCCCAGAGGATGGCTCTCTCATTATCTTAGTTAGATTCCTACCAGATGGGGATAGGAATCGTGTATTATGCATTGCATTCATAATGATTGGGTCATGTGATATGCTCTGTGAGTACAGGAGTACCCGCCCTCTCGCTCTGGATTGATTGATGGTATGTGTTGGCACAGTCTGAAGAAGTGATGCACATGTGGGAGTGTCGTGTTGAATGTGCAAAATGCAATGATTTGTGCTGGTGGAGAGGTCAACCATCATGCGAGCTGTGTGTGTGGCTGTGGTGATCTGTTCAGGTAGACAGGTATGGTAGACATATAGAGTTGGTTCTAAGTGAATTCAGTTGTAGAGCTTTGACACATGTATCATTGATAAGTTGTAATGCGTAAGGTTTTCCTAAGTGTACAAGGCAGTTGTGTTACTGTTGCCTGTCTGTATGCCCATTGTTCACTTGAAAGAAATTAATAACACACACTTGGCCTTGTACCACTAAGATGCTCTCGCTGTGTAGCCTTTCTCTGGTACACTGTAGACAATTCATTGCCATCATTGTGTAAAACAAAACAAAAAAAACAGATGGAGCTTTTCTCAGACCCGACAAGCAAAGCAAGACATGGGGTGACAAGGACTCCTGGCTTAGCCACACACACACACACACACACACACACAACACACACTCAGAGAGCGGGGGCTCTGTGTAGTGTCTGCACCGGATGAGTTTGCTGGGTGGAATGCGTCCCTGGGGAGGAAGAACACAGAAAGCTCACCATTGGATTTGATTGGCTCACACAGAAGTTTAATAACTGCCAGGTCCCCATCACTCCCCATCCCTACCGCTGCTCTCCTTTTTTTTCCCTCGCTCTCATTCGGTGGGTCCTTCTCTTCTCCACATTCTCCGCGGTTGTTCTGCGTCTCTATTGTTGGCACATTTACTCGTGTTTATACCACTGAACGCAGGTCAGTTATTATAGTGTGAGAGGAGGGAAGGAGGGAGGGAGGGAGAGGGAAGGAGGAGGCGGAAGGGTAGAGAGACGAGCTGAAGTGGAACTAATTTTCGACGCGTCGTTGAGTGTGCGGCTGGCGGGTCGGGGGCGTGTTTGGGCGACAACCCAATTTGAAGTGAGAGACTCGCCAGGAAAGAAAAGAAGAAGAAAAAACTCAGAAGCGTGTCAGCGAGGCGCCGAACGCTCGTCTCTCTCCTCCATCTGTGCTCGCCTGGACGCCGCGACGGGAGAAGGCGAGGCGAAGAGTGGAGACGCTCCCGCACACTGAGAGTTTAGTGTGTGTCTACTCCACTGTGCCAGTCACATTACTGGGATGGCGAGGACCATGTTACTAGCCTCTCGTCCACGGGCGGCTCCTTGTAGTCGAAGCGCTTCCATCTACAGACGCGGTGGTAGTGCTTTCTGAGCCTTCCGGATCCTCCGACTCCCACTTCCTGTCTTCCCACAGTCCATTATGCCAGCAGTGGTCTGGCTGTGCTCTCAGCTCTGGGGAGAAAAGACAATAGCAGGGCCAAATAAATGCCAATAGGCATTAGCCTCTCCTGTTCAGTGGAGTAAGTCCTTAACAGCCCTCACCTCCCTGCTGTTTAGACGGTCCTGAAGATGTGGAACCAATTAAGCAGTTCAGACAGCAAAGTATGAGTGTGGAGCGATGCTGAGTGGGAGAGAGTCCTTGACTCGCTGAGTGTCGCGCCTAAACCACGGCACGTCGATACGTTTTGTTTTTGAGTACGATGACTCAGGACCGACGGAGGCTGACGGAATCATGGCTGTCCAACAGGAAGGAGGGTGACGTCACACACAGCGCCACACAACACCACCACACACACACCCACACATCATTTCTGACGACATGGTTGTTTAAGAGGCACACCTTTCTTCCCGCCTTGCTCCTAGACAAACCTCCAAGTGTAACCTTCACCCCCGGAGACAGAGGCGCGGGATGTCGTAGAGCGGTCGGAGATGGGACGCCGACTCTCCGCGCTTTCTTCTGAAGAGTGGTTGAAGAGAAAGGCCAATGAAGCCTGACGTGGGTTTCAAGGCGGAAGGCGACAGACATAGAATGGAGACAATATGGAGGAATCTCATTTGCGAATCTCTTTCCATTTGAATGTGCTTCCCTTCGCCGACTTTGCCCGCGTGCACACGCGTCCAACCTTTCTTCTTCTTCTTATCCTCCTTTATCCCCTGTTCCTTTGTTCCTTTTTCCATTTCCTGTTTTCATTGTCGACTGTATTCCATCTGGCCGTGCGTTCTCTCGCCCCACACAAACACACCACACACACACACACATGAATAGACACAATCACAATCGCACACCCACGCCCACAATACGCGAGGAAATGTTTATTTACAGTCGTTACATGAAGGTGATTGGTGATAACCGGCCCTGATAGCGTGTCGCATAATGCGGCTGGGTCTTCGTCTCTTTGTCCCGGTGCCACGCTGCTGCTGTACGGCAGCTTGAATCGTCTCTATCATGCTAAATACCTACATCGCCAGAGATGGCCACAGGAGTCGAGGGTTTCATTCTATCTCGGGAGGAGGAGAGAGATGAGCGAGAGGGGAGAGAGAGAGAGAGAGAGCAGAGAGAGAGAGAGAGCGAGAGAAGAAAGAGGAGAAGAGAGAGAGAGAGAGAGAGAGAGAGAAGGCGAGAGAGAGAGGGCGAGAGAGAGAGCGAGAGAGAGAGATGGAGATAGAGGATCAGATCTCTCAGAGCTCATCGAGAGTCTCATCTACTCTCTCTCTCTCTCTCGGTCTCTACTATCTCAGTATACCAGTCTCTCTCTCTCTCTCTCTTTATTTCTCCCTGATCGCTGGCTGTGATGGATCCTCTGTTTTTATCAGCCCTAATTAAACATTTAGAGCCACAGGCTCCCCCGTTGTTCAATGTAATTTCCTCTAAATTCCAAAGTGGCGCAGCCCGAGAAATCTTTATTATTGGCTGCGAAGGCCAGGGTGATAATGAGGGAATGGGATGAAACAGCCAGTTTAGAGGGACTACAGCCGCATCCCCCCCCCTCCTCTTAGAGAGGACGAGAAGGGGGGGGGGTGGGGGGGGTGGAGGTGGGAGGAGGGAGGGAGAGAGGCGGGCGAAGAGGAGAGGAGGTGAGAGAAGGAGGGAGAGGATTGTTCGGAGAGCTACCAGAGGCCGTTGTGTTTTCAGGTCTCTTGCGATGGCCGCTCATCGGGCGATACCTCGTCCCGGTGACTTTGTTCCAGAATCTTCCCCCCGGCGTATAAGGCATGCCACAGCACCGCCCCCTCATCCAAAGACCTCGTTGACGGTGCCATCAGACAGAGAGCGAAACCCCATAGAGCAGATTAGGGCAGCGCTCTAATCCGATTGGCGGACGCGACACGTAACCCGAGCCCCGCGAGCGGCGTCCAGACGACGGCGGACCTGCATGCCACGAAAACTTGGAGAAATTCGGAAATATGATCAATAATGGCGCACGTTTGATTGAATTTCTGGGGGTCCTGGAAGGCCAGCCTGCCATCCTTCATCATCTGGGGGATCTCTCCAGAGCTGGCCAGCAGCCTGCGAACACTACAAGACGGATTAGGAGATACGACCGAATGAATTTCAAACGGATATCTGATTTGTTAGGCAGACTTTTACAAACAACGTTAGTGGCGATTTTCTTTGTTGTTTTTGTTTTTTTACCGGAACTGAGCGCCGAATAACATTAACGATCGCAAGCGCTCAAAAAGGTTGAGTCTGGGTCAAGCTCTGCTGCGGTTTTAGCACAACTTTCGGCCCATCGCACTCATGATCCCAATCGTTACACGTGACCGTAACCATCCAAAGAAGCATCTTAGTCAGCATGAAAAAAAGACATGCCGTTCAACCTGCCAGTGGCAGAGCACACCGTCTGTCATACACAGAGGCCATCATCTGCACAGCTGTGGTTTTAATGAAACCTCTTTGGGAAAAAAAGACAGTTTTAACAGCCAATTGCATGTGTCCACAAGTCCGACACTGTCAAGATGCCCTCCACCTCTCTCTCCCTCCCTTCTTCCCCCTCTCCAGCCATCCTCCTGTTTCCTATCGATGTAATTAGAGAAGGGGAGCCCGGGGATGGACGGGCTTCTCCCTCCCCTTTCCTCCCTCTCTTCCCTCCCTCCCTCAACCCCTCCCCTCCCTCCCTCCCTCAACCCCTCCCTCCCTCCCAACAGCCCTGCCTCCAACTGCCCTGCAGTCTGCCATTGATATCATTAGATCCACTAGGATGAGGAGAGGGCAGGGCAGAAGAGGCATTAGTCATTGAGAAGAGCAGGAGCCTATCTGTCTTTATCTCTCTCAGTGTGAGGCCTAATGGGCCTGATTAGCCCCCAAATTACATTTAGACAGGATATTACCGATACATGAGCTCCCCTCAACAATGCCATTCCCTTGCTTACACAGTACATTACCCAGAAACCATCACTCGCTCGCTCGCTCCCCTCCTCCTCCTCCCCTGATCTCTCTGCCTCGTCTCCTTCTCTCAGACGTCAAGACGCGAGCCGTGGCAGTCGAAGCCGTGGCAGGGAGCCGTACGAACAAGCATGGCGTGATTGGTGATTTCAGACCGTATTTAAGAGTGTGTGTAAATTGAAAGGAAATGCCCCAGCGCTGGGGACATGCTGGATTGATTTGCCACGGAAGCCTGGGTTGTAGATGTGGATTATGAATTGTGCAAACATGCAAATAAATTGATGGCGATAAGAATGACATCTCTCAGATAGGGAGGGGTGACGGAGGAGAGGGGGAGGAGAGGGGAAGAGGGGAGGAGGGAGGGAGGGGAGGGAGAGGGGAGGAGAGGAGGAGGGAGGGAGGGAGAGAGGGGGAGAGGGAGGAGGGAGGGAGTAGGGATTCCTTCAAATCCCACGTACCTGAAATCCAGAGTGTCACAAGCACCTGTTTGTCCATCAGAGTCAACCAGCAGTAATAGGGAATCTGTGAACCCAATTTTGTAAGGTTCTGTTTATGCACCTCATGGGACCTATCCAGGAAAATTGACTGGAATATGTAAATGAGAGACACAGAGACAAAGACAGAGGGCAGGGACAGAGGTAGGGACAGAGGCAGGAACTGAGACAGAGCAGAGATAGACCGAGACAAAGGTAGAGTCAGGGACAGAGTCAGGGGACAGAGTCAGGGGCCGAGTCAGGAACTGAGACAGGAACTGAGACAGGAACTGAGACAGGAACTGAGACAGGAACTGAGACAAGGAACTGAGGACAGGAACTGGACAGAGCAGAGCAGAGGTAGACCGAGACAAAGGTAGAGAGGTGAGAGGACAGAGTCAGGGACAGAGTCAGGGACAGAGTCAGAGGCAGAGATCAGAGACAGAGACAGAGACAGAGACGAGACAGAGACAGAGACAGGGAGCCAGACCCTGAGACAGAGAGAGAGACCCAGATAGACAGACAGAGACAGAGACAGAGAGACAGAGACAGAGACAGGGAGCCAGACACTGAGACAGAGACAGAGACCCAGATAGCCAGGACAGAGACAGAGAGACAGAGACAGAGACAGGGAGCCAGACCCTGAGACAGAGACAGAGACCCAGATAGCCAGACAGAGAGGTGCTAAGTGGAGGAGACGTCCGGAGTGAGCGTGAAGAGCAGCTCAGCTCCGCCCCTGGAGCAGCACAGTCCTGCACCCACCAGCCATCCTCTGATTACCTTAACAAATAGCATTCCCATTCAAGTCCACAGAAAGGTTCTCAATGACAGCACACATGACAAAGGTCAGGAGAAGGCTTCACGCCGTTAATTAAGTAAAACTGGTGAATGTCAGATCTACAAAGGTCAGGACTAATCTCTGGTATTGTCATTCTCCTCCTCTTCATTCTCCCGGTCCTCCTTCTAGCACAGCCCGGGATATGGGGGAGAGGACAGCAGAGGAGATCGGGGGGAGAGGAGGAGATGAGGGGAGAGGAGGTGAGAGGGGGGAGGAATAGAGGAGGGGTGAGGAATAGATGAGGGGTGAGGAAGAGATGAGAGAGGAATAGAGGAGGGGTGAGGAGAGGAGAAGAGGAGGAGAGAAGGAATAGAGTAAAGGAGAGGAGAGGAGAGAGGAGAGGAAAGAGGAATAGAGGAGGGATGAGGAGAGGAAAGAGGAGGAGAGAAGGAATAGAGTAAAGGAGAGGTGAGGAGAGGAGAGGAAAGAGGAATAAAGGAGGGATGAGGAGAGGAGAGAAGGAACAGAGGAGAGGAGAGGAGAGCAGGGAAAGAATCCATGCATTTAAAGTATTTCAAACAACATCCACATCTTCGCTGACTGTGAAGAGGACTTGTGCAGTAGGAGGAGCCAAAAGACAGGAAAATAAACCCCAAGCCCGACATTTTTACAGACTTTCCCAAGATCAACCACGACAACTGAATTGCTTGCGTCGTTTAACTTAAAATGAACACATTCCTTACAGAGATGAGAATCATAGACATCTTTTATTTTGAACTCAGGAACAACGTTCCCACCTGCTGTGTTAGTCCCGGTCAGTGAGCGTGTGTGTGTGTGTGTGTGCATCGTGTGTGTGTGCGCACCCGTGTTTGAATGTATGTGTGTCAGTGTGTGTGTGTGTGAGGGGGCTGGGACGGTGGACGGGGTGGCTCTGGGGACAGGGTGACATGGGCAGCCACATGTCCCTTATAATGAGACACAGCAGCGTTCTCCCCGGGGACCGCCTATTGATCATTAGCCCCTCCGTCCACGCTCTCATTTCCTACACACACACAGTCCAGCCGCTGGGCTATAAATATCCAGGCTGATTTGCAGATAGCGGATCACTTTTACAGATAGTGTGAACTCAAGCCCAAACAGACTGGCATATGTAGACCGGCTAACAAGACAAAAACGGTGTTGTCTGTTTGACCGTCTTGTTAGGGAAGGCTCGGTGCAGAGGTTTCCCGAGTTCAAATGAGTCTTGATGCTCTGTCGTGTGGGTTATTAGTCTCTGTTTCAATGACTGTTTACTCTCTGAGAGAGAACGGGCAGGAGGAACTGTGTAAACCAGTGGACTGAGAGAGCATACTTCCGGCTCAAACGGTTGGGTTTCGCTCGTCGTCTCTGTCGCAGGGGAGGGGAACTGACAATCACACGATGTTGAATGCCAGCTGCCAGCCTCTCCTACTCTGTGGACCTCTCCCAGCAGTGCGACTCTCCAGATCTCGAGCGAGACAGCAGAAGAGAAGGAGTGAAGAGAGCGCGACGGAGAGAGCGCGGCAAGAGGAAGAAGCAGGACGACAAGAACAGAAGGAGCCGGGAACGCAGACGAGCAGACAGGCGCATACCGACTGAGAATCGACGGCAATCAGAATCGAGAGAAATACTAACTCCTCGAACCTAAATCCTATACGTATCCCCCCTCAGATCAATCCTCATCCATCATCCCTCCTCCTTCCACTCCTCTCTTGCTATCTCCTCTACTCGCTCCTCTCCTGTGTCCTCTCTTCCCTCCCCCCTCCTCCCCCGCTCACACCACACACCTCATTTACATGACAATCAAAGAAGCGGCGGCCAGGGGATCGACCGCAGGGGGCCTCGCGCGGACAGCTCCGACACGGCGGCGATGTTTGGCCGTCCACATCCTGGCCCCGTGTGCGTGTCTGTGCGGGGGATGTGCATACACACGTGATGGACAGAGATCGAGCACGTGTTTGGCCCTGAGGTTGTCAACATTCTCTGCAGTCATTAGAATGGCTGGTGAGCACTGAGGCTTGGGCCGCAGAGTTCAGCCTGCGTTCACCTGGTGAGCACAGAGGCTTGGGCCGCAGAGTTCAGCCTGCGTTCACCTGGTGACCACAGCTGGCTCTCCGCCACCGGTCTGGTGATGTAGCAGACGAGGAGCCCACAAGCTGCTATTCGGATATTCTAGCTACTGCCTCAACCGCTTTGAAGCACACTGACACACTGACACACTCGGCCACCGTGCGTGTGTGTGTTTGTGTGCGTGTGTGTCTGTGCACACATGCATGTATGTGTGTGTGCGTGCATGTGTGCACACATGCATGTGTGCCCGTGTGCATATGTGTGTGTGTGGGTGTGTACCGTGTGCACACACCTGCGCTGTGTGTGACTGTGCTCAGTGCGCGTGCGTGTGTGTGTAACAAGGCCAGTTCAGTTCCAGCTCGTCTCAGCAGTGCAAACATGGTTCCGCGTCCAGCTCGGCAGGGGCATTTCCCAGGGTCCTCTGATCCGCCGCGACTCAGCCGGGAAGACCGGGGGCCAAATCGGGGCCGGTGTGTTCTCCTCCCAAGCCTCTCTACCCCCACATCTGGACTCAGCGCCTCCCTCTGGTCTCAGAAGCGGCCCACACTCCACCGTCGTGTCTGTCTGCGGTCCATCACCCTGAAGCAGCACTCAGTCCTCACTCTGCCTCGGTGTGCCACACCAAAGCAGCTCTCCTATTGGAGGAGGCCTGTCTTCAACAGCTTGGCCCAAATGCTGCTGGGGACTGTAGTCCAGGGCGCAGTGGTTCTCCGAAAACGCTGCAGACGAAGAGATTACGATACCGAGGGAGGGAGGGAGGGAGGGAGGGAGGGAGGGAGGGAGGGAGGGAGGGAGGGAGGGAGGGAGGGAGGGAGGGAGGGAGGGCGGGGCGAGAGAGAGAGATTGCACTGAAGTCAAATGAAGAGGGGGACAAATTCTACAGTTACACAAACCCTCAGGAGGTGACATAAGGCTCCACATGAACAACAAACTGGCTGGGAACACAGACTCCTCGACGACGCCGGCCGTGGCGGTAATTTGGAGGAAATGATTATTTTTCCCTACTCCCCTCCTATAACTCAGCATTGCGCATGAATTATTTATGCAGGTGCACCAATGTATTTTTAATCATTAGACAAATTGAACATTGAACTGGACTCCTTCCATTAATATCTGTCGAGGCACCAAGACTGTTTTCCCTTTACACCAGTCGTACATTTTTACACCCCAAAATGTAATTGCTCATTTTTTCCCCCCGTGCTCTTGCAATGATTGAAATAAAAAAGGGTGTTTTGTATCATACGGGGGGTGGGGGGGGGTGGGGGGGGGCTGTGAGGACAAATAAAAATAATTAGTGCCGCATCGCAAATCTAATTTCAGGGGATGATAATACTGTCCCCGCAGCTTTGGGAGCGTGGAGGGTATTGTATTAGTGTGTTTGATAAAGCTTCATTTTCTGGAGGCGACACGTTCCATGAACTGACTCTGATTTGGGTCATTAGGGGAGTCAGTCTCGGTTCAAGGGTTGAAATTGAAGGTTTTGGGTGGGGGGGGGAGCAGTTTGAGGTAGAGGTGAACACAGTCTCATCATAGCAGTCATTACTATCAGCCTGGCCAGAGACCAAAGATTTAAATGAGCTCTCTACCAACTTATTTTTTTGATTGATATATTTACATGTTCCCATCGAATCAATCCTGCATGTCTGAATTACATTTCAGACTTTTCAAAAATGAAATAAAAAAGACAAAAAAAGTGAAAAAAAGACGGGAGACAGGGAGAGAGAGCGAGAGAGAGGAGAGAGCGCGAGAGAGAGAGAGAGCGAGAGAGAGAGAGAGCGAGAGAGAGAGAGGCGAGGAGAGAGAGCGGAGAGAGCGAGAGAGAGAGAGAGAGCGAGAGAGAGCGAGAGGAGCGAGAGAGAGAGCGTAGAGAGAGAGATGTCGAGATCGCTATAGATCTATCTGCTCTCTATCTCTCTCTCTCTATCTCCTCTCTCTCTCTCTATCTCTCTCTCTCTCTCTCTCCTGGGGCCACGATCATGACTCTGTCTAAATGCTCCATTGCCCTCCCAGCTCATAGGGCTGGACACACTGGAGTGGAACACCAGCCTTGGCTGCTCCTTCTCTGATAAAACTAGTCTGGAATAGAAAAGTGAAATAAACATCGAGAGTGTGCAGTCCGGCCTGGTTAGCATTCAGCTGAGGTGGAGCTGTGTCTCCCTCTATCTGGACAGCTGGGATTGGTGTGTACCTACCAGAGTAATTGGAAAGACCGAGTTCACACTAGGAAACTGGATGAAATGTGAGACCAAATTGTGAGACGGGCAGCTCAAAGCATGAGCGCCATCGACAGAAAAGAGCAGTTCATATTCGCTCATTTGCGTCCATTGCAAAAAGGGAGGGAAACAGGGAGACGGCGACGACCAAGTGAAGAGCGAATGGGACAGGATGTTTGCGTTTGACAAACAGAGTGCTTGGAAGCAAACCTGAAGAGCATTTAGCGCACAGGGCCAGCTTCTCCAGGAAGGCCCACCAGATGTGTGTGTGGTGAGTGCTCGTTTTTCGGATGAGGTGAGGAAGCGAGAAATGGAATTCTCAGATGGGCTGCCAAACACTTCACTCACCCCCATCCCTCCTTCTTCCCCTCCCTCCCTCCCTCCCTCCCATCCACCATCCCTTCATAAATAATGCACGGTGCGCTCCCATCATTTCCATCCAAGACAGGCCCAATGTTATGAAGTGCTAGTTAATGGGTGAACTAATTGCGATAAACAGGAGTGGTGTTTCGAAGCGAGCGGGCCCTCTAATAGGCAAAACAGGCCTAATTAGTGAGTGTTAGCGTTGGTGACAGAGGGGGTGATGGTGGTGGTGGTGTTGAGGGTGACAGGGGAGGAGGGTGGTGGGTGGTGGGTGGGGGGGAAAGGGCGGAGGGGAGCCTTCCATATTCATCAGAGGGGTGAGGCGAGAGGGGTACAAGGGAGGGGGGGGAGGAGGGGCAGTTGGGGGGGGGCGCGGGGGCAGCGGTTTTCTAATGATCCCTAACAGAGCTGGGAGCGTCTTCTCAAAGGGCCGCGTCTCATTGATCTGCCGCCGCTCACCTTGTGCCTGAGAGGACGCGGAGGCTGTCATAAAAGTGCTCTGACCTCTTTGTTGCTCCCCTCACACACACACACACACACACACACACACACACACACACACACCACACACCAACACAGGCCCCACAAAGACTCAAACGAGAACACAACAAACACAAAAGCACACACACACACACACACACACACACACACACACACACGCACTCCCAAACACCAGTAATGATGCTGGATCCACTCTCATTGCCTTTTGATGAGGGGCATTCAGAGAGGTGCTGTGATGCTGGTGGCACTACCGGTCCTTATTTGCATTGAGGCCAACCAGGTAGACCAGGTAATGGCTTTCTGACAGAGCTACACTGGCCTTTGATGTCAGGGAATCAATTGGGCTCTTCAAAACAGCATATTCTCACAGATGAAGCCAGGAGGGCCAGTAAGACCAGACCGTACAACACACGGATACAACAGAAAGGCGCATGAGAGAGAGAGACGCGCACACACTCTTTTGAGGTTTCCTTCTAGTGCATTAGGGTTGGTGGAGTCACGTATTTGAATGAGACTTTTGCCTGTTTATTGAAAAAAAATATGTTTGTGTCAATATACAGGCAAAATGATTTGTATATCACATCGAACAGAGCTATAAATGAACTGGAGTCAATACCAGTTAACACAGGTTTAAATCAATACATACCTGGAATCAATCTTCCTGAAAGATTCAAGAGTCACTGCAAATGCCTACTTCCTTCCTTGCCCCTTGTCAGACCTTGTCATCTTTTCCTTCAGCAGACTGCAGGGCAGGATCTGATTGGCTGTCAGGAAAGTTGGGAGATTTCCCGAACGGCCGGTCAAACGGCCGTGGCATAATGCAAAAATATTACATAGATAATAATAATACACTGTCGTGGGCCGGTCTGCGTTTCAAAGTCCCGGGCCGTTTTTCAGTCCCAGTCTGCTGCAGGGCGTGTTTTGATGAAAGCTGTGGGGAGCAGCACTATGATATTGTATGTGACCACTGCAGTGAAGGATGGGAGATGATGGGGACTTGTTATCACCGTCAACAGGAGAGACAGAAAATGAACGGTGGCAGCCTAGCCTAGCCTAGCCTGAGCTGGCCTAACCTAACGTAGCCTAGCCTAGCATGAACTGCCTAGCCTAGCCTAGCCTGAACTGGCCTAGCCTAGCATGAACTGCCTAGCCTAGCCTGAACTGGCCTAGCCTAGCATGAACTGGCCTAGCCTAGCTGCATCCCAGGAATGAGCTGCCGACAACCAACACTTCACTATCTCAGGTTCACGAACCTTCCCTAACTCTACAACAGTAACCTCAAGTACCTAGCAGGAACACATTGCATGATGCTAAAGGTTTATTCTATTTGCAAGGTACTTGGATATGGAATGATGCAGATGGTAATAGAGGCATTATACCTGTAGTATAGTGGTGTGTGTGTGTGTGTGTGTGTGTGTTTGTGTGTGTGTGTGTGGAGCTATAAAGCTTCAAGGCCACATTAGCATAACTGAGACGGCGCGTCGAGCTAACGACAAGGCAGTCCCAGGCCACGCTCATTACAGATCCACGGTTTAAATCAATACCTCAGAGGCAGCTATGCTTGTTCCAAAAATCCCTCCCAAATTACACAAGCCCTTTACCCTCTCTTTCCCCTGCCACTCTCTTCTAACCCCCCTCCCCTCCCTCCCACCCTCATTCCAAAAGACCTCATTACAGATAGACACTCTGTGTTATCATTGTGCTTCTGCTGCCTTTGGCCAATGGGTCTAATGCCACCCAATTCGCTATGTTTACTGAAAAGGCTGTATGCACAGCGCACACACACACACACTCACTCACTCAGTCACTCATACAAACACACACACAATTGCGCCCTCTTCCTAATGTGCCGCCTTAAATTTTAATGCTGGGGGTTGACGCTGGAGGCTTGGCCCAGGTCCATGGAGGCCCAGGCAGCCGCCAGATGTCCGTCTCGCCCCCAGAAGGATGTGGAAGTATTACATTAGACAGTAAATCAACACCGGCCTTGTTAATTATTTAGGAAAACAAAGTGCTGCAGTCATAGACTCTCGGCTGTGCGGCTGGCGATGTTTAATCTACATAATGTGCTGGAAACAGAGAGAAGGAAGAAAGGGGGGGAGAGGAGGAAAGGGGAGAGGAGGAAAGGGGGGAGAAAAAGAGAGAGAGAACGGAGGGGGGAGAAAAGGAGTGTGGTAAAGATGTATGGGAGAAGAGAGAGAGAGAGAGAGAGAGAGAGAGAGAGAGAGAGAGAGAGAGAGAGGCGTGTGGAGATGGTGGGAGAGAGAGAGGCGTGTGGAGATGGTGGGAGAGAGAGAGGCGTGTGGAGATGGTGGGAGAGAGAGCGAGTTCAGAGAGGTAGACGGAGGCAGAGAAAGAGAGGCACATGTGGAGGTAGAGGGAATTGGGAAGGGATGGAGGGGCTGACAGAAAAAGAGAGGGAAAGAGAGAGAGAGGTGGGAGATAGAGGGAGGGCAAGGAGTGAGGAGAGAGCCCAGCACTGTAGGTAAGGAGAGATGGAGGGATAAGCAGCAGTGGTAATGGTGGACTGGAAGAGAGGGAACGAGTGGTAAAAAGAGAGAGGTGCAGATTGAAAGGGGGGAAAGGAGAGCTCGCAGACGAGACGGGACTTGGCGGGTACAGACCGGGCAGATGGAGAGAAGGAACGACCATTAATGACATGCGGGAGACGAGAAAGGAGGAGCGAGACGTGTTTACAGTCGGACGAGAGAGAGCTTAAAAGGTTAGCATTCTATGTCGAGAAGGAGCGGGCAAGGCAGGGAGAGGGAAAATGCGAAGGCACAATAAAACGAACACCAAAGAGCATACAGCTGCAAAAAAACCCATACAGTCAATAAAACACAGCTCTCTACACACACACACACACACACACACGCCACCCCGCCCCGCCGTTAATCCTGATGTCCTATTGTGCCTAAAAGCTCTCTATGTTTCGCTTCAATGAACGGAGACACATAATTGGAAAATACTTTCAACTCGAAAGTTAGGACATAAAGGAAAGCAAGCCGTCTTAATCTTAATGTTTTACACAGTCACCCTTCTTTTCTTCCTCCCGTATTAAAGACAATATGTGCTCAGATAAGTCGGGAGAAGTTATTGTAACTGTCTCAATGTGGTTTTTGGAGGTCAGCTCTCTCCGTCTGTCTGAATGTGCAGCGTAGAGGAGCCTTTTATTTGATTCGCACAATAGGAGCGCTTACCTCTACAGTGCACGAATTGAATCACTCTTATTGCCGTTTTTGTTGTCATGGGCTAAGCAGCGTCTACGGCAACCCGGGATAACACCCTTTAAAATAGAAGAATCTCTCTCTCTCAAGGAAACATCACAAATAAATGTGTTTCAGCAACCATATGCCAGCTCTCATAAGTCAACATGTCTCTTTCACTCTCTCTCCCTCCCCTCTCTCTCTCTCTCTCTCTCTTTCCGTGTCTGATTACATGTACTCTCTGCCTTCTGCTGCATCCCTAAACTCACGGTGACCTCGTGCATCTGTTGTATCATAAAACGACCATCATAGGAAAGACTGTAAGGATAATCACTGGACACGCTCGAGGCAGTCGGAGGTATTTGGTCTCTACGGGATACAATTCCACTGGTTTTGTGACAATCAGCGCGAGCAATGAGCATTCAGCGGTCGTGTGTGTCTTGGTCTTTTTGTACCAGCTGCACTCAGTGACTTTCCAACCTGAAGAATTAATACTATGACCAATTCGACCGTACCTGATGCACCCCCAAGTGGATGGTAATTCGGAATTCCACAGAGTGCACTCCAGTGCATGTTTTCCCATCCCTTATCTCCTCTGCTCAGCCCTCAATCATTGCGCTTTCTATTTTAATTTATCTTATTTCTGGATGATTGATTAGTAATGCCTTTTTTTGTTTGTTTGTTGCAGGGACTTAATTAGATTTCACAGGTTAGAGGTCTACGTACTGAAAGTTCAAGATAATCATTTTTTCTTTTAATTGAGGGGGGATGTCGTCAGACTGTGTTCGGAGCAGGTAGCTTATATGATTTCATTTCTAAAGGCGCACACTTCCGTGGAGCTTGTGACACTGCTAGGGCTCCAAAGAATCAGGCGTGTGTGTGTGTGTGTGTGTATTTGTTTTTACACTGTGACTGCTCTGACCATGACTTTGTCCCGTTCGTTTGTTCACAGTCTTCCATTTCGCTGCATTGCTGCTTCTCACAGCCCGCCATCTGTCTAGCTCCCAAACCCACGCCTCACTCACAATTTATTCACTTGTTTTCAAACCATCCGAGTTAGCCTCGTGTACTACAAGCTCTATTTCCACTCTCTAGTAAAAGCCTGCCATTACTATCTCGTATCTACTATAATACCTTCACGACTCATTGAATGGATGAAATCAAACTTTATCTATCTAACAAGAGCAGCAGGGTAATACATCTTACAAATGTACATTCATTTCAATGCATGAAACGTATTACAATAAGTACAGGCAGTGGCCAGAGACCATAATCCACATGGTTTCATACGAGAGCAACGTGATGTGACCGTGTACCATTAACATGACACATTATCATGATGACACGTGTGACACAAGTATGTTGATAATGACACACGATAATCACCACACACTTATTACACAACACACCTGGCAGGAATTAAAATACTTTCTCATTTCAGAATCTCAATCACTTCACTATAATGGTCCCCTGTGGAAAACTACAGTTTGGACTAACTCCATTATCATAATAGCAAAAGTAGAATGAAACAATGGGATGGTAACAAAACAAAAAATGTTGTGTGTGTGTGTGTGTGCGTGTATGTGTGTGTGCCACTACAGAGTGCCCTAGAACACTAGATTGCATGTGGTCTTAATTAGGAAGCAAAGCTTTTTGACGGTAAATTGATTCTTAATTGTTCACTTCCCGCTTTCGTCCAGGTGGCCAAGTCCCCCATTTCATCTCCCTTTCTGTTTCTCCCTGTACGAGTGCACCAGGTTTAGTGGTAGCAGTCGTGCAGTTAGTAGGCAATTTCCTAAAGCAGGGAGATTCAACAACAGGGAGAGAGACAGAAAGAGTAAGAGGGAGGGAGAGCGAGTGAGAGAGACACAGAAAGAGAGAGACACAGAGAGAGAGAGAGAGAGAGAGAGAGAGAGAGAGAGAGAGCGAGAGAGTGTGTGAGAGAGAGAGAGAGAGTGAGAGTGAGAGAGAGAGAGAGAGAGAGAGGAGGCGAGAGAGAGAGAGAGAGAGAGACATGGCATTGGGGGAAAAAAGAGAGAAGCGGCATAAGAGTTTGGCCGTAATTGTCTGTAATGCTTTCTGTGTTATCCATTTTAGACACACCGCAGAAGAAAAACAGCAGCAATCCATTTTTTTCCCCTTCTTTTTCTTTTAGACACTCTGGTTGGTCACGCTAATGGGGCTGACAGTGCGCAAATGCAATTTGAAAGAGCTGATCTATGTAAGCCATTGTTTGGGGTGGTGGTGGTGGTGGGGTTGTAATGCTAATCTAATTATTAACTGCTACTGATGGAGCTGTTTTTGCTTTGGAGAACAGCTTGGCCTGGAGAGCTGTGGTTGTACTGGACAGGTTTTGACTTGGGGCCAAGGAGAGTGTGGTGCCATGCCAGGAGAGTTAGAGGATTTACTTAATGAGTGGGCAGTGTGCCCTCAATTAGCATCTTAGCATCGCTGGCACAGAGACAGGGCGACAGACAATCACGACAGTACTGGCCACTGTCTCAGACTAGATTTAGCGTTCGCTGTTTGACTGATCGTCCTCAAGTTTTGTGTTAACTCTGAGGCTACTTATGGCCATACTGGTGCACACTTTCTTGGCGTGTTTATACGTAACAACCTTTAGCACAAAGGTAAGAAACCTGCACACAGGCATTTTTCTACAGTATTTCAGTTAAGCGTAACCTCTTTCTTTCAGTATAGTAAAAAACATATATATATTCCGATTTATTGGCTTGCATGACATCATCTCCAGAAGACAGATGTTCTTTGTCATGGAAATGAAACACACACAGTCTCAACATAAGCTTTAAATCAATCAGAGAGACAAATTCATATGAAATGGCAGAGAGATAATATGATTGTGGTAGCAAGTGACCTTTCTTGGCATTCTGTGCTTTAGCGTTCTACACTTCCACACAGACAAACCCTGACCTTTGTAGAATCATTATAAAGCTCTCTAATCTGAATGGCTGACGAATGTGGCCTTCCCCCAGTTGGTCGAAGGAAAAGGATATGGTAATATCAGCATTTCAAGGACTTCCTGTATGCAGATATCGGTGTCTGGACCGACACTGAACATATTATTATCCTGTGCTTTAAGAAATATCAGGACGAGGCTTGAAGATGCTTTTTTTTCTTCTTCATATTTTCCATCAGTATATGCCAATAGATGGGTTATGGTGGAAATCTCAGTGTTGTATGTAATGTGAAAGCAGTGAAGGAAATCCATTATTGGATACTTCAGGATATCCAAACCAATGCTAGGACTGCAAAATAAGACTTCTGACAGGCTTTTTTAAAGAAAAACAGACCGACTTTTCACATTTGAGTTACGGAATCACCTCATTGATTATCTTATCTTGACTTAGCATACAAGATATTGGCTTGATAGGTGATCAGTATTGATTATTTAGCTTCCATTGGGAATGAGGGCATTGAGGTCATCAGGGAAACATTCCAGATACTAACGATATTTGCAAATGCAAACTGAAATATTTCACTTGTGTTGTTATAGCATTTTAGGCTTATCTATGTAACACATTTCCTCACTCCATATAATCTTCATATTTGAAAGATTATTTTGAATATAATTCGATAAATACAGTCGAAATATTAATATAAAACGTGTTGCTTGTCTAGCAACCAATCATGAGACATGAATGCACAATTAACTGTATGTGTTGTGTGCATGGCATGTTATACTGTGCAACAGTGACATCTTTTGGCTATACACATGCCCAGTTTGTGCTGTGGTAGGCTAAGGACAAAAGTATATTTGTTTATAATGTCTGACTTCACAAACGGGTATCAAGAAAGGACACTTCTCTACTACGCGTCATCAAAAAATACCGATCAGTCGTCAATACAATTGTCAACGATATATGCGGCACATGATCAAACTATTCTGATTGTTAAAATAACCATATTGCAATATTATTGTATTTATACTGACGCAATAACCCCTATAACCACCCCTTACGACCATACATAATCTTTTGGGAAACAAACCCGACAACATTTTCCAACTTCCTTGTCCACAGTGCTTCCGTTTCTGCGTAGACTCGATGCGCAGTTAAAGTCCACCTCTGAAGTTTTTTTTTCTTCTTTTTTGTGTTTTTCAACCCTCCGCTCATGAGGTTCATAGGCTAGCTACGTTGACAGTACAGGCTATTATAAATCTGGACAGCAATGAGTGCGGCTATAGGCGAACCGGCTATTGTCTCCAACACTCCAACAATACCAGCCGACATCTCTGGACAGATGTTGGATCTTGACGAAGACGATGACTTAGAAGTGTTCAGCAAGGTAAAAAAAAAGGCGATTAAAAACTTGAAAAGTTAGCCAATGCTCTTGTTGACTAGTGTTTGGATGGAATTCTTGCTACGTGGAAAGTTTTGACTCCGTGCGCAAATAGTGCATCGATGTCCAACATCCTTTAAAGAAGTAGGACTATACTTCCCTGTCCTATTCATCTATAACTGACATCCAGCAGGCAGTACATATAATGGGGAGAGCTGCTTATCTTAAACATTGGGTTTTATCTGAATTATTAAGTTATTAGTCCACCAGTTTTTGGCTTATTGTCCACTGGCTCACACAGACACGACAAGAAATCAAAGTTCAGTAGATCAGGTGCCTTCTGTCATTCATAGCCTGACTTGCATCGCGTGGTTTTGATCTAGCATTTTAAGTATAGCATACCTGTCAAACGTCAATAAACCCCTCGATCGGTTCATCAAGTCTTAAAGTCAGGAACTTTACAGTTTACAAGTGATCTGTTTACGTGTGCACACAAAAAAACGAGATTAATTTCATTTATTTCCCACTTGTAACGACACCCACTGAATAGACTTGTTACATAGTTGATCTGTGCCTGTTCACTATTGTTTAGTCGGTTAGGGGAGCGGCGCTCGGCATTCTGCTGACTAGGCAGCTACACTAGCTTAACAGTTTGTTATAGCAGGAAGCCTTCATGAAACAACAGTAAAATATGTTGCCCTGGACATACAAGGACGCATCAGTTCTGTTTAAAGTCGTTTGCATACGTATTTGTCTGTTTGGCAGGCTGCATGCTTTGAATGTGACGTCTAGAGACAGCTCGCTAAGACAATTGGTGTAGTTGGCATGACGTTCTGCTTGTTTTGATTTGCACAATAGTGGGGAGTTTAACTTTATCCTTCAGACATTGCTTTAATACCGGCATTCTGAAAACATTTAAAGATGCTGCATGTTATGTCGTTGTCACTTGATCACAATATGGTCTGACATGAAAACAAAACGATATCATGCTTTACCGCACCAGGCCCTATTTGACTACATTTGTGTAGCAGGTGTCTGTGCTCCAGTAAATGAATGAAGCATTCAGATGAGGCCAGTTCACGCCTACTTCATTGTCTCTTGTGTAGGATGTCACTGTGACAGAGGGAAGGCCCATCAACCCGTCCACGCAGACTTCACCAGGCCCCATGGTCAACCAGTACAAGTTTGAGGAGGAGGAGGAAGAGGAGGGGCTTGACGACACAAAAGACCTCTTTATCACCGTGGATAACCCAGAGAGTCATGTGACCGCCGTAGAGACGTTCATCACCTACAGAGTGCTGACAAAGGTGAGGAATGTTTTGATGTCTATTCACAATTCCAAAGCAGGTCGTGTCTACCGTGGTGGTGTTTTGAATCGGCAACGAGAAAAGTAGTGCTCTCGTGGCGACTGCTGTGCGTCTTAATGTGCGTCCATATCCTCTTCCTTTTCCCGCAGACTACCCGCAGCGAGTTTGACTCCAGCGAGTATGAAGTTCGCAGGCGATACCAAGACTTCCTGTGGCTCAAAAGCAAGCTCGAAGAGACCCATCCCACACTCATTGTTCATGTGGGTAGACAGTCACGCCTGACATGAATATATATTTTTTTATTTCTTTGGAACTGTTTTGTAATGCTTCTTTCACACCTGCAAACTCGTGTCGTGTGCGGATGTCGAAGACCTGGTCTAGCTCGCTAAGCTGAAGCCTGAGGTAGCCCGTGTGGTTGCCCAACCACCTCTGCTACACACCTATATCTCCTTGTGTCCCATCCTCAGCCGCTCCCAGAGAAGTTTGTGATGAAGGGGATGGTGGAGAGGTTCAACAATGACTTCATCGACACGCGGAGGAAGGCTCTCCACAGGTTCCTGAACCGCGTGTCCGACCACCCTATCCTCTCCTGCAGCGACGACTTCAAAGTCTTCCTTACGGCACAGGCCTGGGTAAGTGCACTGTGAAAGGCCTGCACGCACCGGCAAGCATTTCACACACAAAAACTGCGATTCGGTTTTATGTATGCGGTAACGTACGGACGTGAAAAGGATTTTCCTGTAAGGATCCTGTACATTCTTCAAGAAGCAAAACTATTTCACGTGGGATTCTCACAACCTCTCGAGTCCTGTCACCCACACATACACACTCACACATACACACTCACACATACACACCCGACACATACACACTCACACATACACTATAGTCGTCCCTCTAACTGGCACCCAAATCTGATTACCGCTAGTATCCAGTTAGCGTGATAGTATAATAAGGCCTGGATTTGAGCATGAATGCTCTCCTTGTGTCTCAAAGCCCAGGAAACAGCACCATGACTTCTTGCTACAGTACAGAGCGTCTAAAGAGGATTAGGGGGAACAGCAGCAAATTCAACTGACACAGCAATTGTTGTACTACCGTCATGCCTTGCTACCAACGAATAGGAAATGTAACCAGTCGTATTTAGTCGGGCATGTGTTGTTTCTGGCCCTTGTTGGTGTCAAAACAGGATATGTCAAGGAATGGTATAACCTGTTTGCAATCCATGCAACTAGATGGAATGTACACCTAATCATTCTCGCGCAAACAACAATACTTTCATATACTTCCAAGGAAAACATACTTTGTCGCTGGAGGAAATCCCAGTTGCTACGAAGCCCCGAGTCACATGTTTAGGATGTCAAGTCTGTCTCCTGCAAGTCCACCAGAGAGTGAACAAAGGACTGCTCCATTTGTGACCCCTCACACACACACACACACACACACACACACACAGGAGCTGACGTCCCACAAGAAGCAGGGTCCCGGGTTCCTCAGCAGGATGGGGGACACGGTGAGGGCGCTGTCCAACTCCGTCAGGGGCGTGAAGAACCGGCCGGAGGAGTTCACGGACATGCAGGAGTACGTGGAGGCCTTCAGCCAGAAGATCTCCTCCCTGGACAAGGTCACCCAGAGGATCGTCAAAGAACAGAAGGGTACAGCACACACGCGCACACATACCCACATTTTGCACGTGCGTGTGTACACAAACAACACGCTCGCACGGGCGACAGTCGTACGGTGCGGGTCGCCATGAGCAAGAAACCAAAGCTATCTCCTGATAGGTGTGTGAGAGGGAGAGAGCAAGCGAGAAAGATACAAAGAGAGACATACGAAAAGACGTACAGGGAAGAGATACAGAAATGGAGGGAGAAAAAGGGAGATAGAGACGTACATAGAAAGAGAGACAGAGAGAGAGACACATGGGCCTGCAGGAAAGGTGGCATTGTGGGTAACAGAGTATCCTGCCTGTCTCCCAGAGTACCTGGAGGAGCTGAGGGAATGCGCCCCCACCTACACCCTGTGGTCCGGCTCGGAGGAGGAGCAGCTCGCTGAACCCCTGAAGGGTGTGGCCAGCTGTCTGGAGCGCTGCTGTCAGGAGACGGACCAGCAGGTCCACCACCTCGCCGAGGTCCTAGTGCCCACCCTGCACGAGTATGTGCTGTGCTCCGAAGGTCTCAAGGTAAACCAACCAGAACTGGTTGCTGAGCAGTATGAACCAAACCCCGGATAGCCCCGGAGCCCGTAAAAACGAGGAAAAAAAAGTGGAGAATGTGTAGAGGTCAACCTGGACGTAGCCTGGTGATGAGGTCAGACTTCGGCAACAGGCCGAGGCGGTAGGTTTTGAAAGAAACCGTCGTCAACTGTGCGTGCTGATGTTGCCCTTCAGGCCGTCCTGAGGAGAAGAGACAACATCCAGGCCGAGTTCGAAGCTAAGAGCGAGGCCCTGGCCGCCAAGAAGGTGGACAGAGAAGCAGTAAGTACAATATTGACACTTTTCTTCCCGCCCGCTCTCCTCTCCACCCCTCCCTCTCCTCTCCACCCCCCTCTCATCCGTCCTTCCCTCCCCGTAAGCCTTCAGATTCCTCTGCTTCCAGGCAATTTCCCAGAGATTAGGAGTAATAAAGAAGCATGCAGCCAACGAGTGTCTGCTTTCATTTCCAAGAGAGCGGCCTTAAGACTGAGGAGGACACGGTCCTGCCATATTGGAAGCGGCTCGACTCGGAGGATTATCCAAATATCGGGCGCTCTCGCAGGAAGTCCCTCTTGAGCTTCTTCACACACAGCGCAGGAAGTCGGGGTGTAAACATTATTTCATTGCAGAGCCCCGGCTAATAACGCACTAATGGAATTCTATCTATCGACGACTCGAAATGTCGTCGCCGCCCACTGGCAATATCGCCGCGGTTCGATCGTCGGAAGGGGGGGGGGAGTGTACCAGGCGTACAGAATTATTCAAAAAAAATAAAAAAAATAAGTTTAGTTATTTATTTTTTGCAGGGGAAGAGCTTTGGAGACTGAATGCAAATGTTTAGTTTTTTTTAAGCTTCTCTCGCTTACAAATCGTGCGTCTCCCCTGATAATTCTAATGAGAAGGAGAATTGAGGCATTCACCTGCGCTCTCCCACCAGGAACAATGGCCTCCTAATGGCCTCGGGAGCTCGAATGGCTCAGTCGCCGCGTGGTCCTCGGAGCAGACGAGGCCGGCCATTCAGATCCAGGGTCTCTATGGCAGCTCCGCACTGCTCTGCTAATGGGACGAGGAAATGTCAACGCCGGGCCATTGTGTCCCTGCTCGGTCTGTCCCCTTCATTAAGACTGGGGAGAGGTGACACCTGGGCACTGGCTCTCTCTGCTTTGTATGAGCACGTGTTGCACAGTGTATCGTGGCGGTTAATGAGGACGGTTAATGAGGCAATGGAAACCTGAAATGGCAGTTTTCTTTTATTCTCTTTTTTTTTACATGAGCTAGTGTGCCAGCGATGTCTTGTATACGCCCCTAAATCTAGGTTTATGTCCATAAAACACCTTTTATACCACACTGTATTTCAGTTATTGTGGTCCATATTTGGAAGGGTGACTAAGGTACCAGAGTAAATACATGACAGAAATACTGAATTCCACATACTATCACTGTCACAAGCAGTAATACTGTGACACCTGCTAACTGTTAGCATTGTGCTAGTTGGACCAATTTGAAAAGTAGGGTGACAAGGCAATCTCTGTATTACAACTGAAACCTGCCAGTCGACACCCATGCAGTCCTTACCTCGGTACGACAGTTCCATGACAACTGTTGGTGATACAGTGTCTAAATGACCTGTTGTTAACATAAACCTATAAACAAATCAACATAAACATTGCTAAATCACAGGTCAACAATGTCACGGAAATCCGCCATAAAATCACCTGGTTAATACAAGCGATCGACGGAATGTGGAAAAGATGACTTTGCGGGTTTTGGCGGCTAAATAAAGCCCTGCCTGCCGTACTTGCTGACTCGAGCATTCCCTCCCGTTGCCAGCTGACCCGTGTACTGCACGGCACATCCTGGTTACTGACTCCTGTGCTTCCTGTGTTGTCATGTGACTGGAGGAGAGTGGGGACCACCAGGGCACAGTTTGGGGCAGTCTGCTGGGCAGGAACCCAGAGCAGGCCCGTCTGCAGAGACAGGAGAGGCTGGAGGGGGAGATCCATCAGGTACTCAGGCTGGCCCCTCAGACTCGACCCTTGACCTCTGTCATGCCGTGTGAAGCTTGGAGAGTGCTGACCTTTTGTTATTGGGCTCACTACTAACCCGTAACGTTGGTTCTGTCTTTGGCATGGCCACAATTTGGCATTTAGAAGCTGTGTGTAACTCTAACATTGCTGGAGTGGTTTGCATTGTCGGTAACCAAGGACCAATTCATGTCAGGCTAATTTTTTATGTTACTATAGGGAATTTATTATAGGTTGGTATTTTATAAGAACTCTTCAGGTTGTAATTTGTAGGAGTGTTGTAGTTTTCAGTTTAGCCAGAAGATGGCAGTGATGCTGCTGTCAGGAGACTCATCCACACAGTAAAGCTAGGCGGTCATACATTATTCATAAGTGAGTGTCATTCGTAGAGCTTTCCCTGAAGTCTTAACATTTTGACTTATTATGGAAAGCTTTCTTTGTTGTTGGAACATTGTGTGTGTGTGTGTGTGTGTTTCTAATGATGTGTCCCCTTGTTGTAGTAGTCAGTCACAGCCAACAGTCACACAGCAAAGCCCCCAGCCTCCAGCCCCCAGCCTCCAGCCCCCAGCCCAGCCACCCAGTTCCACTCTACGGAGTCTGATAATCAGCCCACACACACACACACACACACACACACTTATACACATTAACATGCACACAAACTACAGCCACAAACACCCACGTGTGCTTTCACATAAACATCCAATCAAACACGAATACACACACACACACACACACAGTACAATCACACAAACATCGTGCACACAAACTGTGTGAACACACACGCGCACACACACAAACTTCCTGAGTCCCGCATCGATCGCCACGACTTAGGAGGAGACTGGTGGTGCCAACAACAGCCGGCCCTCATCAACCCGCCTGTCAATACTCCCAATCTCCTGGCCAGCCGTGCATATCTGAGCAACTCTAATCTGACACCACCACCTTCCCCAGGAGAGCAGTGTAGCCCTACTTTCTCTCTCTCTCTCTTTCTCACTTTCTTTTTGTTTGCGCTCTCTTTCTCTGGTCTCTTTCTTTCTCGCTGTCTCCCTCTCTTTCTCTCTTTCTCTCTCTCTCTCTCTGTCTTCCCTCGTATCTCGGGTCTAATTCATCATTCCTTCCTTTAGCTTGGTGAAGAGATGGGCTTGTTGTCGAGGGCTGTTGGAGTCACCCCAGTGGGATCAGTTTAAATGACACACACACACACACACACTCGCTCGCTCGCACACACACACACTCACAGGCTCTAATACATGTCTCTGCCTGCTTAGATAGCTCGGATCGATACCACTGCAGTAACAACAAGGCCTAGGAAGACCCCGCGAGTGAGCGTGTAGGAGCTAATGCAAAGTCACTCCAAACGAATGCATGCCAACAGCTGAAGTCGGCCATTTTGTTTTGCCAAGTTAAGGCTCCAGGCCATCAGCGTTACCAGAATTGACTAAAGACGGCTATGAGAGAGCACCAGAAAAGAAATCACCTCAATTTGCATGGCGGTTCAGCACTGTCCATCCCCTTTTAACTACCACAGATATTGCTTTGGGTGTGTGTCCGTGTATGTGAGTTTGCATTTCTAGGAGCAGATGTCTACGTGCACGAATATCACTGTTTTCCCGTCTCGTCTTCTATGCTTTGAACGGCATGGTCCTATCTTCTATGAAGGCTGTGCTTTAGGAACAGTGTGACATTTCTGCGTGCATCGAAACCCTCGGCTGGTAAGAACGTGGAAAGGCGATTGGTTGCCGGCTCGGGTTGCGTGTGGCACTGATTGGGGCGTGGTGTTTGTGTTCCCAGCTGAAGGAGGAGATCGATAGGCTGGAGGACCGGGGGGAGTGGGCCAACAACGCCCTGAAGGGGGACTGGTCTCGCTGGAAGAGGAGCATGAGGTCCGACCTCAAATCCGCCTTCCTCTCCACCGCCGAGAAGAACGTGGACTACTACGAGAAGGTGAGAGGCACCTCCGTCCGCATCCCACCCACATCCACCAGACCGTGTTAGCAGGCTAAGCTAAAGTGTCTAGTACCCCCCTGCAGGGCTTCAACGAACCGGGAACATGGCTGTTTAGCAACGCCAATGGGGATGTTGTGTGTGTGTGTGTGTGGATGGAACGTAGGAAAGAGGGGAGAGTGACGGCATTGAGGGTAGAAGGAGAGCACAGGAGAGTAGGGGAGAGACAAATCTGGAAGATTTGTCAAAGAGTTGGAATGAAAACCCAGGCTGGAGACCGAAGAAAAAAAAACAAGCCGAGGCCATTACCCCGATCATTTCCATCTATCATTTTTATACGAGTCATTTCGGGAAGATGTCATATTAGCTGTCTCTGCTATGAACTTATTTCAGTGGGCTGTTTGGAGCGCTGCCAGTAGAGGGGGCCAGCGTCTCACTTTTATGGCGCCACCACGAATTAGCCTCCGTTTGGCGAGATTGTTAAAGGCAGATGTGGCCAGTGCACAGGGATGCCTCAGTGAAACCCTGGCCTGTGTCCAATGCAGAGGGAGTCAATGCTGTGTCATGGAGGGGGACCACCCTATACACGGTCAGTGACACGTTTTCTCCACCGATGGCGATTACAGCTGAGAAATGAGGGGGAAATGGGGCCAGCCACGGCACTTCCGGTGAACTGTCACTTGAGAAGCGGAGCCGTCTTAGTTTTCAGTGGTATTTTTGGGGGGGTGTTTGTTTTCGATTCATTTCTTTTTCGAAGCTCCCAAGGCCTAGGGAAAACAAACAATAGGACAGAGACACTCATCACTTTCTAACAGAGTGTCTGCAAGGCTGCTCGCGGCATCCAGGGCCTTTATCATGAGCCCTGAGAGAGAGAGAGGGAGGGAGGGAGGGAGGGAGGGAGGGAGGGAGGGAGGGAGGGAGGGAGGGAGGGAGGGAGGGAGGGAGGGAGGGAGGGAGGGAGGGGGAGGGAGGGAGGAGGGAGGGAGGGAGAAGGGAGGGAGAGAGAAAGAGAGAGAGAGACGGAGCAGAGAAGAGGAGAGGAGAGGGAGGGAGGGAGGGAGGAAGAACGAGTGAGGGGGAGACAGAAGGGACCTGAGATGGAGAGTGTGTGCATACGAGCGTGCGCTGTCTGATACACTTGTCCTCCATCTTCCCCGTCCGAGACCAGCGCGTCGACAGCGTTCCTCCATTGGGAGACGCGGAGGTGTAACACACTCGCACAAAGTAGAGTCGACCCGTACGGGAGCGAACCTTTGGCGCGTCGAAACGATGACACGGACTCACCCGAAACCGCCGCCGTCGTCTCTGGATCGTTAGCGCCGACTCATCGCGCCAGTTAGTCGCGTTTTCGCGCGAGCGCTCTTTCTCGACCCTCCGTGCGGTCCCCGCGTGCCGTGCTCGGCGAGGATTCCGACGTTAGCCGGGGGGGGGTGGGGGGGGAGGGGGAGGGGGGCTGGGTGCAGTCAGCGGAACATGGGAGGACAAGAGAACGAGGGCATTCTAATTGATCCAGATGCTGTGAAAAAGGACCATAGGAAAAAGGCTTATAAAGCAGCTCATCCATGATGATGACAGGAAGGGAGAGAGGGAGAGGGAGAGAGAGAGTGTCGTAGGCCAGACCGTCGAGGAGAGATCCGCCCTCGTTCTTCGCGGCCCTCCTCGTACGGCCTGGAGGTGGAGGAGCGTTGTCGCTCCATGCTGAAGCGCCGAGCCAAGCGTTGTGCTCGGCTGTCGAGACGGGCCGGTCAGAGGCATCGTCACCTCCCTAGGTGTCAAGCTGTCGGCCGCGAGAGAGAGTGGTTAGTGAGGGCTTTGTGGGCACACTCTCATCCAGGTCAGGCTGATCACGGACGATGTTGGACGTCATCCCTGTCGGCATCACACACACACACACACACACACACACACACGGGACAGCTGGTAAATAATGCTTGCTAACCACAGTGATAAATACTGTTCAGTGATGTGTTAGAATGAACCGACGAGAGAGTGTGTTTGTGTGTGCGTGTGTGTCTGTGTGTGTCTGTCTGTAGTGTTAGTAGTAATATATAATTTTTCGAGGTGGTTTGCCTTTGGCATGTGTGAATGATTTATGTAAGTCAGGACAGCCTTAATAAGAGGTAACTGTGGATGTGTGTGTGTGTGTGCGTGTGTTGCAGCACGAAGCCTCAGAATGGTATCTCACTGCCATTGACTTCCATTCCCCACCAATCCACCCCCGTCACTGCCCTCCCTTTACCACCCACCCCCTCGCTCTCTCTCTCTCTGTTCCACTGTCACTGCAATAATCTACCCACTGATGAGAGGGGGGAGGAGGGAGGAGCCGGTGAGAGACAGGAACAGATAAGGGAGAAGGGGAAGAGGACGGGATGTGACAGAAGAGAGAGAGGGAGAGAGAGCACCAGGGAGAGTAGGAAAGAGAGAGAGCACCAGGGAGAGTAGGAACGAGAGAGAGAGCACCAGGGAGAGTACGAAAGAGAGAGAGCACCAGGGAGAGTAGGAAAGAGAGAGAGAGCACCAGGGAGAGTAGGTAAGAGAGAGAAAGCACCAGGGAGAGTAGGAACGAGAGAGAGAGCACCAGGGAGAGTACGAAAGAGAGGGAGAGCACCAGGGAGAGTAGGTAAGAGAGAGAGAGAGAGAGCACCAGGGAGAGTAGGAAAGAGAGAGAGAGCACCAGGGAGAGTAGGAAAGAGAGAGAGCACCAGGGAGAGTAGGAAAGAGAGAGAGAGCACCAGGGAGAGTACGAAAGAGAGAGAGAGCACCAGGGAGAGTAGGAAAGAGAGAGAGAGCACCAGGGAGAGTAGGAAAGAGAGAGAGAGCACCAGGGAGAGTAGGAAAGAGAGAGAGAGCACCAGGGAGAGTACGAAAGAGAGGGAGAGCACCAGGGAGAGTAGGAAAGAGAGAGAGAGCACCAGGGAGAGTAGGAAATAGAGAGAGAGAGAGAGAGAGCACCAGGGAGAGTAGGAAAGAGAGAGCACCAGGGAGAGTAGGAAAGAGAGAGAGCACCAGGGAGAGTAGGAGAGAGAGCACCAGGGAGAGTAGGAAAGAGAGAGGAAGGGAGGAATCAATGAGATAAGAGGGGGAGGCGGAGTGACCAAAGAGGGTGGGCGTGGAGGAAAAGGGCCCTGAGAGGAGAGATGAAGGGAGAGTCGGAGAGGGGGAGGAAGATGTGGGGGAGGAGTGAGACAGGACTCTCTCTCTCTCTGAGAGAGAGAGAGAGAGAGAGAGAGAGAGAGAGGACACCGTGGACACCGTCAGATGGTTGGACGCGCGCGCCCGCGCCACGTCTCGCTCCCACCAGAATGTTGACAGGCAGAGGCCCACACGATGAGCATTCTTTTCAGCCTGCCGGCCTCGCGAATTTGAATAGACATCGGTGAATTGCGCGGGCAGCAGTCGGCCAAGTTGAATGAGTCTGCTCTCGCAAAATACACTTCAGCAGAGATTCGGCCGAGTTATTGCAGTGTCTGGGTGGAACAGGACGTGCTATTAATACACACACGCACTGCTCTGATAAAGCTGCATATCCATATTCTAATGCAATGGCCTTGAGTAGGCGGGAGCACCAGGCATGGGTGAATATCAAATATCTTCTGTGTGTGTGTGTGTGTGTTTGTGCTTTGGCGTGCGGCTCTGTGCTATGCATACGTTAGCTGCGCTGTGCATTGTGGAAACTTCAGAGGATTGCCATGGTGACTCCATAGCAACGAGGATGTTGCTCGAAGATGGCAAAGATGTTGTTTGGCTGTGTTTGTTTTTTTGTTTTCTTGGTGAGTTTTTCCCCCCCCATAGGAACCCTCTCAGTATTTAATGAAGACATTTGTATTCGACTCTCTTCTGCTCTTTATTACTGTAGCTGTGATGTCCTTACCCCCCCCCTGAACACCTCTCCCCCTCTCACACAAACACACAAACACACACCGACGTGTCCGACGGCGATGCTAATGATGATGGCTGTTTACCTGTTTCCCGGCCAGACTACTTGCAGGAAGGCTAATGGCCAATGAGCCGCCACCTCTGCTGTCTAACGAGCTCCATAATTAGCGCCTCGGCCCCCGCCCGCTGGCCGCGTCGCCAGGGCTACGCCGGCTCCATTACCCTGGCTGGACAGGAGCCGTCACGGGGCAGACAGGCGGTGTCAGAGATGCCCGCGCTGCCACACGCGCGCACACACACGCACACCATCCGTTCCCAGTGTGATGCGGGGAGTGTGTGTGTGTGTGTGTGTGTGTGTGTGTGTGTGTGTGTGTGTGTGTGTGTGAGAGAGCCAGTGTGTGTTCTGAATTGGTGTCAGTTGTGGGCAAGGCTCCAACGCCGCCCGCGATTGGACGAAAGCTCATCTCTCTCGTTGATCTCTGCGTCAGTGCTAGCTTCAGTCAGAGACCGGAGAGATACGTTGCCACTTTACTGTCTGGGTCCTTATGCCCTGAAGAGCATGCCAGGTGTTGGGTTTCTCTCGTGATGGCAGGCCCCCCAAAGACCCCCAGGCTAGCTGCTATGGATGCTACATACCAGCCTTTGGAGCTCTGTTTGGTTGGAGTAGTTCCAAACACGTATCTCGGTGTAGGTATCCACCCGGGTTGCTTCTTAGCTCCCTCCACAGGAAACAGAGATTGCTTTATGGCTTTCCGTGTCACTTTATCTCTACTTCGCTCTCTCTCTCTATATCTATCTATCTCTCTATCTCTCTCTCCCTCTCTCTCTCTATCTCTCTATCTCTCTCTCTCTCTGTGCCATTCCATTTTGTTCTGCCTCTTTCTCCTTCGCTCGCTCTTTTCTTTAATCTCCGGAGTCTAGAGGATGTGATCAGAGCTAGCCTGGGCCTCGCGGAGGCTACCGGCTCCACACCCGGGGCTCCGGAACATTCCAGAGAGTGTTTTATCTAACACTAGGGCACGACGTCGGCTGCTTTCCGAAACCAACAAACCCAAGGAATCCTGGGATAGGACAGATAGACATCACGGTTTAGTCACCCAACTCCCCCGGGGCCTCTTACCCCCTGCTGGGTTCAGCGAGTTCGTTCTACTCCTCCAGGCGTAGCTTGAGTCATCTTCAGGCTGTACAGAGGCACTCAGAACTGACTTACAGGTCCGCTCGAAGAGCAGAGAGAGTATGAGTCACCTGCTTTGAGCCCCTGCTAGAATCGGTGCCGTCGTACCAGACACTGGGTTCTCCTGTGCAGCACACGGGTCCCCCATCGAGGACTGAGATTGGCCGGATGGTGTCTATGTGAAGATTAGTTTTGGTTCAGACCGGGCGTGTGTACATGGGTTTTATCGCTACGGGTCAGCCACAGTGTGTTATACAGTGTGTAATATTTGCAAATAGTATTTGAACTCTGAGTTCTAGGAAGTGTGTGTGTGTGAGAGTTAGTGAGTGTGTACATGGTAAGTATAGTATATGTGTACGGTATAGTGTGCGTGCGTGTCTTTTTGTGTGTGTGCGCGTGTGTGTGTGTCTCAGATTGGCCATCTCTCTATCTACTCTGATAGAACGGCGCCGAGTCAGCAGGGCTGTTACTGCCGGGTCCTTAAATCGATTAAACTGCCCTCCAGAATGCCTGATTCAGTTTTATTCAACAGCTTCATATCTGCCAGACACTTGGAAACAGGATCCATTCAGAAAAGCTACAATTACACAGATAAAATCTCCAAAATACGTTTGTGTGTCTACTCGGTGATGAACATTCTGGAAACATTGACTTTCATAGTATATACTTTTCTTTCTTTTTTTACCGCAGTAGCTAGCCACAGGGATAGATGGACCTCATAAACAGAACTTAAGGTCAGCCAACAGTGGTTTCTCCTTCCTGTTTTATAGCATTATTTCCTGTTGTGTGCTCTTTATCTTCTCCCATTCACAGTTCCCCCTGGCTGACTCAAATACGTGTCCAAATAGTGAGCAGGACAAACCTTGTAAATCTCACTGTGGTATTGGAGAAAACATTCCAAATGTTGAGTTCACAGAACACATGGACGCTGCCTGTCCATCTCAAACTTAGTAAATGTGGTGACCACGGTGACCGTGGAACGTTCCTATATCTCTCTCACCCCCTCATCCTCTCACCCCCTCATCCTCTCAGGGGCCTGTCTCTCACTCTCTCTCTCTCTCTCTCTGTCAGAGCAGTGGCTGCTGGGTGAGAGGTCACGGTGAGTCTGAGTCCCGTGGCGAGGTGCCGTCTCGATAAAGCGTCTGTGACGGGCCAGTCAGCTGCCCGCCCCAGCACCCCTCCAGCCCGACGTCACTCCCACGCCACACTCCCCCCGAAGCCACCCAGAGCATGTATCTGTGTGTGTGTGGACAGAGTGTCCAGATTACGATGAGTAAGGGGGGATGGGTGGAGCAGGACTGAAGGGAGGAGAGAGATGAGGCGATGTCTGGTGTTTGGACTAGTGAGGGGTGAGTGCTGGAGACAGAAGTGGGGGGAGAGAGGGAGGGAGAGGAGAGGGAGTCCCTCTGTGTTTGGGTCACAACATGAATCACAAACTGGCAAGTGACGCATGGATTGGGACCGGAGGCTCTTGAAAGAAACGGGGAGGCTGGATTGAGACGCGAGGTGCGTCCAACCGCCATTGAAGGGACAGCTATTACTTAAGGAAACCTTCGTCTGCCAAGCGAGGGGAGTATTTGATTGATGTGAAAATGGACTGGCTCTGAGGTGAACAGTGTGTGTGTGTGTGTGTGTGTTGCTTGCTTGCGTTGTGTGATTGCACATGTATGTCTAGTTTGTCAAGCCACTTGTCTCTGTGGGTATATTTGACATCCGTAGCTGTCGATCATTTCCTTATGGTGTGGTGTGTGTGTGTTCTAGTGCCTGGCCGTGTGGGAGACCTTCCTGCTGTCGCAGAAGACTGATGGTCTCCAGGAAGGTGCTGAAGATGAACCCTCCTAACCCCCAGCTTGGACCCCCTCTACCTCATCTCCTTAGACGGTGGACCTTGTAATCCACCTCCACTCCCCCCACCAGCATACAACCATGGATGTCCTGCTCTCCGCTTACCTTGCACGCCCCTACTAAACTAAGCCCATCCACCCCCAATGCACCTTTCCCGTACCTTCTACCCAACACCAAAGACCATCCAACACTAAGGATTCCTTCGCCCACATTCTGGTTTTAAACCCACGCCCGTTTTAATCTCATTGTTCTAATCTCTGCCCGACTCATTTCATCGTTCCAGTAATTACTCTCTAGTCTGGTGTGCATAGGCACACACCAAGGCTCTGACAAACTCACCCAAGCCGTAGGTTGATGACCTGGTGCAGGCAGATACTGTTTGAAAGTACTTCAAAATACTTGGGGTGCACTTGATTTAGCGTGCTGTGCTTGCGACAGTGGCGGAGTTGTCCCAAGAGTACAGCCTTCGAAGCACCTTTTCAGCTCATCCGTTTGTATTTGACTGATATGGTGATTGTTGATTTATAGCTTTGCTAATGAGGTGTTTGATATTTTCCTGTGTAATCATTTTACAATAACTCATAATAGTATTTTGATAATGGAAACCAAATGTTTTATACTTTATACATTTTTTTCTCTCATTGTTATTGAACATGTAAATCATCTGATCAGGTTTTTTAGATGTCGGTTTAATAAAGAGGAATTGGTACATTGAACTTTAAACAGCTGTGTCACTACCGAAATACTCTTGTCAACTCAACTTCTTCGCATTTGCGCCTCGATTTTATTTACTATCCAGGAATGATGCCCTCTCTAAAACATTTTTCCTCCAACCACAATCTGGGTTTTCTAAGTAGACCATTGTGGTGTTTGAAAGAATTCCATGTTATTGACCCATTTGAGAAAAGCTATAAATGACATTTTTGTGTTATTCTTTGTAAGGAAGGGAGGGATTTTGTATTTATTTCTCTCACCACGGGTGTGAGGCAGGGAACAGACAGTTGAACTGCATGTTTCATAGTAAAGTAGGTTACCCTCTCGGCCTAATCGCATTAAACATTAAAGAGCTCTCTTTAAATAACACATTGCCCTGAAATTAGGGCCTTTATCAGGGATTTATTAAAAGCTCAAATAAACGCAGGAAGACCCACATGCATGTTAGCTGACGCTAACAACCGTCCATCTCCTTTGTCGCACTGAGCGATGGGCTTTCGCGTCCATTAAAACTGCACCATGCCATTGCGCAGTTAGGCTGGTGCGTTTTTATCGACATTTCCGCTCATGTCTCCTCTCTGGTCGATGCCTTTTGATGGTAGGTCTCTTGGCTGATGGTAGTAAATCCTGGAGGTGAGAGTAGATCCATTATTCAAGTGGTCTGAGAGATTTAGCTAGATGTTGGCCCATGTCCTCGGTGGCTACATCTTGCCCTAGCCATGTGGAGATGAATATTCCAGTAGCCCAGATAGAGAACAAGCCAAGTGTAGCAGTAGGCCTATGGCAAACCCAAGACCCCATGTGCTGTGTGTATGTGGCCTGTGCATGTACATTGTTTTATGTATTAATGTATGTATACATCCGTGGAATAATTATTAGAGAATTATTGAACGATGCCGTATTTAGCTATCTATATATTTATCTATCTGGCTACTTTTTCTAACACGCACGCCCACATGTTATTTTCATAAGCGATTAAAAACGAATAGGGTATAGGGGAGAAGGGAAAGACTAATGAGTTGGAGAAATAAATAAGAGACGACCTATTATTCTACTGTCATTGTTTGGCTTCTTGAAATTGGCCTACGTTCTTAGTCACCGAGATCTGAGTGATCCCTTTGGAAGGGAGTGACAAGTTCACCGTCACCAACTTCCTGGTTACCACTGTTCGTTGTGGTAATTGCTTTACTTTGCAGTAGCCTGTGTGAGATAATATTCAAGCCCTTTTAAGGGTCGTCGACCTGAATCTGCGGAACATTTTGATGTTCAGACTAGGCGGCGAGGTGGGTACATCGGGCATGCCAATAGCAGCAATCTATAGCTTGACTTTTAAATATTAATTCGCGACTACTGTATAGGCTATGCCGCTGTGGAATATTAGTTTAACTGGATCATGTGTCACAAATACAACACAAAAAGATGTCCACGAATTCGTCGGTTGACCTTATTTCTAGGAATGTAGGCTAAATCAGGAAATCAAATGTGACTGGTGGCCTTTCCGATGTAGAGCATCAACTAGCCTATCTCTACAGCTGGAAGTCAGTCCATGCTGTTCCTGAATGGCACATTTTGACGAAAGTCATAACAATAGGGCTATGATATAATTTATGCTCGGCCCACGCTGGGTGACCGAGAGCTGGGATCCGAGATTTGTCAGCGTGACGTGATAGGAAATAACGATTCGAGACCTCTCTGGTGCGCTCTTGACACCACCAGGGCAGCCTGTCAATTATCAGAGCTGCGCTTATCTCGATACAAAGAAATGGATCAATAATTTGTTGCTCCGTACTTTATTGTTGTTAACTGTTTTCGCACCCTTTTAAATACACACTATGGTTTGATATTGTTTTCAACTAGGCCTATGTACAATCTTGTTTCACAGTGAAACCATACCAAAGCTGTAGCCTAGTTATTACTGCTCTCTTAAATTGTAGCCTACTGTGACGGACTCTTCAGAGAGCTTCTGTAATGGGCTACTGTGTGTAGGCACAGCAGTCTGCAATACAAGATGGACATTATACCGAGGCCCTGCTTTGCACTTCGGGCTTTAATCCAGCAACAGTATTGAGTGTTCCGTATGTCGTGTGTAAATGGACCATTAAAGGTTTTAGGATGATTGCGATGCTGGTTATTAGATTGATGGAGCGTTATTGCTATTGCAAATCGTCGGTCCACATGGGTATCATGGTGATGGTTGTAAAGCATCCATCGTGTTGTTAATAACAGAGATGATGGCCCTGAATGACGTCTCTCTGATGTTGGATTCACTGACAGGAGAGGAGTTGTGTAACAGAACGTTCACAGTTTTCAGGATGTGTATGTGTGTGTTTGTGTCTCTGTTGGTGGCATTGTATTCAGTACATGGATACGTGAGTAAGAGTAAGAGTGTGTGAGAGAGAGAGAGAGAGAGAGAGATAGAGAGAGAGAAAGACAGAGAAAGACAGAGAGAGACAGAGATTGAGAGATTAAAAAAAGTGTGTGCTCACAAATAAGGAGCCATGTTTTTGAACGTGGCTCCTCACCTGTAAATACCTGTTCTCAGGGAAGATGAAAGGGGAGAGTGTGTGCTGTGCCTGGGAAGACTCAGCGGCGGATAATGGCCTCAGCGGTAAGTAATCAAACGGATTCAGTTAGAGGTCCATTTACACACACACACACACACAGACACACACACACACACACACACTGATCTTTCTCTCCTAGAAAAGACATGTTGGGACTTATAGACTTGTTTTTGATTACATATAGTTGCATGATACCTAGATGACTGAGAGAAAGCTGTATTGTAGTCAAATGTGATTGTGTCATCCAGTCAACAGTGTGTGATGTGAATGAAACGTGTGTGTGTGCGCATGTCTTTTATGTCTGTCTGTGTGCAATTCATGTCTGTGTGTGTGTGTGTACTGTATGTGCTTATGTGTGCGCGTGCATGTCTGTTTGTGTGCCTATATATGCGCGATTAGTGTCTGTGTGTGTGTAGTGTACTATATGTGTGTACTCTATGTGTGTACTATGTGCTTGTGTGTGTGTGTGTCTGTGCATGCCAGTCTGTGGAAATGCCTGTGCCTGTAAGTGTTTATTTGTGTGTGTGTCTGTGTACAGTATGTGTTCTAACCCAGCCTCTGTGACATGAATGGTTGATGAGGGTAAGCAGGCATATGTTGACTGTTGTCCCAGCTGGAGCTGCACTTTAGCATGACTCACTGGGAACAGCAGGAGTGTGTGTTACACCCACATGGAGTGTCTGGAACTGGGAGAGCGCATGCGTGGCTTACCTGTGTGTGTGAATGGGTGTGTGTGTGACGTGCGTGTGTGAGGCGTGCCTGGGGGTGTGTGTGTGTGCGTGTATGGCGTACGTGAGTGTGTGTGTACGACATGCCTGTGTGTGTGCGGTGTATCTTGAGCGTATGCATGGATTTGTGTGTTTGTGTACAGCGTGCCTGTGTGTGTGGCTTTGACAGTGTTTTTGCATGCCTGTGTGTGTGTGTGTGTCCGGGCCTTGCCACAGCGTGGCAGTCAGTAATTACACAGTGAAGGTTGGAGTTGCCGCTGGGTAAAATGATACACTGAGATCCGGGGCGTCATTGTGTGTGGTGCGAGGGAGACAGCCGTGGCAGGCGTTTCCCCACCCTCCGTCCACATCATGACCGGTATGGGGCCACATGACAGCCATGTGTGACAGGATACAATCAGGCCATGCTATTTCCCTGAACCTTGAAAAATCATTGTGTAAGTCCTCAATTTTGTGCGTGAGATCATTTGTCTCCGTGTCCTCTCGTACATTGAAGATAGGAGAGCTGAGAGGATCAGGACTCGGGTTGTTTAAGATGAAACCAGGTGGTCGTATCGTAAACCTCGTATGTGAGACTCCCTGGTCCGTTTCCTCAGTCTGTTATCTACAGCCCCCCCACTCTCTCCTCCCCCTCCCCCAACCTTCTAGCTAGCAGGTGACTGGTTAAATAACCCTGGACTGTAAAGCACACCTAATTTCCTGCCGGAGAAGTTCCCCATTCCCTTTTGCCCCACCATGGGGGAGCACTGTTCCGGAACAAGGCCCGTAGAGTAAGTCATCGATCAGCGTTTCGTGCTCGTTGGTCGGACAAGGCTGACAGTTATAGTCAGAGCCAGGGATTCATCATTGACCCAAATGCCACCAGGCCTACACATCAATGCTAATGGGGCTGATGTAGCGCTGCTCTACCTTGGCATAGCCTAACAAAGTAGTTTAGCACAGCGTATCTTAGCACAGCGTAGTTTTAGCACAGCGTTGTTTAACCTAGCTTAGCACAGCGTAGTTTAGCGTAGTATAGCTTAGCACGTAAGTTTAGCAGTATAGTTTAGCAGCATAGATTAGCATAGCATAGATTAGCACAGTATAGTTTAGCACAGTATAGTTTAGCATAGCATAGTTTAGCATAGCATAGATTAGCACAGTATAGTTTAGCACAGCATAGCAGTACCTCAGTGAAGACTACCCTGGTCACTCAGGCCAGGCCAGCCCAGCCTCAACATGGTAGTGCATCCCAGCTCAACCCAGACTTTTTATATATAAAATCATTTAAATCAAACTTGCATGGGAACTTGCCTCAAACAATTCTGTATTCAACGTTATCGCTTGGACAGCGATGATTTCTTTGTATGGCTCAGAGTTACAATAACCCAACGTCTCATTAACTCTGTAATGACTGCCTTTTTCACTCGCAAATGCTCCACTTTATGGTCTAAGCCGGTGGGTATGTGATGAACTGATTTCACGGGGAGCGAGCGATCCAGCACTCAGCCAGAGCTGAAAGCAGATTGAACTTGCTGTTAATGTCCTTATCAGCCAACACATCAGCAAGCCCTCTCTTTGTGCTGTCCCGCTATCTAGCTCGCTCTGCGCTCTCTCGATCGCTCGCTCTAGCTCTCTCTCTCGCTCTCGCTCTCACACACACTCACCACTCACTCACCACTCAACTCACTCACTCGCTCTCTCGTTCTCTCTCTCGATCTCTCTCTCGATCTCTCTCTCATCTCTCTCTCTCTCTCTCTCTCACTCACTCACTCACTCACTCTCTCTTCTATTCCCAGATGAGGAGGACTTTCACAAGATTCAGAGGAACGGACTGGCGATCAATCAGACATGCCGATGTTTGGACGTGAGGAACATCATTGTGTCGCCTCATTTAATAACCGACCAGTGGCCCAATTGCCTCGGTGCTGGACCAAGGAGAGGGGGTAGGAGGAGCGGGGGAGCGGTGGAAGGGACTGGGAGAGAGAGCAGAATGCTCCTTCCAGCTCTGGATACGTCCTCTCTCCAGAGTGGTCTCCCAGAAAGACCCCAAGGAGGTCTCCCCTCTGTCCCCCGCTGCGAAAGACTCGCAAGGATCAGCTCCGACGGTGCTCAAGCGCCTTCCGGAACGTCCCGCGATTTTACGCCTCCGAAGGGAAACATCTCCCCGAGGCCCAAGCGCGTATCTGCAGACGCGAGCTCTGGGAAGTTGCCCCTGATTCACTGGAGCCCATCCTCGTCATGGCTCCAGTCAGAAGAGGATGACCCAGTACCATGGAGGTGTAGGGCCCTGGGCAGCCGCACAACCCAGACCCGCCACCTCAGGACCGGGGACACAGAACAACAGAACCGGGGGATGGATACAGTATAGCTCCACAGAATGTGGAATGGACCCAGAACCGCGGAACGTCGCTCAGACGAGGAACTGCAGAACGTGGTCCAGACAGACTTGAAGCTGTTATCCAACACACAGAACCACCAGCAAAGACCACAGAGAGAAATGATCCCCACATTCACATCAACAACAAGGTGCTAGACTCGTGGCGGTGGTGTGTTCTGTGGTATGAAGGGTGCTGGCCGTGTGGTTAGGTAGACAGGTCAAAGGACGTCAGGATTTCAGACTGGGCAAGGGTAACCGGGGTCTGGTGAGAAATGGAAAAATATGCAGAGCTCCTGCAACCCGTTGCTTTTGCATGCAGAAGCACCCCATTGTCGAGAAATGGCGGCTGCCGTTCACAATCACATGAAAAGGAGCTGAATAAAAGTGCAAATGAGCTATTGTGACCACTTTACGGTCCATGTTGGCGCCCCCGCGATTGTGAATGTCTCATCTCGCCGTGATCACACTGGCAGACAGAGAGACAGGTCAGCTCGACTATACGATGTGCGCCTGCCATTTATCTCTGTGACGCCTCTCGCTAGCGCTCGCTCACTCCCCCATTCATCTCCTGAGTGGAGAACGAACGCGCCAAGGTGTTCTTGGTACAGCGGGCACGAGAAGAATTCCAGAGGAACATTACAAAACAAGTAGTCATCTGCATAATTATTGCACTTTGAATGGCGTTGCGGAGGCTCCACGTACAAAGGACATTATGAAGCCGTTCGTTTGACGCCCCTGTCCCTTCGTTCCGTGGAACAATCCTCGAAGGTACCCCCCCCCCTCCCCCCCGACATTTAAAAATATATATATAAATAAATACATGAAACAACAAAACCAATCTGTTCAAGTTTACACAGGTGCTTTCAGCAGGAAACTGATTACAGGGACACCACAACTATTTATAGGTACATCTTCACAGAGAATGGAGGAGCAGTGAATAGAATCTCTGTGCTGTTCTCCGTCGTGTAATAGGCCTACGGATAGCGCTTCCGAATCTTCAGAAAACGAGGACACCCCTTTTGTCAGATGCATAATTGATATCCATGGCAACAGCGCATGGCTTGGATTGTATCAAGACTGTTACAAAGCGCACGGTATTAGGAGACGTTCACTAACGTGCGGTACACACTCGAGCTAAACGCTTGAAAACGCCTCAACGTGCTCCACACACAGAGGACCATGCGGCGTGACATTCCCGTGGAAAGAAACTTTCCAGTCGCAACGGTTTCGAATGTTAGTAAAGGTGTCTTACAGGTGTGACAAAGCCAATTAACGACAAACGCGCGCGGGGATTGGAGCTGTGGGTGGAATAACCTGAGTCATTGAGATACTACGAGTCTGGCTGCTGCCAGGCTAGCGGAAGGAGGTTTCTGACAGACTGTCGTATCGCATCGTATATCGTATCACCGCGTGTCTGACTGAGATCTCGATCGTTTGCGACTCATCCCCAGGTGGAGGAAGACTCGGATGTCATGTCCTCACTCTTGCAATGAGGTGCACTTGATAGAGCCACAGGGGACAGAGTGTTTTCGTTGCCACTTGATTTGTGGGGGAAACCTCTTCAGAACCACTCTACTCCACTTGTTTCCATTGGTGCCAATCTACTCACACACACACACACACACCTGCCTCCAGATTGTGAGAGACAGGCCTCATCTGCTGGGCTCCATCTTGTCAGACAGGTTGTTTGTTTGTCCGTCCCCTATAGCAGGATTCTGCTCAGTCATTCGCTACCTCCCTGTTTCTCACAGCTTCTCCATGGTGGGTGCATTTCCTGGCAAACATTTCGAAGCATATGATTGGTTCTGAGTGCATGTTTTCACCAATCATATGTCTGTGAATCTGTGAAGGTTAACGCACAGGCACCTGCAGTATGTCATGCATTCACCACAACAAAGGTGCATCAGGATAAAGAGACGCGAAAACAAACGTACGACTGGATTTCTTCTTTTTATTATTCAAAGACTGAAAATGTCATTTTCTCTACAGTGTAAAAGGTCACAGAAAGAAGAAAGAATGAGAACATGGTAGAAAAAAGTACCTAAACTACAGTACCATCCAAAATGATTCACTACTGCGATAACACTCACACCAAAAGAATTGCATCCTAATCTTTTTCTTGACTGTAAAACTTGAACAAGTTCTGAAAGACAACTGGTATGGATTACGTGTACATACCACCATCTGTTAATAATAATGACAAGAATAGGGTTGAATATTGACACTATTCACAAAACACAGTATAAAAACATAATTATGAGTAGGCTACTAAACAATAAGTGAAACATTGTGATTGCAAAAATGACGAGAAGCAATTATAGATCGAAATTAACATTTAACATGTAAACATTTTGTGAATAGGGGGACACACACACACACAGCGCACAACCATAAGAAAATAGACAGCAATGTCTGACGAAAGGATATCAACTCACTGTGTGTATACATATTTTACAGATACTTCTTTTTACAGATTTCTTTTTTTTTCCTCAGTTCATATGAATATAATACTGTAACAGATATGTCTTGCAATGCACATTTGGAGCTAATTTTACAAATCCTGAATATTGTGGATGCAGAACACTGATGTTTCTAAGTAGCAGTTGTAGCTTTACGGTTCAGCCATTTTGTTAGCGGCAATTCATATTTCTACCTGTTCTTATTTAAGTACTGCCATTCTTCAGTTTCAATAGAGGGACCGTGACGATTATTTTAAGTGCTTTTAGTGATTTTTACAAAAATATAGATTTGACGGGAGAAAACTGCATTTGGATGGTCTATTTTTATAAACTCCGGGGACAGAAAATGATAAGTTATTGCTACTCAAGAGAAGGTTTTCACAAAGGCCTTAATAACTTGATCAATGACAAGAAACCAGATGAAATGACACTGATCACTACACTGCTCCTTCTGTGCATATTTCTTTTTCTCTCTCTCTCTCTCTTTCTCTCTCTCTCTCTCTCTGGGGGATAAAGCTGTGATGTGGAGACACATACTGTAACATTGAGCCTCATCTTCTCTTCTAAAAAACACCAGACAGAAAGAAAACTTTCAACTAAAAGACTTCACAACCTTGAAACCAACCATTACCGGCTTGGCAAAACTGGAACATTGAACTCTGAGACACACCGTCACACTGCAGTCCATAGAGGCATCTCAGAATATCTTACGGATACATGAATCTCAATACTGGCCTGTGAGTCAGGGAGACAGTCCTCCGCCTGGGATTTCTGCCACACAAGTCAAATCATATTCAAATGAACAGTACTCTGTCACCCACAATGGGTAACAGCCACAGTCAGCTATATTTCCCCCAATTAAAAGGTCAAAATGTGTCTATTGAGACTTTCTTATCCTATCTATCAAAGAAAAAGAGGACAGAAACTATATAAAATGTTTCTTTTTTTCCACGAGCACGTGTCATGGGAAGCATTCACTCCTGGCCCTGGTGTCTATTTTCCACGACACGACTGTGAAGAACCTGCTGAACAAACACCATATTTACATCTCTAGCCACAGTTATTACCCACGGGTCATCTGAAGACAGATATAGAGAGGGGGAATGGGAAATATAGTTGGGGAGAGGGAAACAGGAGGAAGGGATAGAGACAGAGAGAAAGAGAGAGTGAGAGATAGAGTGAGAGAGATGGTGATTGTCTTGTGCAGCTTATCCACCCTTCACGGATTTGTGACTGTGGCAGACAGACGCACATAGCAGGAGGATATTGGGTTCCATTGGCTGGCTCAAGGCTTTAGCTCACACACACATGCAACTAAACCCTCCTGGACCCCAATACAAGAATAGCATCAATCTGTCAATTTAGGAGTTAAATGGCATCTACCTGAATATGGTTGAACTACCCTTGTTAATGTACCTGAATATATATATTCAGCATTAATACAAAGTACATCACAAACAATAAAATGCACTTTCTTTCCCAGTTGTTCGGATATTTCTAGTTAAAAGGACATACAGTGTACAATATATAAAGTGAAACATAACATAAAGCAGAATAACTAAGATTGGTGACACTTTAGATTTAGGTGATTGTAATACATGTTAGTTAATAGGTAATAATGCCTTAGTAAGTTAGAAAGTCTTCTTAACACGTATTCATGTTGATAAGCATCTTATAGGGACCTTATTAACTACTAACGTTTCCCATCTCTTGATTACCCTAACCCTCACTAATATTATTAACACATATAATCTTAACTCATGTTAATAAGCATCTTATAAGGGCCTCATTATCTATGAACTAACCCTTAAAACAAGCACTTGGATCTAAAGTGTTACCTGAAGTTTTAACCAATAAGGAATTGGGATCCGTTTTTCCAGCCAATGCCTTCTCTTCTTTACAACACGTCTCTTGGTGTGTGCTAAACATCAGTACTTAACATTTCAAGCTTCTTTTTTTTGTAGACATAAATTAAATAACATCAGGTCGGAAAAAGAAGTGCTGTAAAATCCAGGAAGTGCAAGCCTTTATCCCCAAGCGGACAGGAAGTGGTTTTCTACAGGACAGAAGCCGCGGGGAGGGACACAGGAACTGGACGGACGAGCAACGCGGACGACACAGATAGACGGACGGGATGAGCTAGCGTTCCACTCTCTCTACCGCGACTGGACCGTGAAGAGCGTCGATGTCCAATGGGTCTGCCACACAGCCGACTCAAGGTCATGTGACGTCAGCGAAGGCGATGTGGTTCTACAGAGAAGAGGAGACAAAAAGGAAATCAGACAACTGGCAGTGAAACAATCTTTTAAGGTGACGTTCCAACTGTACGATCTACAAATGCTTCAACTTCCAAACCAACTGTCAAAATGTTCAAATGTAAATCGAAAGTAGTCCAGCAAAATGGTTACGGTTAGTTAATGGCAAGTCAGTTAGCAATATTGATCTACTGTTTGTGTTGGTTAAGCATTTGTAGGTCATTAATAAAGAAAGGCACCGAATGAACGACTAATAAAGGTAAAGGCAGAAGAAACAAGCTAACAAGCTAACAAGCTAAAAGGAGAGGAGATGCGCTAAACACGCCAAGAAGCAGAGGTGTTGCCGGCCCACATGTTTCTCCTGTCTCCAATGCAGGCACAGGCAACAAACATGTCCTCGGCCTGTAGATATCTCTCTAATGTGGCACACTAAGATAGACACTTCCCCCCGCGGCTCCGAGTGCCCAGAGAGGGGCCTAGTAGTAGCGGGGGAGAGCAGTTCAGAGAGAGAGGGGATGGGGCGGGGGAGGGGTCCCAGAGACAGAAAGAGAGGGATTGACAGTAAAGCAGGGGGGAAATACGTGAGGAGAAGAGGGAGGACGTACAGATTTTTAGTGCTGTGTGTTTTTATTAGCAGTCCTGTGTTTTCGGAAAGGGGGGCGAAAGCAGAGACCTGGATACGGAACAGCCTATTCTGCCTTGGGATGGAATAATCCATTCGAACGTAGGATGGGTCAGACGGGGGGGGGAGTTGAGGGGAGGGGGGGTGGGGTGGGGCAGGAGGCATGCACAGCAGTCCTAGGTGGGGCAGTTAGGGGGCGTTCTGGGGGTGCGGATTGAGAGAATGAACCGTAGCTGGACGCTACAGTACCTTGGAAATCTGCTTCGACAGCCATATAACCCCTGTCGGCTCCCCACATCTGAAACCAAACGAGGCTCGGTCACGTACACACACACACACGCAGTCACGTATCGCTGCATACGTCCAGCACAGGGAAGATAAAGCACCCGCTCCATGGTGTCGGCGCTCGCACAAACACACGGAGACACCTGCGTCGGAAGCTGTTTATTAAGAGCGCCGTTATCATTTGTTTTAGTATGCATGTGGAGAACTAATGGCCAAGGGCACCTGACTCTCCTACCCACTCGAGGGAAATAATAAAGCGAGAGATCCCCAGGTCAATACTGTGGCTGTGGCTGATAAGAGGAGAAGTAAGAGTAAGTGTGAGAGAGAGAGATAGAGAGGGAGGGGGAGAGAGAGAGAGAGGGAGGAGAGAGAGAGATGGAGAGAGAGACAAAAAGTAGATTTCCTGTGGAGAAAGTCATTGAGGAGCTATTAGACAGGAGCAGCCTGGTGTGTTGGAACCTGTGTGTGTTCACACTGGCTTCCACACAAATGCAGCCGCCACTTTTAAATTTGGGTGTGGGTCATTGAGAAACCCAGAGTGAAATATGACAGGTGTAAGACACAGTATATTGGCTAGGGAGTCAGGTGGCTGAGTGGTTAGGGAGTCGGGCTAGTAATCAGAAGGTTGACGGTTCACCTTGGGGAATGTCCCTGTACTTACTCTACTCTGGATAAGAGTGTCTGCCAAATGACTAAATGTAAATGTACCTGTGAACACACAAATGTTCAGACACACTTGCACGCACACACACACATGCTCAGACTATCAAATATGTTTTTGTGCAAAGGAGTGGAGTGAAGTAAAAAGACAAATGTAAGAAGATCGAGATCTCTCGGTTCGTTGAAACGGTGAAGTTTGAAAAGGAGAACATTTGCATTTTTATTGGAGGAAATATCTTTCGCATCGGAACAATTTCCCCTCCTGCGTTTTAACACAGCCAGCCATAAACTTAAATCAAACCCACGAAAGGGATTTTTTTGGGTTGTTTTTAACGTGAACAAGTAAACTTTTCAATCTTCCCTCCGAGCAAATCTGCAAAGCAATCTGAGATTAAATGATTTTCACTTGTTTGTTTGAGGTACTTGATGAATGGATACTTTCCAATTACAACTTCTTAAGCTGCGTTCGGCGACTGGGGTGAGTCGATGTTTATCTGAGTAGGTTTGGTGCTGCTCAGCTCTGATGTCAGAACATCTGAAATGGAGGAATTCATGTTTTCTTTTTGGTGATTTATTTATTTATTGCTTTGGAATCTGTGCTGTCTGCTTTTCACACGTCTATAGGGGTTATTTTTAGAACAGCAATTTGCCACAGAAGGTGCCATCGCCGGCAAGCTATTTCTGCTCTTTGTGACACCTAAGATTGAGTTTGGTATAGGTTGCGAATTCAATCAACACCGTTTGACTTCTACAAGTGTGACTTTTTCAAGCGTGAAAAAAGACTGTCAAACTCTTTAGAAGTGATTCTTTTTTTGGGGGGGGATCAAAAAGGAAAGGAAAACAAGGCCGGTAGGTGTGAACTGCTCCGAAGTTTCAAAATGAAGACAGAAGAAAATCACTTCAAATACATTTTCGTGAGCTCAAAACACTCTGGACCATAAAACGTGCCTCAAAAATAACACGTGCTCCATGTTAAATCTAAAACTGTTGGGATATTCAATTGGTCAACTCTGACCGACTGGTCTGTGTCTGTGTGGCCCCTCCCCCTCTGACAGCGGTCCAGAGCGTTGGCAGGCTCAGAAAACACACACACACACAGGCGCATACGTGGAATTGCCTTGTTATGTGCAGCCGCTTGAACCGTCCCTGTAGCCAGACATACGCGCTACGGAGAAAACTCAGGATGTGCTCGGTGATGGACCGAGGCTCCTCGTCGTCTGTCTCCTGTACAGATGTGTGTGTGTATGTGTGTGAAAGTGTTTGTGTGGGTGTGTGCGTGTGCAACGTTGGAGAGTGAGTACCTCAAACCGCTCATTACCAGAGTACAGTCATTACCGCATCTTCCTCCCTTCCTTTGAACGTGATCACACATGAACACATGCTGTTTGTGCTATAGAACATCTGGGGTATCATGTCATCCTATCATGTGTGTATATACTGTATATAAATAGGATTGGTTCGTGTGTCTTGTAATTCATTCGTATGTTTTCCTACCGTGACCTACATTCTGTTCTGATCATCACGTGTCTATGATGTAGTATTGAACAAATGCATAACAAACATGTTGGCTGTATCTTGTTATATCAGCGTTTCCCTTTCTACTTAAAATGCTGTCCTCTGACCATTATGCCTCATAGAGACATTTGCTAGTACTGCTGTGTGCCTGAACTGGTCATGTTTAAATTAGGGGTGTTTGTTAAACTATCTCTCCATTCAGCTGGTTGTCTAAAACAATATAAACCCAGAACCTTAACGAACACAAGCAGAACCCTATCAGAATGATTCAGACCAAAGCAGTCCTTCCAGTGTGCTGGGGTCTCCAGGAGACGGGGCGTACCTGTGAAGCGATGTATTTCTCCAGAGGGCTTTCTACTCTACCAGGCATGTTCATCATGGCGGGGTTGGCCATGGTCTCCTGTGGGGGGGTCGTCATTCAGCAGCAGCTTCCCTTTGAAGTTATGCACCACACACACCACCTAGAACACAGCAGGGGAGGTCGTTAGACAGAGACCGGGCAGAGAGAGAGAGTGTGTGTGTGTGGGTGCGTGCGTGCGTGCTTAGGCCTTATCTATACAAAACACATCACAGAGCAGTGATGCACAATGTGCAATAGAGGACAAATGTTTTCTTCACTCGCGATGGGGCGGCGTGGCTTAGCGAGCTAAAAGGTATCACCATAATCTAGTCTGTGTGTTTACATGTACTTCTATCAAATAGACGGATGCATGGGTGTGTGCGGGATGTCTGATGCGGAGATGGTAGTGAACAGAGTGTGTGTGTGGCCCATTGTCTCTCTCCGAGGGGAGGTGTTAGGACTGGGGCGTGATGAGACTTCCTAATACGGGACCAGAACTGCGAAGTTCAACAAGGAGGTGATCAATCTAAAGTTAGAGCCAACAGACCACAGGGGGAGAGGGGGGTAGGGGCAGAGAGAAAGAGGAGAGGAGAGGAGAGGAGAGGAGAGGAGAGGAGAGAGGGGAAGTTTGTGTGAGCGTGTGTGTGCGACGTGTATGCGAACGACCCCTCCCTCCATCTTTCCGCTAAGCTGCATCCCTTTGCCCCGCGGTACAGCAGGATATAATACATATCCCAGCCTCTTTGTTGTCGTAAATTAACAGCTCTCTTTCTCTCTCTCTCCTCTTTTCTTTCTGCCACAAGAAACCATTCCGTTACGCAATTTCACTTTTGCCAAAGCCCTTTTAGGGGTCTAAAGTCACGGCGTGTTGCTCCTGATACATTATCTTGCTTTCAGGACGTGAATACACTCCAAGATAACTGGGACAAGGAAGGCCGCTCCTGCGGAGCTGTGAGTTTGGCGACAACGACTCACTCCTGGCGAGATGGCGGCCTGACTTTGTTGACGATTGGTGATGTCGCAGGCCAACGCCGGAATGTGCGGTCAGTGAAAATGTACGCAAGTGGGTACTGGAATAGGATGCAAATGCTTGAGAATGCTTTGATAGTAGCATTCATAAAATTCCCTGCAGTGTCTCCGGTTGGGTGTTTGTATAATGTGATGCCAAAATGAGTTTGCTTTCTCTTGAGCAGTAAAGTGTAACACATCTAATAGAAGTGCTGCCCTAGATTCATTGTTTAATCTGGCCTCTTGATCACTGATCAACAGAACTGGTCCATGGCTCATTAGACAAGCCATAACCCCATCATATGCTCATCAACCAAACTGCTGTGCTGACATGTTCAGCAAATCAACAAAGTTGGTTTGGTAGTTTGATAAAACTTGTCCATGTAGTGCAGCGGCAATAGCCTGAGCAAATCTCACTTTGCTTTCCACGCACTGATAACCAAACACATAATTTACTATTTATATGTAATTAAATATCCAAAAATGTTCTTCCTAAATACAAAATAATTCAAGTTCAGGTTCAAGTTCAAGTCTTTCATTGTCTATTATTAATCTAGAAACTCTGTTTATTTATGACATTTTATATTTTGTATATTTGTATTAATATTTACTTGAGAGATTAGACTACTTAAATACTTCAATAATTTGATATCAGTTTCCACAAAAGCTTTGGTAAAAACCCTTCTTGGAAATGTCCAGTGTGTGTCATATGACAGGATGGTATGGTGACCCTGTCCTCATCTCTCGTCGGAGATGAATGGGATTTCTAAAGCTAATGGAGCTGACCCTAGAGAAGGGATGCATGAGGGCAGCTCATCTCCCCCTCGCAGACAACGACCAGGTGTGCAAACTAGGATGCCGTTTCAGGTATTTCCAGATAGCCAAATCGCTAATAGCCCTCCGGTGGTTGGCTCTAATGGAACCCTCTCTATAGAGACGGACACATACCACTCTCTCTTCTATAGATACTGTTATCCACACTCCCTGACATGGGGGATGGAGAGAAGAGGAAGGAAAGCAGAGGAGAAGAGACGCGAGCGGAGGGGGTGAGGGAGGGCAGAGATAACTCCATCTCCCTGGATTCCAGTCAGTCCATCTCCTTCGTCCGGGACGCCGCGTCTCGTCGGAGCGGAGGGGCTCATCAGCGCTCTGTCACGCGTGCGCCCGCCGAGGGGAGCGTGCGACGGGAACCGCGGGCACAAACACGCCTGCGTGTTCGCACGACGGGCACAGCACACGCATGAAAGTCAACATGCTGTCCACACGGATTCGTCTAGAATAGCAGGCAGGCTGAAGGGAATTGAGAGGAACAGGCACGTGGCCCCCAGGGTACTGGGTCTGGTTGATCACTGTTCCACCTGGCACATGAAAGCAGGACCCACATGACGTGTACCATGTACATATTATATATACAAAACATACACGAGCACATTAACCCCACAGGGAACGGGTCACTTTGTACAGTACTGTGTAAATCAATTAGTTTATTTGATGGAGTGTTTGTTTGAAGGGATTTGCACATCTGTAAACAAAACGATCCCAGAGTAACTGATATAGAGAACAATGGTAGGAAGACATGGTTGGCTTTGAGACCCAGAGGTAGAGCATGGCAAAACCATGGCCCAGTGGCTGGTGTCCCTGTATGAGCAGAACCATGGATGATATGATCCAGACATCTGGAATCCCCCCAAGGGGGTGAGGCTGCTCTGAAAGCCCAACACGATGAACCTCCACTGGGATACTTAGCTCAGGCACTGGCCTGGTTACTTCAAGAGAGAAGCAGCGAGACCTCTGGGAGAAAGATGACTGGATTTCCATCGAGAAGAACTGTTGGCTGACTCTTCTGCCCCCAGTGTGAACGCTATTGGCACTGTGCGTGTTTGTGTGCGTTTACATGTGTGTGTGCGTGTGTATTTGTGCTGTAAGTCACAACAAAGGTTCCTTTTCTGATCCTTTATCAGCCCTGCCACTCTTTCTCTCCCTGTCTCTCTCTCTCTCTCTCTCTCTCTCTCTCCTCTCTCTCTCTCTCTCTCTCTCTCTCTCTCTCTCTCTCTCTCTCATAGCCCTCTAATCTCCAACAGTGAGTGAGAATGTCTGCAAGCTCGGCTTTGCCTCCTGTCCGTGATGGATTCAGGCTGAGAAGAGAGTCTTCTTTATGAGGATTGCCGGCTTGAAAGACACAATTGGCCTTGCAGCAGTTCCAGAGGATGAGACCCTGGTAAAGGGGCTAAGCAGGGCAGGAGCTGGAGAGAAAATGGACCAGGGCCAAAAAGGTGGAGGAGAATGAGAAGGAAACTGAATTGGGCCCTGACGAACCGGGATTTGATACTCCAAGCAATTCAGCAGATATGAAGGTACGGTATATGCGTGTGTCTCTTTGCATACGCGAGTGTGCGTGACACTGACAAATGACACGATTAGGTACGTTTCACGGCCGCCCACGTCAAATGTATCCGCACGGAACACGCTACTATCAACCTATCAGCTCTTCTTCGGTGGTTTCTGAGAATATACACACGCCGAGGCTCCATTGAATGTACTTATGGACATCACGTCCGTGCATTAGAAGACTAGTCCGCCACGCTCAGGCACCCTTTACCCGTCCACTCAGAACGAGAGATGTGACGGTTATGGGCTGTAGCTACCGCCATTATCGGTGTTGGCCAATTAAGAGAGCTCTCGGGTTTATGTCTTCCTGTTAAAGTGTCCATTAGACACATGCAGCCCGAGAGCCAATGAGGGAGGCTATCTGGAGTGTGTTCTGTCGGCTCCTATCATTTACACTGCATGTCAATATGTGGCACGTAGACACTGAGAGGGAGAGAGGACAGAGCAGAGAGAGAAGATATATAGAGAGGGAAAGATCGACAAAGATACTGTAGATGTAGAAGTGTGTAAAGACAGAGAGATACAGGACGGACACGGAAAATTAGCTTGCCAGCCAGCCAGCCAGCCAGTCAGTCAACCAACAAGCCAGTCAACCAGCCAGCAAGCCAGCCAGTCAGCACACTATAACATCCGTTCTCTCACCAGAAAGGCAGCTATTGACACTCCGATGATGAAGCCGGCGATGACGTCAGACCAGTGGTTCCGGTACTCGGCCACCCTGTTGAGGCCCGTGAGGAAGGCCAGACACATGAGACCCAGAGACAGGACGGGTTTGGCCAGGCGAGTCCCCTTGGCTCGCACAGTACACGTTATGTACATCTGCAGAGAGAGAGAGGGAGAGAGAGACGAGAGAGAGAGAGAGAGAGAGAGAGAGAGAGAGAGAGAGAGAGAGAGAGAGCGAGAGAGAGAGAGAGAGAGCGAGAGAGAGAGAGAGAGAGAGAGAGAGAGAGAGAGAGAGCACCACTTTAGTTATCATTCCTACTCGACTGTAGCAGGGAAGCTGCTCTCTCGGCCTGAGGCTGAAGCTGTTGTTGTCTGAGTCTGAAAGAAAGAGAAAGAGAAAGAGAGATATACTGTGCTAAGCTGACAGAAAGGAAAGTGGGAAATAGTGGTGAGAGAAACAGAAAGAGCGGCGAAGACAGAGTGGGAGGGAGAGAGAGAGACAAAGAGAGAGAGAGAGACCCACAGCTGGCCTCGCCTCAGTCCTAATGCAGCCAGCCAAAGTGAAAGAAGCAGGGAGGAACACCCTGAAGCACCCTGATCCTCCAGCCAGCTGAGACACACACACACACATACTGACGGATGGACACACACACACACACAGACAGATGGACACACACACACACGCACACACACACCAGCTGAGACCCAGGTACAGGGGACAGAGATAGACCAACTTTTCGAGTAGGGCCCAGACACACCCCTCACGATGACAGACACAGGCTCCTAAACCCCCAGCTCCTACCTCTGGTTCCAACTCCGAACCAGAGGCAAGAAACGCACACATTCTGCATCGGAAACCACCAAATGTAGAGAATACAATTGGAAAACGGAGGAGAGACGATCCCTCACCAGTCTCAAAGACTGGCCTCAAGTCATCCATTTTGGCTCCATCTCGCTCCCTCATCCTTAAATTGCATCCAAAGCTCAATTAACTCGGGGGGAGGGAAGTGAAGCATGCAACTTTGTGCATGTGGGAGTGAAACCTTCACAGAGGAGAGGGAGAGGGAAGCGTGATGGAGCGTTTTGTTGTGCCTCGTCGGAAGGGCCAGGCCTTGTGACGAATCCCTCATGTCACCACAGAAGAAGAAGGACTTGAAGGAGATAATTGTATTTTTCATTAGAACCGAGCACCTCCTCTAAGGACATGTTACCTCACATCCCGATCCATCTTCACATTATTTGCCTGTTTGGCTCTTTTCTCTGTTCTCTTTTCTCACCTTGCTCTGTCTCTATCATCCCCCTATCTCGTTTTCGAGCTCTTTCTCTCTCTCTCTCTCTTCTCCCTTCCTCCCGCTAAAGGTTGTTACTGTTATGAACTCAAAGGTCGACTGCACCCTGACCCAATTTTCTTTCTCCTCGGGGGGGCATAAACAGATAAACCATATTTTATTTTTGTTCTCTCTCTCACTCTCTCACTCTCTCTCTCTCTCTCCCTGTTTTCATCTCTCTTTGGCCATGTGTTCCAGGAGGATTGCAATGCTTATACATCCTCAAGCCCACAAACTCACAGATTATTCAGCTAAAACATTTTCGGGGTACAGACCATTGGAAGGCATTTCATATAGATTTCCATTGGGCCTGCAGAATGATTCTCATTCAAGGTATTATAAATTGACACAGTGAACCATCAGGGCTAATGACCCATTTATACTCATGGAAGCTTTAATAAGGATAACAAGGCATGATCAATTCCACCCGCTCTCTGCCTCTGCACCTGTCAGTACGATGGAAGGACCTGTTTCAAACATTTAGCTGAAATATAAAATGTTGTTCGGTCGCTTCGTTTGACCTTCACCCGCCATCCTCTAACTCCCCCGTGGCCTGCGGCAAGTGGTCCGTTCCACAACTACCCCTCTCTCACCGTCCCACTCATTAACCTTACCCTTTGCAATGGTCTCTTCCATCATTTGGTCGATGATTCACCTCGCCGGATGCCCGCTCGGAGAGTCTGTGTGCGTGCCTGTGAGAACGGGTGTTTGCGAGTGTGTGCATGGGGGGGATGTGTCAAATGTTCCCTTTTCAGGTCAAGGGCACAAACCCTCCTAGTCCTTCTCCGGGCAGTGAGTTTTGAGTTGTCAAAAATCAGTTTTACACTTGGATGAACATTAACCCCCCCTCACCCCCACCCCGCCAAACCCCCCAAACCATCTCCCCAAAAGTCCTCGCAATCTACCAAGAGTGGCTGAGCTTGATTCCAAGCGTTTAACAGCCTTTACAGAAGGACGTTTCACAGATGGGCGGAGGCTAGAGTCCACATTTTCTATTTAACGTCGAGCGTTACGAGGCGTCTGTGCAGTGTCCCCGTATCGAGGCTCGTCAGTGAAACGAGCCGGTGACACTAGAAATCCAATCTGCTGAAAAACCAATAAGAGAGCCAGGGGCCCCTGTATCAACGCTATCTTCAACATCAATCTCTGTCCCCGCAAACGTTCTGATGACGTCGCCCTGGAACGCTCTCCTGTCTCCCTACATTTAGAGAGTCCAACAGCTCAGTTCAGTCGAGCGATCCATGAAAAGCTGCACTGGAGCAGAGCGTAGTAGAGGTGGTTCAGTTAACCGAGCTGGCAGAATGATATCAGAAGCCTCCCAAACCCAACCAAAAGATTCCGTGTCTAGAGGAAGACAAAGTCTGGTGACGACTGGGCCCCGGTTTAAAACGAATACACCCATCTTTCCAAATGTCTCTTTGAGAAAGTAGTGGAAGTGGTTCAGCAATCATGTGTGATAAGCCAAGAGAAACGTTGTTTCGTCCACTTTGTTATTGACGGAGCCGTATCTATGCTGCTTCAGCACACTGCTAGCCGCTGAAAAACGGCTCCGCTAACTGACCTAGATTAACTGGCATAGCCAATCTGCTGTGTGGACTGTGGGGGAATGGTACCCAAGTATACGCATAACGACAGCCATTAGCCTACAGTTAGCAGCTGATGGAGGAATCAGGAGATGAACCGCAGAGACACGGGAGGGGGAAACAGAGGTCACTCAGCCTTAATGCAGTCTCTGTTCTAGGCTAACTGACTCTCTCCCTAGAGAGACTGTTGAATACACTTTAAGCAGGCATCTGACGAAGCTGTAAACTGCGGGGACCTGAGGAGGAAATATCCACGTGTTCGAGATATTCCTTGAGTCCTCCTCTTTGCTTTCTCCGGAACACGCTGGAAGGGAGGACCTTTATCTGTGTCCTTCCCCTAAACCTTCTTTCTCAACGTGCCGAGGAGAGGGCAAGGACAGAGGACCAGAAGGAAAAGGAACTTCTGAGATACGCCCCAAAGTATCTTGTGAGAGCACATCAGCCTGTCTGAATCTGTCTGTGTATCGCCCCGTGTTCCTAACAGACGAGTGTTACCTAACAGTGATGGGAGCGTGGAGTCCTGCCGGGGGTCACTACAGCGAGGGAGAGAAGAGGTCGGCATTAACGACGTCAACTCTCCCAAATTGATTTGAAAGATATTTTCTCTCAGAGAGAGAGACTGATATATCACGTAATCCTATTCCGTAAACCCTGAATTAATTTGAACGCTAAATAAGATTATTGTGCCAGACAGAGAGACGGGACAAAGTCACACTCGAGGAACCAATGACACATTGCTGAATAAACAAAATAAGAACTCGATTTATGTGGACTCTTAATTGAAATTGGCAGCACATAAATGGCGTAACGGTATTTTCTGCCTAACCATGTTGTTAACAAACATCTGCTTCTGCAACGCGTGCAAACAGCTCGGTGAGAAAACGCATCCGTAAAAACAGCATGATGTCACTTGAGCTTATCTCAGCGTTGAATCATATCAAACTCACCACGCTTTTCAGGAAGGGTTGCGAATCATCTGGATAATCTTCAAATAAAGTAGCAGGCTTATTAGACGAGCAGAAGGAGGAGGAGGAGGATTTGCGATGCAACATTAACCTATTTCTCACATCCACAGCCAGCCAAACAGACGGGTTTGGGCTAAAGCTTTGCTCATGAAAGCCCAGAAGAGAAATCCCCCCCCCCGAATCAGCCAAAGACTGTTTAGACAAACAGGCAAAAAAACAAACAAGAGTGGAATAGAAGAGATACTACAGTACTCGTGCACACACACACACAGACAAACTCACACACACACACCCACACAGACAAACTCACACACACACACACACATTACAATCGGTCTCAGGGGCGCTGTGGACTTGAATGCACGGGCCCGAGGGCCGGCTAGCTACCTGGCTGCAGCCCATCTCGCAGCCCTGCTTGCCTTGCGGTGTTTGTGCAGGCTGATGCAGCCGGCTGGATGGAAATGCTAATGAGAGAGCTGAAAACCTCGTCTCGGTTGCTCTGTTTGGGTCTCAGCTTGCCCGAAGATCTGCATTTCGAAAAGCCTCCAGAAGTGATGTCATCCCTACCGAGGGGCCAGACGGACGAGCATCGTCCAATAGCAGCGCCCGGAGGGACTCGGGGACGACGGTTTGCTCGCGTGTCGGATTCAGGGAAGGAGAACACATCGACGGAAACACAGCAAGACTAAAAGCGGAGAGATGGGGATTATCTGCATGAGGATTGAAGGATGGATTGAATAGACTCCCTGTTACGTCGAATTAGAGAAACTATTAGCACCAGCTGGAGGACTAGACTTACCCATCACATACCTCCGGACACTCCCCCATCATCATCATCATCATCATTACCGTCACCATCACGTCAACATCCCCACCATCATTGTCCTCATCGACTCTGTCACCGCCCCTTCTCGCTGCTGTCGCCATGGCTTCCATGATTAGAACCTATGTTCATGGCGTGTGTCTGTGTCGTCTACAGTCTCGCTTGTCTCTAAAATGTGCGTCGCGCGACAGACGCCTCGTCCTGCCGCGAAACCAAATCTAGCGGCGAGCGCAAACAAACCACCCTGAACCTGACTGTCATCACCATCATTTTCATCCGCATCATTTTCATCACTCACCATCATCTTCACCATCACCACCACGATCAACATCATGATCACCACCATCACTCACCGCCAGGTAGAGCGCCGCGTACACGCTGAGCGCCGCCTCTTTGGAGGGGAAGGTCTTGCGGGCGCGCAGGATGTCCTCCTTGTCGCCCGTGCACGCCTCTTGGTGGCTGATGTAGCGCAGCGCCTGCAGGCAGCCCAGCGCCGTGTAGTTGGGCTTGCACACCGTCAGGAAGTAGGGCGCCAGGTTCCCCGTCACCACCTGGCCCGCGTTGACGAAGATGTCCACGGTGAACAGGCCGAACGTGTAAACACCTGAGGGGGAGGGGGGAGGGGGGGCAGCGTTAGTAGGGAGTCCCGCGGAATGCGTGGAGAGGGAGGAAGAGTTTGTGACGCGAGCTGAATTGTGTTTCGTTCGCCGCTGATAGGCTGGATCAAACTCCAGGGAAGCCTCAGCTTAGAGAGCCTTGGGGGAAGGAAGCTGGAGGGGAGAGGGGAAGTCGGAGCTTATACCCAAGTTGTGGTTATCCACCCACACACACACCACACCACACACACCACACACACACGTAATAGGCCTCGAGAAGATGTGTCTGTCCCAAAGTTTACAACAGTGCAGACAAGAGCACACACACACACTTGTCGCGGTGTTGTGATAGAGAGGCCTTATCAAAAATGATTGCTTTCCCCTGAGGAGGAGGTCTGGCCTTGTCACACTAAATCTCCAAACAAGCCTCTGGCAGACAGAGACGCACACACACACACACACACACACACACACACACAGGACAGCCAGAACGCATTATTTGTTGGAGCAACAATGGGAGCTTTTTGCAATCACTGTCAAGAGTTTGTGTCCCTGCATTCTAATATGGCTCTGGCTTTGAAGTCCATTTGGCTGAGAGACATTCACAAAACTAGGAACCAAGTCGCTGTTACAGACAGCCTGTATGGAAATGCCCTTGTGTGTCTCTGTGTGTGTCATGTGTGTGTGATGTGTGTGTGTGTGTGTCTGTGTTTTACATCCTTCTCTCCTTGTCTAAAAATGTCACTTTCCAAACCCAGTGCGTCTTCTTTCATTATTCCTGCCTAAAAAAACAAAAGAAACTGGGGTGAGCCAGAGGCTGCTGTCGGTTACGTTTTAACGGCCGTCAAACGCATTCTGTCAAGAGTGAGTCACACAACAGGAAGTCTCTGGCACGAGCGTCCACATCCCGCTGGTCTGACCGAAATACCCTGGACGAGGCTGTGAGAAACTGTGACGCTGCTTCTAGAGACAGAGTTTCTAGGATAGGTTGGTGGTTCTAGGTTAGGTTGATGGTTCTAGGTTAGGTTGGTGGTTCTAGGCTAGGTTAATGGTTCTAGGTTAGGTTGGTGGTTCTAGGTTAGGTTGATGGTTCTAGGTTAGGTTGATGGTTCTAGGTTAGGTTGATGGTTCTAGGTTAGGTTGGTGGTTCTAGGTTAGTATGGTGGTTCTAGGTTAGAATGGTGGTTCTAGGTTAGAATGGTGGTTCTAGGTTAGTATGGTGGTTCTAGGTTAGTATGGTGGTTCTAGGTTAGAATGGTGGTTCTAGGTTAGAATGGTTCTGGCTAGAGAGAGTATGCGCTCTGGCTTCCGGAGTGAGGGGAGGGGAATGTTTTACTTGGGCATACAAATGTAATTCAATTAGCCTTGGTTAAGAATCGTCAGGGGAACTTCAAAGGCTATCTCTTTCAATGAGCATTGATCACATTTCTTGTGTCATCTGGGGAATGGTGCGTGTGTGTGTGTGTGTGTGTGTGTGTGTGTGTGTGTGTGTGCTGGGGCAGCCAGGGTGGCCTTGATGAGTTGAATGCTGACTGGGTCTACTCTGCATTTGACTACAGAAAGAGAGAAGCTTTGGCACTGGATCAAAGGTGCAGTAGCAGTGATACACACACACACACACACACACACACACAGGCACACACAGGCACACACACACACACACACACACACACACACACACACACACACAGGCACACACACCACACACACACACACACAGCACACACCACGACCAGACAGGGATGCTGTGGATTAGTCTTACAAAAGGACTGGTCTCTAGGGTTGAACTTGAGGACACACACACACACACACGCGCACACTGACCAGACAGGTGTGCTGTGGATTAGTCTCACTTTAGAACTGGTCTTCAGGGTTGAACTTGGACACACAAACGCACACACGAGCATGAATGCTGGTAAACCCAAGGGCAGAATAAGCTCACACAGACAGTCTGACTGTGATAGGAAGAGACTGGGATCTCACAGTAGAATCACTCTAAGGTAAAAAATAAACATTTAGCCATGCGTGTCCTGCAGTAAATCTTATAGGGCTGGTGAGTGTGTGTGTGTGTGTGTGTGTGTGTGTGTGTGTGTGTGTGTGTGTGTGTGTGTGTGTGCCTGTCATGCCTCCATTTGTAATCTGATTGATGAGGTCAGAATCATGATTGGATAAGTCAAATGTTTAGAACTGGGACCGGAACAGAGTTCAAACTTCCATTCGCTCTGAGGACCCGATGTGCCTTTCCTTTTGGAATTGCTGAAAAAGAACCAAAGCAAAGATAGTTCAAATGATTCAACATGCACGCCTACTAAAAGGAGAGGAACCTCGAGACTGTCATAACTTTCAAGATGCATGCACGTTAAATTATTTCCTTTTGGTAAATATTGTGACTTTAAGGAGGCTTCTAACAAGTGCACTTCGATGCTTCTCTTTCAACATTTGAGAAGCCAGCTCATAAACAGCACTCTCTCACTCTTTGCCATCCCTTTGATCTCTCTGAGAATGTATTTGTAACACCTTTATTTTCCTCATACTCAGTTAAAGCAACTGTCTTCAAATCAAGGACCAGGAGAGGGTGGTTGTAATGCAGAGAAAGGCCCCTCGGACAAACGGAATCTTTCCCAGAGTTCATTTGAGTCTTTAAAATTCACCACACAGGCAAAGTGAACATGACATGAGTGTAATTGCATCTGCTTGTGTGTGGTCTAACATACTAACAGACTTGCAGTGTGCCCGAGTCCTGCTCCTCGGCCCAAGGTGAAAAGTCAACTAATCCCACTGCCTCTAATCAATGGCTCATGTCTTGAAATCCCTGTACCACTGATCCTCTCCTGTTGGGAACCCTTGTTCCCACTAGCACTGGTGGGCAGGTTAGCGACCACTGAGCCTGTCAACACAACCGTAATGACTAAGGAACACCGACTAGCGAATCAAATATTTTCCCAGCGATGGTTCAGTTGAATTGTAAGGCCACGTCACTGCCAAGTCACACTGGAGCACTAGCAGGATGAGAGGAGGGGCAGAGGTGTGTGTGTGTGTGTGTGTGTGTCTCAAGGTCGAGCAGCAAGCGACGAGCCTACAAAAGCGGCGACACAAACAGGGTTCCTGAGTGCGAATGGCGGCCGTCGAATGTGTGAACGGCGGGGCTGGGGCGGGAGCGGTCGGGGGATGGTGAAGGTGGAGGCGGGTCGACTCCTGGGGATCAAGGTGCTAATCCTCCCGCTTAGCGCCCTCTCATCGTGGCTCTGGGGGGGTGCGAGGGGCGGGGGGGAGGGGAGACGGCTGTTGTAATCGGGTCGACAGCACGTGCCATTAGGGCCCAGAGGGGTTGCGTTAGGGGACCTGCGTGTTGCTGAACAAGGGATGACAGCGAACATACGGGGCTAATAGGTGATAAACCATAGCTTAAGTCTCTGGGTTATTAATACTCTGGATGTTGGTTATCTGACCATTGGAACCGTCGAAATGTGGGGACGGACAACATCCGTCGCCTGGGCAACGGGATAACCATAGTAACGTGGGCCCAGGTGACGTACCGAGGAAGCGGAAGGTGCGTCGGACCAGTGGGTTGAGGTAGCAGCAGTCTCCTGTCTGCACGGTCTTCTCCGAGCGGTCGAACTCCTTGGACGTGTACTGCACCAGAAACAGCACGGTCTCGGTCACAGTGATCTGGAGGGGGAGGGGGGGGGGAGAGAGACAGAGAGAAAGAAAGAAAAGAATAAAAGGACAAATAAAAAAATGCATCCATTAAGATTACTCCTCCTGAATAGTCTTATCTAAAATGCATCTAATGGAGAAACTTGGTTTGTGTCCTCTCTGAAGCGTATGTGTTCTCTGCATGCCGGGACTGACCGTGGTGCTGAATGGTTCGTATGGTAGAGAAAACACCTTATCAGGGACACTTACATTACAGCAGTGATAGAACACTGAAGCCACTTTGATTTTCAAAGTGTACGGAACATTGAACATTCGGATGTGAATATAAACGTCTCAGGCTGTTTAAAGGCATAACAAGGTGTCCCTACCCTCCCATTCCCTCCCCTGGTTAAGGCAGTTTAGATCCCATCCCAGCTGAGTGTGGTCCTCAGACTGTAACTAGAAGCGTCTCTGGAGGGGTTCGGACCCTCCAACCCTCTGGAGCACGTCTGTTTCCCCTCCACTGACCACCCAGATGAGCGTGTTCTGAGCTGGGTCTGGACTGGGATAGGCTGTGGGCTCTGAGCCGCAGACCGGGAACGCAACACGCCGGTTCCTCAGCACACAGGTGCTGCCTTGGTAATTTATTTAACACTGCTGGTGGACGGGGGAGAGGGTAAGATGGAGAGAGAGAGAAAGGGAGAGAGCGGGAGGGAGAGAGCGGGAGATAGAGACACACTCAGAGAGGGAGAAAGGAAAGGGAGAGGGAGAGAGGGAGAGAGGGAGAGAGGGAGAGAGGGAGAGAGGGAGAGAGAGAGAGAGAGAGCGAGAGAGAGAGAGAGAGAGAGAGAGAGAGGGAGAGGGAGAGGGAGAGGGAGGAGGCTACGAGAAGAGGAAGATATGAAAAACGTTAAGTTCTGTCCTTTAGGGGCCCAGCTGAGGCTACAGAACGTGTATGTTAAAAAGCTTCCTCCCTCTTCTCCTCCTCTCTCCCTCTCGTATGGCTCTGGTAGAGGGCTGAAGGATATCTTAGGGCATTGCAGGGGCCCACAGACCCAGAATCTAGGTTACACAGATGAAGCCAATCCCACCTCAGCGAAAATAGTGAACAACTTTCTCTTTTCAGTGTTTCATGTTCACTTCAAAAGACATCCTGGGGGGGGAGTGAATTGTACCGTAGATCCCTTCATTAAGATGCACAGCAGCATACAGCAGCCATTGTAAGATACCAATGTGTTACGTAATAGGGGTGTATGATAGATTTCTTGGAGGCTGGTCAGGGTGACTATCTGTGGAGACCAAGAGATTGTGAGCGATTCAGGGTCACCTGGTCTCACCTGGCTGAATGCATCGACCCCAGAAAGAACAATGGGGTCCTGGCACAAGGCCCGATTCTTTACAAAGGCAATAAAGTGTCTCGAATCCATCATACAGTAGCCAAGGCTTCATTAACCAGAGTCTATGGTCTAACACACACACAATAAATCGAGAACAAAGACACACACACACACGGAGAGACAAGGCTACATCTGTGCTATGCATAAAAGCTTAGTTTGACCCTCATAGTTAATACTTGTGTGCCGTGAACGTCTGGCTGTGACACGCTTCCTTGGGTGCGAGAGTGACAGGCAAGGTCAGTAAGAAGATTAGAAAAATCTGTGTCAAATCTGCATTCCTAGGAGCAGGATCATTTTGAAGGCAAAAAGACTAGGATTAAAGGCAGGCTATGCATTTAGTATTTAATGCTAGCCGAAGGGTTCAACAAAAGGGAGGATTTACTGCAACGGCATTAATGTGTATCGGTCCGGTGAAATATGGCATTTGGTGCGAAGGGAGCGAGACGACCAATCACGGTGTCATGGTGACAGTGTCCATTATCTCCCGGGCGAGCAAATCCAGGGTCATGTTTTAAGCTCAGGCCAAGTGGAAAACCCTTCATCTTGAGGAGGGTTTATTTTGACACAGCTCTCTATAGCTGCCTCTTCTTCCACTTCGTGTTCGAGAGGCCAACGACTGAACGCCGCGTGAGCAACGCTTCGCTATCCCGCGATTCACCGAGGTTGTTAAACCGGACGAGGCATCAGAGGGAAGCACAGCTAACGACATAGGACCGGGTCTCACTAGCTTCTGACACACACACACACACACACACACATAAACAAACACTCTATGGATGAGTGGCCCTCGGTGGTGCACCTGCTAAGATTGACATTATTGGGATGTTTTACGGCTCTGTGCTAACTTAGCATTTTCTCTTCTGCTGATGTAACCCGGTAGGAATGATGTTAGCCTTGCAGTCTCTCTGAACCTGCCTCTGACTCAGCGGGAGAGGAGTGGAGACAATACACCTGCCACAAGTCTGCTCCAGGTCTAAATCAAGACATATCGACGTAGGTACCGTTGTTTACAGAATCCTTGACCAAACGTCAAGGATGCCAGGATGACTAGAGACAGTGTCTCTACTATTCTCATAGATCTGTGTTAGGCTTCTACCTCACTTTCACTTGTCTGCCTGCTTTTATCAACTTGGATGCGAATGTGTGTGTGTGTGTGTGTGTGTGTATGTGTGTGTGTGTGTGCATTGTGCAAGCATGCATGTGTGTGTGTGTGACCCATGCAGATCCCAGGCCACAGAATAACCTGTGGTATAACTCCACTCAAATGTGATTGCATTGGCTGTAATCATTTGGAAAGGGCAGGACCAGACTCAAGTACTGGGCATATTAGGAAGACTCTGCTTGGAGCGTCAAATAATCCTTTTCAGAAGTCTAATCCCAGGGAAATTGTAGCCAGCTAGCCACAGGCTACCGTTGGGAGCCTCTGCTTGCTTGACTCCTGTAGGCTAAATCTCCCTCATGACTTTTTAAGCACACTACTACCGTCACCAGCATAACCTATTATCTCAGAAAGCTTTTCACAGTTGTGTGCTGCAGAATGCTAATCATTTAAGACGTAAAAACAGGAAGATGGCCATTTGCATGCGCGCTCATAAATAAATGATCGTGGTCGTGATTGAGTGGTATGAGTTATTAAAACCACCGCCCAACCTCACAAGCTGGTGAGAAACTGAAGCAGAACTACTACTGACTGGGCTGAAAGTGGAAACAAGTCGTGTTTTGCGATGGATAATTACATTGGCTACTGCGTTCAGGTAATGACTAATCACAAGTGCAGTAACTAACGACTGGCTGACTCATTTCAAACCATGCAATGTCATGAAACGATTGGTTAACACGCTGAATAACCAGCTGTTCACATGCGGACTAAATCAACCCCCTCCGTCTCATTCGGTTGCGGCGCCAACACAGAATGTCTAATTGTAACCTTTCCCTTGAAGGTGCCAATGGTAATTGCTCCCGCAATAGCATTCTCACCTTAAAAGAACAGAATTACCACCGTTCAGTTGAGGAAGCCTTTCTTTTGCGCGTGATTTTAAATGTGTGCCGACAGCAATCGTACCCAAGGAATTAGCGTACACAGCCTTTATTGTACATTATTCATAGACTCTTTCAGCATGGTGTGTCAAGACACGAGCGAAGCATTAAAAGCCTACAGCCCAGATGTAGAGGAGCACTGTGTGTCTCTCCACAGTGGCCACATCATCCATGCAGTCATCCATGCAGTCATCCACTGGAATCTACCGGCGCTCTGAGGAAAGAAGTCTTCTATTGGTTTCTGCTCCTTCAGACTTGATCAATTGACAGTGGTGTGCAACATAACTCAATCAGTCTGATCTCACATCCCCTACTGAGTCACCTTCTTAAACAGAGGCAGTGTGTGTTTTTATGTGTGTGTGTGTGTGTGTGTGTGCGCGTGCATCTGTCCGTCTGTGTGTTTACCATTTGTAATCCATCCATCCATAGCAGGCAGACACACACACCCACGAACATGCACAGGCATGCACACACTACACAAACACCAGTTTTGTAGTGCACCATCTCTAATCCTGTGTAAAGTTTATCACCAGACAGCTATTACACATGATAAGCCTTTAACAGGGGAATACTGGTAGGATCCAAACAATGCTCTAATCCAAAACACAGGGAGCATTCACTACACAATGTGGTTTACATTGCGGGCCTACATCTCACCATTACAGTAAGCAGCAAATGGACAAGATAAATGCTTTCATAGAGTTGTCAGTCTTGAACATCTTGAAAAAAGGGGTCATTTTGCAGGCTGTCTGTTACTGGGTTACATATGCATAAATATGAGGCGTGTAACGATACCCTCAGCTAACAATACACTATGTATCACGATACAGGGAGTACGATACAATATGTATCACGATACAGGGAGTACGATACAATATGTATCACGATACAGGGAGTACGATACAATATGTATCACGATACAGGGAGTACGATACAATATGTATCACGATACAGGGAGTACGATACAATATGTATCACGATACAGGGAGTACGATACAATATGTATCACGATATTTTGAACAACACTTAATGAATGAAACTGAAATTCAATTGACAGATGTATTTCCAAAACATTAAACATGTTCAATCATTTTCAGTTCCAGCCGTTTCTCTGAATGCAATGAACGCACGTATGACGCAGGTGCAGAGTAGGTCGCGCGCTGGTCGCTCAACCAAGAGGATCAAACAGACGTCATATCGTCAAAATACTGCCATAACTCTACGATACATATGATAAAATCTTTATATTGTGATATATTGTTCCACAATATATTGTTACACCCCTAATACAAATAGTAGCTGAGTGTTGTGGGAGCTCAAGTCTTATTTTGAAGTTGGCTGTACTGTGTGTTGTTACTGGATATAGTGCTCTATATGTGCTGTCTGTGAGTTTGATGTTTTACAGTAACGTGTCTAGTAAACCTGAGCATGATCTAATGATAAATCACAGTTTATAGCACTCTGGCTAACTATATTTAGACACTGGCACTGTGACGCGTGTAAATATAATATCTGTTCAGCACATACCAGACACAGAGAGAGAGAGAGAGAGAGAGAGAGAGAGGGAGAGAGAGAGAGAGAGAGAGAGAGAGAGAGAGAGAGAGAGAGAAGAAAAACTAAGGAGAGAAAGAAAGAGAACAAGGAATAAAGAGAGTGGTAAAGTGGCAGCCAAGTGGTTTTAAAGCAGACTGGATTGTATTTAATGTGCACCGCTCAGATTATTATCCATCTCTCAGACGCTTTCAGAAGGTGAAAAAAGAGGACACTTTGTTGGGAAAATGTAGCCATGTTTAACCACAAAAATCAATACTGTCTGTGAGGGTTGTCTCCCGTAAGTCGATAGAAAAACATAGTTTTCAAGTCTATACTCGGACAAAAACACTGCATTGCTGTCAAGTTCTGATAAGAGTCCCACATCCAATTCTGTAAAATTGAGTTTGTCAGTCAAAGAGTCTGACATTCAAAAGAATTTATACTAAATCAACCGTCTGTTGTGTACCCTTCTGGATGTCCTACCTGAAAGCTTCACACAATTCAACCAGTAATCCAGAACAAGTATACATGTACAAATGCACAGTGAATCATATACTTTGATATATTTTTTCACGCAAGTCAATAAATGCATATTTACGATTTGCAAGGTGGAATCATGACCTTGCAGCTTACACTTTGTTCAAATAAGGCACACCACCTTCACTTTCACAAAGTTATGTTGTCAACACATGCCCCAAGAGAACCAAATGACGTGATCGGCAAGGGCAGACAAACACAATTGATCTCCAGCTTTCATACCTGCAGGGACAAACTGGCAAACAGCTTCTAACAGAACTATACATCACATCTTATATAGTCTGGCATATGCTTTCATGTCTAGATCTCAAGCTCTGAGCTACCAGAACACAACACTTCTGACTCGAGGGAAACACCCCCCTGAATTCACTCTGTCAATCACAAGCCGATGTGAATATGCATCTAACTCTAACACACACTTTGTCGTGCGAAAACAGCGGGATTCTAAGGTAGCGTTTCATGATGAGTGACACTCTCTGCTGCCTGAGGACTCAACCCCCCCCCCAGGCTTTAGCTCCACAGACTAACACAGTGCACCAGACCATGGCCTTGACACCAGCTTCACTGAGATCATGCACTTCTTATACCCGATCTATTAAATACCCATCCCTGTTTCACAGTCTGCAGTATCTTTTCATCCAGCGAGGGATCATATGAATGCATGTATGGCAGGACTGTGTGGGCTGCATGTGGGTGCTGCTCTTTGTTTAGGAGCTGCCAGACTGGTGCTCTGGGTTATCTGTGAGGTCGACAGTCAGTACAAATAAAAACACAAACAAAAACCAGACTAGAGCTGCCATCGATTCACATTCTACCATTGACTGTTCTGTCATGTGAAGGCATGACCGTTTGCCTGCATTTCTCTCTATGTAGGCTACAGACTGGATGCTGGGCCAGTAGACAGCTCAAATGAGATCGTCCCACAGTTAATAATATAATACATCAAAAAGGGACCCCTGCTCCGAAAAGAAGACTTCAATCAAAGACAGTCCCGCCATGGTGGACTGTGGGAGGAGGGAGGAGGACGTTTTAATATGTGGTTCAATCTGTAAGTAATCGCTTTAAGTCTGGCATCACTATTTTGGCAGTGGTTTGTAAAACACGCGCACGCGTACATGCGCGCAAGTGCACACACACACACACACTTTACAATGTCTCCTCATTCACTCTCAAAATGCAATGAGCTGAACCGACAGTATGAATCCAAGTTACATGTGGTTCTGGTAATTGATTGCTAAGGCAACATTAGAGAGGAATCAATTGCAGCCACGGCCGGAGCACTTTAAAATTCTAAGCGCACTGTTTTTGCATTGATTGATTTTTGGAAGTCCGTTTCCAATCACCATTTAATTGTCAGGCTAATTAAACAATTGAAACACATTCAGCAATCGACCACAGTTTACAGTTTATTGAGAAGGAACACTTGCGGTCTAATCCAACCAGACAAGCAATACCCGTACACTCACCACTAATGTCGGGACCCCTGCCACCACCGCGTACAGTATAACCGGCGGTATCACGCTGGTCTCCTCCGGTCCTAGGTAGGGCTTCGTGTAGGCATTGTCATAGCAGAAAAACCCTTGGACGTGCACGTTGAATGTGTCCGTGTACTCGAAGTAGTATGCCAGCATGACAGTCCCCGCCATGATCACCAGCTGAAAATAAAGCATGTTCGAAAAGGTTTGAGGAATGAACATCTAACAATCCGCTTCTCTGAGGATAGGGAGACCCGCCGCCGCTGTCTCCACCGTATTCCTTCAACCCTCTCTCCCTAACGCTGCCGAGCCATAGCCCCTTTCAGTCCCTCATCTCTCCCGGTACTAATGCTCGTTAAAGCGCATGGCTTGGTGGTGATGCGCGGGGAGCCGCTCTCTGACATGGCACTCCTCCTCCGACGCTCGAGCTGCAATAAATGAGACAGCAATGGAAACATGGGGAGGGGACAGAGTGCGCGCGTGGGTGTGTGCGACGCGTCCGGGTATAGCTTATGTTGGCGAGTAGCGACTGACTACGTTCGTGCAGTCGCATTTGCCGCCGGGGCATGTGATGGACAGATAACTTAAAAAGGCACGAGGGAAGAGAATTGAGTTTCAGAACAACTTGTTGGAGCCGGTGATCAGTCTGTCGGTCAGTCTTAACCCCCTCGTCTCTCAATACAGTATGCCTGCACCTAAACCCCTTAGGTGTGTTAACCAATGTTCAACAAACAAGGAAAGATGCTTGAACTAGGACGACTAATTTAGTACTGTCTTTGCTTGTTGACACTATCTGTACCATGTCTCCTTGGTTTGTTTGACATTAGTACAAGTGCAAAGTGCCGGTGATGCAGTTGGTGCTTAAGATGTCAGTGAAACACACAAATACAGATTACATGAACTATAAATAGTGCACAGTAGCTGTGATCAAATTGGTGACACACACAAACACACACAAATTCCGGGAATTAAAGGGCACAGTCCCCTCTATGATGTCAGTGACACACACAGATTTCTGGAATTATAGGTAGTGCAGTGCCTGTGATGCAGCTGGTGATGACAGTTCTTCTCAGTGGCTTTGGTACCTATATTTCTCAGATCACAAATGAAATTATCTGGCATATCTGAAGTACTTGTTTAACCTCATCTATTCTAGTCACTTATGCACATCATAAAAGCAATTTATCATTATTTTAAACAAACTGCCAATGCTCTAGTATATTTATGCAAATTATATCCTAACATAGCCTTAATTTGTCTGCTGTTTCCTACGTTATCAACTACTTGTGTTATGTTGATCAAAATGTATTATATTGGTTCTCTTTTAAATTGCCTAACCACCACAAACATATACAGTAGACATTTAGTTAATAACAGAAGTCATTACATGCACAATGGTTTAGCCAGTTGTCATCATTGTAGGCCTAATTCACTATACAGTACTTGCATGTACAGTTCTGCCTCAGAGGTGTTTGCTATATTTACATGATTGTTGTATTTTTTTCCTTTTTGCTATGCTGTAATCTGTAATAGTCTTTTATTTCTGTATCGCATTTGCATAAATAAGACACGACAACTGTCCGAGGAGATGACATTTGTACAAAATGTTTCCTGTCGTATACCAGTTTGTAGATTGCTATATCCACGCCTCAAGAAAATGTGCCCATGTCCGTAATGCAGCTGCTGATGTTGTAGCACATTTGCAATGTTCAGGCAGTTTTGACATCGATAAACACATTAATTTATGTGACAAAATTCACTGATCTATACTGAAAGTATCCACTTTATATTGTCGTTCTGTTAGCTAGCCAGCATGTCATCCAAAAAGAAAACCCCATTGAAAGCATCTGATTTATATGCCAGCAGTCAGCACTGCTAACCTGGCCATATCGGTTAGAAAGTGAATTCACTTCTGTACAGTACCCAAAATGTATTTGTGATGATTCCAAAAACAATGAAGGTCAAATCCCTGTTGTCTTTCCAGGCTAAACCGATGTGACATTGTGTAGTCCAAAGCCAATTGGTCTACAAGGCAACAATTGTAGCTAATAACCATCCAGCTACACCTACTGAAATAAACCACCTCCTGTAAATATAGCATTTTTCTTAGTTGGCTAGCCAGGATTTCATCAGTAAAATAGTCTCAGATTTTCTGTATCGCACTGACATAAATCATATCTAATCTAATACCAGTTGTCGGCACAACATCCATATATGGTTTATGGTTGCGGGAGCTATCTTAGTGGATCTTAGTCAAGTCAAGATGAGTCCAGAGAGAAGAGAGCAAGCCAATCTGGCGGCAAATTATTTTACAATGATTTGATGTCTAAATGCTTATCCAAACAACGTCAATCTGCAGTCCATTGCATTATAAAAAAGAACACCTGCAAAATATGAACTTTGCTGAGTGTCCCATTCTTGAGCTGATCATGAGAAACTAAACCCATTGAAATGTGTACACACGCACACACAGATTCCTGGCATTATAAGAGAGATACGTGCTGAAAAGCTGGCCGTGCCGTGTACAGTCAGTCAGGCAGACATGCAGATCTAGCTGTCAGGAATCTTGATGAATGGGCCTTTTGGGCTGAGGCGTTGACGTGTCATTATTGCCACGGGTGGAAATCTCTATGGACTACGCACACACACACACACACACACACACACACACACACACACACCACACACACACACACACACGTGCAGGCGCAAACCACACAACCACACACAAACACCCACCCTTAAACCCCTTCAAATCTCCACACCAGCCCATTAATACTAATGC
>CAEFZP010002711.1:65000-100000 GCA_903064625.1 Mallotus villosus | reverse complement strand
TAACATTTGACATTAGGGTTACGGAGGTTATAGGGCTATGCAGTTCAAGGGGAAGTAAAGACAATATGTTTATCAGGGGTAAGTGATATTTCACTGATACTCTCAGTGAAAGGGAACAATCTGCCATCTAGTGGATAAGTATAGTAGTGCACTCAAAATCACTGGTCAGAGTCAGAGCAAAAATGTACACATCTCTGGGGAATGTTCTTCACTAATCATACACTAATCAACTAAAAATACACTAATAAAGAATATTTTGAAACCCATCCCCTTGGAAATTCCCCTAATGAACTCACGAGTGTGTTTTAGACAGCAGCTACACGGCATAGACTAAAGGGGATGAGTTTCGATGTCTTGACATGGCTCGGACAAAACTCATTCTCACAGAAACGCTCTCTTCATCAGAGTCCCTCCCGAGTGGTGGTTTCGGTAATGATGATGATTAACAATTGGCTGGAGTTGCTCAGTACATCCATGCACGCGTGCAAGCACACACACACACCCACACACACAGACAGAGACACACAGACACCGAAACAAGTACACACGTACACACACGCGCATACAGTCGACTATCGCCCCTGTAATAACAAACAGCTGTGTCATTCCATCAGACCTGGGTTTGAGCTGCCATCGCTGGCCCAGACCAATGAGAATGGAGAGTGTGTCCAAATCTGTGTGCGCGTTAAAAAGAGGTAGATAATGGGAGAGAGGGGAGAGAGAGAGAGAGAGAGAGAGAGAGAGAGAGAGAGAGATAGAAAATGAGGGTGCGATAGCGAGACAGAGTCTGACCACCGAAATATCGTAAAACACTTCTGATCCTTGATCTTGTGCTGTATTTTTGGTACGACGACTGGTGTTTAACTGCCTCTCAGACTCTCTCCTCTTGTGACAATCCTCAAACAGCTAACCCATGAACCCCTTATTGACTCATGAGAGCCCTGAATTGCTAACAAATAACAACGTTTGGCGTGTGAGGGAGTACCTTTTATCATTTATTATTAAAATAATGAATCTTGAATTCAACCTTTCAAAGTATTAATTTAGCACCAGGAGTGTTGCTGATGATGAGAGTGGACCTATTAGAACACTCAATTAATAAAAGAAACACTCCTGCTGTTAAAGGATCACTTTGTACATTGCCGAGTAGACTCCTTCATATTCATCACCATACATTGCCGTGTAGACTCCTTCATATTTATCACCATATCTAAAAGTCCTTTACGCCGGCATAAAAGTAGCTTCATTCGACAGTCACACAAAGTAAATGGCGTAGACTTGCTTCTGCCAAGTGTAGCGCTGGTAAAAGATCATTCCAGTAAATTGAGAGGGGGGGGGTGGCCATCTCGAAACTAATGCCGCGTGATTAGTCTGAATGGTTTCTGTGCATCGACCAATTACTGTGATGGCGAAGTCTGCTCTTCCAAGCTCTGCAGTAATGGACTACAGATTAAACAGCCTTCACAGGTGAACATTTCAGCTTTAATAGGCTGCTTGCTTAATACACCGTAACATTGTCACATAATGCTCTCTCTCTCTCACACTCTTGCTCCTCTCTCTCTCTCCCTCCCATTTTCTAAATTAAGCTTGGTTAATAATATGCTATGTTCAAGAGCGGAACAGGAAATGAAAAGGATGACTTTTCTAAAGTTTACATCCGGAGAAGGTCCTCGGTTAACCTTTCACATGAATCAAGAGAGAAAACACCACGACAGATAAGAAAAGATATCATGAAAGTTTAAAGACAATGTGAATACGAAATTAAACGCTTACCTCAGCAAACAATGACTTGGACTTCCAGAACTTCTTGTGACCTCTGTGCTGCTGTCTCTCTGAGGGCATGTTTCCATAGGCCTGGCGTTTACATGAACTGTCATATGGGAGAAAAATACATTAACCAACCACAGCAATATCCAGTCCAGTCTTACAATTATGCTTATGACTGCGACTCAAACTCTCACACTGTCGTTGTTTCTATTTTCAACCACTAGGTGGAGACTGTTACCACACAAATGTGTGGAAATAGTTGCTTCCTGTGCTCATGTGCAGTGGGTTTACCAGAGTTCCACGATATGTCAGACTGCTAGCATTACCACTAGATGTCCCTACCAGCATAGAAAACAAGCGTCACTCGTTAACAAGTTTCAGACTTTGCTGAGCTAATTGTTGGTTCCACAGTTTGAGTTACAGGCTGAAAGGCTAATAGAGAATACAAGTTATTTTGTATATCCTCTATAAACTACAAACAAACTTCATATGTTACCCTGTTTTAATGTGTCCAGTATCTTCTTCTAAGAAAAATGTAATGATACACATTCCAGTAAATATGACCCCTTTTTGTACATTACCACAAACAAACAAAAACTTTTGTACACACTTATAATTGTGAATGCCTTTCCAAAAATGCTACAAAACTCCCCACTGCCCCAGTATGCCTTAGACTGCTCCCTTTTGACATTTTGCCTTCCTAGCTTAGTACACAGCATGCATTCTCCGGTGCCCCAGCCAGACTGACGCTTCGCATACTAAACAGGCAGCTCCAGCAACAGCTCTGCACAGACCACTAGCTGCCTGGAGAGGGACGTTATTCTTATTCCTCTAAGCAGAGGATGATATGACGTGAGCCGACACAGCTCGTTAAAACTTAGCGCAGACAGGGAATCGTTGGGATTCATGCTATTCTTGGACCCTTCTCTAAAGATGCTGCTCTGGTCAAACGTTGCCTGGGCCTCATGTTTAAAACATGCCTCTGCGATATAGGGGCCACATAGCCTACTCCTGCTTTCTTTGAAGAGGAGAGGGAGAGGGTTTTGACTTTTACCTCCACAAATACTCTGCTTAACGCAACTTTTATGGATTTGTTTAGTGACCACCCACCTACCACAACTTTCTGTCTAGTCATTTCTCAGCCATTAGATTTGCGATATTTCCACCAAATAGTTTTGAGATCTACAATGTGAATACAGCATCTTCACCATCCTCAGTTATACACTATCTTCTCCAAGTGTCCCATAAGATACCATAAGGAATGTCAAGGAAACTTCACAAAGACAAAATAAGTATTGGGTTAACAAGATAGGCTGTAAATGTATAATGCAGCATATAAGTGTGGCAATAAGCGAAGATGTTTGATATGGCATTCGTCCAACACAGAAATCCGACAACAATCAAGTGCACTTTATGGTCTGAATGAACCTGACTGTGAACAACTATATGTCGTTTCATCTCACTATTTCTTAAACGACTGCAGAATGATTACTCTGGTCGCTGAATGCATACACACTTAGTTACCAAGACATGCAAAGGAGTCGTTGTCATAGCGTAAGTATTGCAGTGCTACCCAGTTTACTATATCTCTGCTAGATAGGTAATGCCAAGCTGTCACGGTTAGAGAGACTGCTAAAAAGATGACGATCACTAAATGCTTTTATTATAGCATAAGAGTGGATAAGTCCTACCTTGGGCAGCTCAAGGAGTTTTAGCGACTCAACAGCACAAGAACTGTTGCCAGAATCAGGAACAAACACACCTCTAAATCTACTGGATCTCGCTATTAACATCCAACGATATACATTTCGTTATAAAATACGTTTTGCCGTGTATTTATACGGAATAAAGTCATTCCATCGATACTTTCTGTGTCTGTTTAGTTAATTACCTTGCAGCATGAAGCTCAGTCGCCAGTGCGCAGGCGCGATTCGGGGCACTTATTTGCTGAATTTGACCGGTTCTGGAAAGGAAGGGAGTATCGTCTCCAGATCATTTTCTACCACCCCATCTTCAGCTTGCCCCGAGTAACAGGTCTCGTGTTTGGGTTACCTACAAATTTAGAATGCACGGCGGTGTTCGCTTTCCAGGCTTCTGATGAACCTGCTGAAATTGTGTCTTAGATAAAGTGGGCCAGAACTATAGTCTGCAGTCTGCATTCTTGCATTCTTCATTAACTTCACTTAACAGTAAACTCGTATACAGTCGTATACAGTGAATATAAAATCTAACTATATGAACACAATGAAAGATGATGTGGGGATTGGCTGAATCCAGAACAAGGGATCTGATAAATGACTACTAGAATGCAGGCCTGCGGTCAAGTTCAGCACCACGGACAGCGAGGTGTATCACTTGACTCTAGACACTTTCTTGTCATGAGCTGTCTTTGGTTCTAAAATATAATTGTTTAAGAATAGGCTAGGTGTTTTTTGTTCCCGCTACTCAGGCACTAACCTATTATGTTAAACGACCACGCATTCCTCTTTCTGGTGTTGATTTTGTCAGATAAATTAATGTGGCTGAAGCTATATGAAGCTCTAATATATCTACTCTAACTTCAGCAGTTGGCCTAGTGTTTGCCCATTGTAAATCAAAAGGATTCATTCGTGCAATGTACTTGGTTTTTGACAGATGTTAACGATTCAATTTATTTCTGTTTCATTGTCAAATGCCATCTGAGTTTGTGTCCTATAGTGCGCATGCGCCTTTTTTCACGCACCGTGAAGCCCCTCTACAAATGAAATGTAGCCGAGATTCTACACGCTCTGGTCCCAGCAATGCAACTGTCTGTGAAGTCATATGAAAAGATGAAGGGACGGCGATTTTCTTCTCACGATAACACCGAATGAGATTTTGAAGATTTTGTGTCGCTGGCAGAATATTGTCTTGTCCGGTCGGTGCATTTGAATTAAACCCCGGCTACAATCCAGAATGGAGCAAGCGGCAGCCGCGCGCATATGATCTTGGCACACTAGACGTGACAGCGGCCGACATTATAGCATCCCCCAACAGGTTAAGGCTGTTTCATTTTCGAGAGAGACGAGAAACGACCGTGCAGCCCTAACTATGTCCTCGAGAGAAAGACCGAAAGGAATTATGACCAAAGACAGTGTTAGCTTGTTGCCTTGCTTCTATTTCGTGGAGGTAAGTTATGATCTCAATCAACTGCCGCTGAAATCACTTGAGGTTTCCCTGATAGTTTGCATGTTACATTTGACCTGTAGCCTACTAGCCTACTATGTATATTTAATCGATTATGCAACATGCTGTAATTCAAACGAATCCCGTGACAAAATATCAGATGTCTCTGACTGAATTGCTCAGATGTTTAGTTGTCATTCATTGTTGTCTCTATCTTAGTGTTGTGAGTAAAACAATCGTTCTATCCTATAGCATAACATTGATAATGTTTTGAGTTTATACATCAATAATTGGATTTCAACGGACTGGTTTGCGTTTATGGCATTCAATAATGCTTGGTTTATGAGATGTTGGAGGATACGGCGCGTTCAGTCTCAAGCTCTGCTCTGCTCAGCCGGTCTGTTCCAACCATCATCTGCCCCATGTAAGCATCACATTAGATGGGGTTGAGAGATCAGAGTGGGTCGCCTCAGTCTGTCTTCCATGGCTGTGTACCAGAGGTAGTTGGATAAGCACGCTAGCGTGATGAGCAGAGTGCTGTCTGGAGACTGCTTCCGGCTGAAAGACTGTCATTGGCTCCCTGAGCCAAACGGGTTTCGCTTGTCAAGTTTGCTCAAATGTCCACGTGAGCGACTCACGTTTAATTCCCACCTCAGTCAAGTCTACCGAAGTACTGCAAGTACTCTACAGTCCTTCCAAACACAACTCGTGATCATTTTCGTGCTTACTCTTCAAGAGCCAAAACGTTTTCATTATGGTTGTATGACTCAACCACAGGATCATCAAATCACCAATATTTCTGCTAAATTGCTCGCCAGTACTACAACAACAAACCACTTGCCTGAGGTCTAATTTTCCTAGTGTGGAACTAATCGAAGCATGAAGCTTACAGTCAGTAATGTGAGATAACATCGCCAAGAACTTTACACTTGGTAGATTAAATCAAAAGCAACACAGAGGAATCTACTCTTTACTGATTACATTCTTAGATCTTATTGTTCTAACACTTGTCCACTAGCTTCACTAAAACCCCTAACCCAACCATAAATGAGTAAGGCTATGGGGGCGTAACAGTACATTTATATTGGCATGAACGTTTATTCATTTAGCAGACACTCGTTGAAAACAACAACTTGTGTAAATAACATAACACGTGCAGAGTTGTAAAAGTATGTCTGGGTAAAATAAGAAAAAAAACAACTTTACTCAACTGTGAACAATGCTTTCAGACTGGGGGAGACCTGTACTACGATTCCCTTGATGGGCAGGGAGCTGAGGCATATGTAGGGTAATGGGACACAGCTTCAGTGGAGACTGGGACAAGTGGAACTGCCACGCTGGAATAAAGTATACACTCTAAAGAAGGCTGGGTTCAGAATGCTGTCTGTACAGTAGACGCTGTTTTACGGCAAACTGAGGGAGGTTTGGAGAAATCCCATTAGCTGAATCCCAGATCCCTTCATTCATGTGTTTATTTTTTCATTCATTCACCCTTTGTGTGAATCAAACGCAAAAAAAATCTCACCTTCTGTGTATTGTCTCAGTCTCTCTCCATCCCTATCTCTATCTCCTTACCTCCCCCTCTCCACCCCTCTCTCTCTTTCTCTCTCTCTCTCTCTCTCTCTCTCTCTTGCTTATTTCTCTTTCTGTCTGTCTCAGTAGGGGGCCTCTGAGTTTCCACGTGTATCCTTGGGGTTTAATGAGAGTGTTAACAGGTCCCCGGGAGTGCGAGACACCCAGTAAACTTCAAACAGCAACGGGGTACTTACAGCTCCAGTGTGTTCGTACAGAGAATCCTCCATCCATACTGCCGCTGGAACTCTAAAAATAACCGCCGGCCAACCAAGCCTTAGCCCTAGATTCCATTTGTATACATCCATTATTCAAACATCACTGTCACTCCGCTTCTCTTTCATTTTCTATAATCACACCGGGTATGGGTCCTTCCCCAGGGAGATTGGAGGCCCTCCTTCCCCTTGGCTCTGTGTGATGAGGGCAGGAGGATGACTCGGGGATTTCAATTACACAGCACACCTGGGGATCTGAGGAAACGGATCAGAAAGCTCATCACTCCCCATGTGTTTTTAATGACTATGGCAACATCGCCAATATCCCTCGCTGCTGTGTACACTTTCATAGCTGGTGAAAGTTTATTCGAATGCCTCCTGTCGTCAACCAGATCATCCTTTCGTGTTTTTCTCCCGATCCTTTAGTATTAGTATTATGGTAAACACTTTGTACCTTTAGAATGAGGTATGTTCATGCACAGTACAGAAGGGCTGCCTCTCATCTCCCTGTAAGACTGGGCGGCGTGTGTCTCTCTCTCTCTCTCCCCCCACAGTACCACTGACCTATATTCCTGCCAGCCTGCTGTAGCTGAACGTGAGAGACTCGGAGCTGAGGGCTAGGCACAGCAGGGAGGAGAGGGGAGGTATGGACCGGGAGGAGAGGAGAGGAGGAGAGAGGACTTGCTGAGAGGAGAGACGAGAGGAGTATCTGAGTGGAGAGGATAGGAAAGAAGAGTGGGTGAGCGCTGAGCTGAACAGAGAGGCAGAAGAGGAGAGGAGAGGAGAGAGAGGAGAGGAGAGGAGAGGAGAGGAGAGGAGAGGAGAGGAGAGGAGAGGAGGAGAGGAGAGGAGGAGGGGAGGGAGGAGAGGAGAGGAGAGGAGAGGAGAGGAGAGGAGAGGAGAGGAGAGGAGAGTAGAGGAGAGGAGAGGAGAGGAGAGGAGAGGAGAGGGAGAGGAGAGGAGAGGAGAGTGAGGAGAGTAGAGTAGAGGAGAGTAGAGGAGAGTAGAGGAGAGTAGAGTAGAGGAGAGGAGAGGGGAGGGGAGGGGAGAGGAGGAGGGGAGGGGAGGGGAGGGGAGGGGAGGGGAGGGGAGGGGAGGGGAGGGGAGGGGAGCAGAGCACAGCACAGCAGAGGAGAGGAGAGGAGAGGAGAGGAGAGGAGAGGAGAGGAGAGGAGAGGAGAGGAGAGGAGAGGAGAGGAGAGGAGAGGAGAGGAGAGGAGAGGAGGAGAAGGCAGGAGCTGAGAAGAGGAAGATGAAAGGAGAGGAGCGGAGGGAATAAAAGCAGTATGCAAGAAGAAGAGATGGGAGGGGGCAGGGGATGGAAGGGGAAGGGAGTGTAATCTGTCCATTTTAGAATCTTATCATGCACACAAATAAAAATTCTCAGCTGGCAAAGTCAGTCATTATAGTCATAAGTAGGTTTCGACTGAATTCAGTGATTCTGAAACATTTCCCTTTCTATCAATGTAATGGGATAACCAGCTGCAAGATATACCAGTCATGAATATTAAACATCACTGGACGAGAAATATCGCTGGCTAAGTGCTTTTTGATCTACAGCATGTGCTACACTGCAGGGGTGTTAGGTGAGGGATAAATAGAGAAATAGATGGATGGAGATATGGACGGACCTTCTATTCACACACAACCTGGGGTTTCCGTGTCCCATCGCCCATGGCATCAGGAACTTATTTATCGACCGCTGGCATCAAAAATGATATCAAGTCAAAGCTAATAACATTGTATTTGTGTAGCGCCTGTTACAAGCACTGTTATAGAGGGCTTCGCATATGCCCACAGACTGGCGCTTACATGTAGCCAACTTAAACCCTGAAGGAATACAAGGACAAAACTCTAAAGAAATAACGAAAAATAGGGGGAATGAAATATCTACTCCTCCATAGACGGTTGGTGATGGAGAAAAATAGTAGTTCATATAAAGTGAAGTGCCCTTGAACATATTCCAAGTTTTGAATTTGTTTAGCATCAGTTTGGGGCAACATTCGAAACTATTGTGACTGTACAATGTGGATTCTCAAGAGGATTTAATATTAACCGTACTCTGTCCATGTTTTAATAAACGTAGTTATGAAAAGCTGCATGGATGTTTGCCTGCGGCTGAGCACAGACACCGAGCTGCATTGCAGCCCACATTCGATACTGTACGTTTACTTCCACAATTTATTTTGCTGACACATTCAGTTCAATCAAAGTTCAGACCTGTATAGATTTCTTTTACTTTCAGGTACAAACCTTACCTTGATTATTCTTACATTTTATATATACTTTCATTTGATACATTTCATGTCAAACCAATTTACCATTAAACCAAAAGGACATGGACCGCTATGGCAGAGCTATAAACACACTGTCAACCAGACAGACTGATTTTAAAATAGGTTTTATTGTTTCAAGTTAACAAGTAAAATACGATTTCGGGTCCTGATTTGAATCCGACTTTGTCTTTATCATTGGTCGTGCCTCTTCATCCTTGGTGATGTCGTAATCTGAAGTGTCTGCCCAGCGTGATGGCATATCCTGTTTGGGCCCAACCCACAGGAGAGAGAATCTTCTAGAGAATGGCTGAGCCGAGCAGGAAAGCTCTGTGACAGGGCTCTGTGAGATGAGCCCAGCGATGCAGCCTCTCCCCTGTCAGAGCCAGGGAAATCACTTTCCCAAAGTTCTCCAAAAGCTCTCTTCATAGCACACGTGTTGTGACACACGGCTAATATCTCCTCAGTAGACCTGCAGAGAGCTTACACGTTGAAACAGAGCCATTGGTTTTACCGTGTTTAGTCGCTTGGTTCCGATTGATTCCACAGCCGCTTATGCCGCGACTTGTTATTTTGTTAGTCTGTTTGTAACAAATGAACGAGAATCGAATGCTGCTATCCTTTCTGCGAGGGAGATCTTTGTGGGTAACCAGCGCCTGAAGCGCTTGACACCATAAGTGTTACTGTAGAGACATTTCGGATTGAGCAGATGAATCTTTCTTCCCTCGGGTGACAACGCTTCCACGACAAAAGCAGCTCTTTCTGCTACGAAAAGCAGCTCTTTCTGCTACAATAACCCCGACGAAGTTGTCGCCAACAGGCAACACAGGCACTCACTGTTTCCTCTTGTCTTTCTGTTTCCCCGTGTTGTGTACTCGTCGACGTCGTCCAGCTCCCCATCCTGGTGTCGTCGGTGGTGAGCCTCTACTTTGTGGAGCTGACGGACATTTTCAAGCCCGTGCGCTCGGGGTACGTCTGCAACGACCGGAGCCTGAGCCTGCCCTACATCGACCCCACCCATGAGGTCATCCCCCTCCTCATGCTGCTCTCGCTGGCCTTCTCCGGACCCGCCATCACGGTCAGACACTGGACATTGCACCCTAAACACACACACACACACACACCATGACCTCGGTGAGGGAGTCATGCGGTTAAGTCACCAGGACAGAGGACTATGCGTAGGGTTAGGAGGTGACTAACCCAGGGGCGTCCTTTAGGGCTGGTTTGTTGTCGTTATCCAGGTCACATGCTCATCCTCGGGGTTGGGGTCAGCTGTGCTTGCAGGCCGATAAAGTGCAGGCCGTTTATTATGACCAGCAGGGCCTTCTCTGAGCGCTTTCTTCCATCAATATAAAAACATGTTTATAGGAGTTGATGGATCATGAAACTGCTTCCAGTGAAAGACAAGCCCACACTAAGCCTATCACTGAACCACTTCTGTTAGGTTTAGACTGCGGTCCTCAGCATGACTAAAATGTTGGAAATATTATCCCGTCTCAGATGGCTGAGCGGTTAGGGAATTGAGCTATTAATCAGAAGGTTGCTGGTTCGATTTCCGGCACTTTACCCTACTTGCCTCGGGGGAATTTCCCTGTACCTACTGTAAGTTGCTCTGGGTAAGAGTGTCTAAGTGACTAAATGTAAATGTAAATACCAACAACCTTAAGCACACTGGGTCAGCTATATATTGATCCGCAAATGCTCAAATTGTCACTGTGAATAGGAAGTATCAGGCACAGTGGGAAACGATCTGTGGTTGGGAGGTTCCACCTATATTCCCTGTTGTCCTGTCACTCTACTCGCCACCAACATCATATCCACATTCACCCAGTAAGGAATGTATAGTATTCAAATGTTTTTCAGTGGTAGTCGTTTAAAAAAAAATCAGGCTGGCTCTGAGATCTCCTAGCAACCAACAGCGAGGGCATCTGGGGGTTTCCTGGCTTGTCTTGTCAGAACCGTTCACCATGGCGCGCACGCTCCGGCGCTGCAACTGTCAGCCAGCGTGAGGCCGCCGCCCACCCCCAGGCATCTTGGGAACGCGAGTCCTAAAGTTGATGGCTGTCTTGTATAGGGTACCGTACCCTTTCACGGCCCCCAGTCGGAAAAGCACTCAGCGTTTCCCCATGTCCCCTTCCTCCTAAAGAAAGATTTAGTGCGGTCCTCGTGGACAGGACAGATGAGAGTGCCCGCGTTGACACCAATCCCCCCGTGCCGCTTGGATCGACGTGGGGGAGGTGGACGAGCGATGATGCGCCGCGAGGTGAGAACGTCGGCTGCAGCTGTGGGGCGAACGAGCATCTGTTTGTGACATGACGTCGTTGGCGCTCAGGTGAACGGCCTGATAGGAAATCTACTATACTGCTGTAGTCGGGTGTGTGTGGTAGAACTGTGGCTGTGGGGTTGGAAGAGGGCGAGGATGAGAGGAGAGGAAGGAGGAAGGACGTGTGTGTGTGTGTGTTGGCAGCCTGCTCATGCAGAAATGTGTTGATTGCTTCACACTCCGATAGTCCTTCAGTACTGGAGGCAGAGTTCCTCTGTTTAAAAGTGTCAAGATGACTGAGATGTGCTCATGTGTTATGCTCTCTGAACTAAACAAGAATTACATCAAATTAAAGTAAAAACAGGGCCCTTTAAATGTTTCTGAGAAAGGTGCCCCTGAGAAAGATGAGTGTCCAACTGTCAAACAGTCACATACATCAAAACTTCTCTCTGAATGAATAATCTATGCTAGTCAAGCTTTCTGAAGCTGGGATTTCATATTGGTCTCACTCCAGATTCCTTCCCAGATCCAATCAATACCTATCTATCAGCTTCACTCTTCTAGCTGTCAGACTTAACAAGATTTATGAACCAGCTGATAATAAAGCTTAATTGGATAAATGAGAAAAGAAAGCAAATTAACATCAGGCTTTCGCGATGGGATTGCATATAAACGCTGTAATCATTGGATATTCCCTATGCGATCCCCATGCAGACAGCCAGGTGAAAACTGAAGATAGAAATGATAATTGATCAGCATTCCAGGTATTGCTCGTTCAAATCCCTCTTTTACAATGCCCCTCTCTGGTTTATTATGGATTCAGTTTCTGTGTGTGTGTGTGCGTGTGTGTGTGTGCATGTCTGGGTGTGTGTGTGTGCGTGTCTGGGTGTGCAGGTAGGCAGGTCTCCAACTCCTCAACCAGTTGTCCTACATTTACATTTAGTAATTTAGCCAACACTCTTATCCAGAGTGACTTACAGTAAGTACAGGGACATTCCCCCCGAGGCAAGTAAGTGCCTTGCCCAAGGACACAACGTCATTGGCAAGGCCAGGGAATCAAACCGGCAACCTTATAATTAAAAGCCTGATTCCCTAACCACTCAGCTATCTGACCCCCCATTGTCCTAGCTCAATCACTCGAAAGTCTGTCCTCGATTCCCTGACTCCTGGTGTTCTTTGTCCTTGCATCTTCCTCTAAAGGCCCCAGGGTCTGACCTCATCAGGTGCACTTTGAGGAGAGGGAAGAGGAGGTGAAACCAGGAACTAGGAGACACATTTCATGTCTGTGTTATTGGATCAATAAGCCAGTCAGATGGTGAGCGGGTGCTGCCATGGCGATAGCAGTGTGATATCTTGGAACAGGCTAGCATCACAGTGTGGAGGCAGGCTTCAATAAGTTCTTAGCGACTACCCATAATACCTTGCCATCCAGGCCAGGGAGATGATCCCCGCTGACATCAAACAGGCTGTCCCACTGAAAAGGATAACTCCTCTAGCACAACATACAGTACAGTAGGATTGGATAGGGGTGTGGTGTGCTTAACCCAAGAATTAAAATCAGCGTTGACATACATTGACCTAGGAAGATGACAAAATGATGCGTGTCATATTCAAATCGAAAGGGATATTTGCATATCCTTTTTTTATTTTTTTTAACAATCGTTGCCACAGATGGCTTCACAGATGACCTCAGACCAGCACATAGCGCCATTATAAAACTCTAGGAAGACGGGGAAAATATCTGACACATGAGAGAAGACATGTATGTTTTCATTGTGTTCATGTTGTCTGCAGTCCAGGATTGCATGTCCACAATGACAGGGAGGGAGCGTGATGGATCAAGTTGTCTTACCTCCCGTAACTGAGATTCATATTGACTGACAGACACAGCAGGAGAGTGTGTAGGGTGGTCAGTGTGTGTGTGTGTGTGTGTGTGTGTGTGTGTGTGTGTGTGTGTGTGTGTGTGTGTGTGTGTGTGTGGACGCCGCAGAGCTTCCCGGGATCCTGTCAGAGTGCCCAACACGGTGGAAAAAGTCTGCTGTCACAACATTTCTCACAGCCCATTGTTTTCCATTGTGTGCAATTTGAGCCCTGGAACGCATCCATCGACTGTTTGTGTTTACATAACGGCGGCCATATCTCCAAATTCCAGCAGCTGTTCCCATCCTCGTTAGGATCTTGTTGCTGAAAAGTGATACGAGTCTGGCTTTAGTAAAGGTTGCTAGCCTGCTGCAGCTCTGAGCTAGCCTGCTGTGCTCATCCCGGTGGTAAAGCTGGGGATCTAACCAGTGCCTGCAAGTAAAGCCGGGGTATTCGTTATGTGAGCACACAGTGCTGCAACAGTATCTTGTCCTCCCCCTAACCTCCCCGATGGGGTAGTGAGATCCACCCGCCCACCTCCCCCCCTCCACACACAAAGAGAGATGGGGGGGAGCAGAGCTGGAGAGATCAGTCAGGAGGGGGAAAGGAGGGGTGGAATCTGATCTCCCCTTAGCCCTTCCGTGTCGGTGGTATCTCTGACACGGCCGCGCGCTTGTCTCTCTTCGTCAGATAATGATCGGAGAGGGGATCCTGTTCTGCTGTCTCTCCCGGAGGAAGAACGGGGTCGGGGCGGAGGCCGACATCAACGCCGCCGGCTGCAACTTCAACTCCTTCATACGACGAGTAGTCAGGTTTGTCGGTAGGTTTTTTCAGTCCGTTCTCTCTCTCCCCCCGTCAGCCAGACAACAAACAGCTCAGAGGTGTGAGGGTGTCGGTTACACATGATGAAACACGTACGAAATGACGTGGGACTAGAAGACAAGACGGTGCTGTGCGTTTGCGTTGCCTGTGGGGATAACACACATAATTACGTGTGCCTGTGTGCGTTTGTGTGGCGTGCATGTGCTGTGCGCGTGTTTGTTTGTGACATCTAGGGGTGCACGTGTTTGGCCTGTGTGCCACAGCTCTCATCACTGACATCATCCAGCTGGCCACAGGCTACCACGCTCCCTACTTCCTGACCGTGTGTAAGCCCAACTACACCACGCTGAACCTCACCTGCGACCACAACGCCTACATCCTGGACGACATCTGCTCCGGAGCCGACCTCACCATCATCAACCAGGGAAGGTGGGACCCTGTGACCTTTCAACTTTGACCTGTGAACTCCCGTTTGTCACTTTTTTGTGTTTTTTGAGAACTTGAGGTGGTTTAGATCACTGGGCACATTGTGAGATAGGAAATTATTCAAGGGGTCTATTTTGAACAGTGAGCAAGTTTTACGCATTTTGCTTCAGCAAAATAGGGTCTGTATCCCTGCTGTCTTTTATCTGCAGCCAATTTAGGTCTTGGTGCTGTATGTGAGTACAATTCTTCCAATTACTGGGCCTTTTTTAGCAGGTTTTCAGAGCAGCAGTGGAATGCCAAATTAACCAGGTTTTTAGGGTGGTTTGTTTATGAGGAATTTAGCTCAATGTCAGTTCTGGTTGCTCAGTTCTATTTTCATACTGAAACACGCAGGACTAGACAAGTCTATTTTAGTATCTAACAGTGGGTGCGATGAAGAAGAGGAGCCCTTTTGCTCTTCCTAATGAGGTCTCTTTCAAAGAGAAATATGCTGAAGCACATCAGTAAATAGCTCCTCACATATTCTTAGTTTAGGAAACTAACAGCCCAAATAAGCTTCCTTCAATATTTACAGTCAGTGGAATTCTTGGGAAACTAAATAAATTGGCCTTTTGGAAGGATACTATCTGTGTTCAAACTTTAAAGTCTCCCGTTTCAAGCCTAGTAGGCCTATTTGTGTGAAGTGAACACTAGACATCAGCCTGTGTTGCTGAAGAATAGCTCGAGCCTACTACCGTAGTTTAGACCGGATCATTTATCGTATATTGTCCATCTTAATGCATCTTTTGTCACTTTAGTATCATCCAGAATAAATCGATTAATCCTTCTTCCCCTTGCCGTGGAAGACAAAATGCCAAGTTGTCCCGCTGATTCATGCGTCTCACCTGTGCGCGAAACCACTCCGACCCGCTTTGTCATTCTGCCGACGGATGCACACCGTCAAGCGTCGCATCCATCCTCGGTACGGACGGAAAACGGCGAGACAGACCATTAAATTGCTCCTGAACCTTTTTAACCCTCCGCGCAAGCTGCAGCCAGAGGCGTAAACACGCTGTGCTCTTCTATGTGGCTACGCTAATTAACAACATGCCCCGCTAGAGACATGTCAGCTTGGAACAGTGGAATTGTCTTTCACGTTGGAGGGTTGCACATAGATAACGCGTCAGTGAAGACGTTAGACTGAGCGGTGTTCATTTAGCTGAGTCAATCACTCAGACGCTGCCTTATTTTTCTAATTACATATTCTCCGAGATATCTTGTGTGGTGGTGGTGAACGTTAATGATTAACGAGGAGTCATTTATGTGGGTAGGGTTCTGGGAGATGTGTTTTGATCTTTCAACCAAATTATGCTGTGTGTACACTATCAGTGGGAGAGACAAAACAAGAACAGGGTCAGCTCAGTGAATAACTGGGGCACCAGTTCAATTACATTATCAACGGTGTTATGTAGCTTTTGGTAATGCTTCAGATAAGCTCTTCATGACATGCAGTCATCTATGATGCAAGCACCGCATTCAATATGAATCTAGAGCACTTTCATAATGATGTGTGTGTGTGTTTACCTGTCTCCATGTGTGTGCCTGGCTGTCTAGTTGACTCTACTACATGTATATGTGTGTGTGTGTGTGTGTGTGTGTGTCAATATGTGTGAGTGTGTTGCGTTCTGTCTGTTCCACTGTGTGTGTCTGTGAGTCTGTGTATTCTCGGATGTTGTTTTGAGATAGCATCTCATTCAGTTGGTGTGAGGGTGATATTTATATTTACGATGACTCGTGCGCTAAGTGTGGGCAGAGGCGACAACGTTGTTATTTCTGTTCATCCGTCTCTTCCAGAAAATCCTTCCCTTCGCAGCACGCCACCCTGGCATCCTTTGCCGCCGTCTACGTCTCGGTGAGTTATCCGTCGCACCCACACCACGGTCCTCCCCGCTCTCGCCATCTCAAAACCTCTCCGGATTGGCTGGCGCACTTGGCAGATGACTCAAGCAAGCCTTTATGTGGCGTATTCAATCAACCATTGTACCTGGGTGTTGCGGATTCAATCATCTGTGGTCTAAATAGAGCAGCTCGCCTACAAATCAGTCCTGTCTCCCATCGTTGCTTGTTTTCCTAGCCAGGTTCATCATCCTCACTTCCTGAATGCGAGATTAACCTCCCAGGTTAGTACAGCACAGCAGCAGCCACTTCCTGCGTGGGCTGCTGGGAGATTGAGTTCATGCTGATAGATACTCAAGAACAAACCCCCGAAGCTGGCCGATTGGTGGCACGAGGCACGTTACCCAGAATCCCGAGCACTGCTGTGACCACAGTGAGGGCTGGAAGCCATAAATCTACTATAATATAGTACCTCCATGGGGGAGAGTGCTGACTCATGTGTTGTGAAATATAAACAACGCTCTGCTACACTGTGACCTCTTCACAAAGGAGAGGACACAGAGGGAGGGAGATATATACAGTATATATCAGAGAGTCAGAGAGAGGAGAGAGAGAGAGATACAGAGAGAGAAAGATACAGAGAGAGATAAAAAGAGAGCGAGAGAGAGAGAAAGACAGAAAGAAAGGAAAGAAATAGAGAGAGAGAGAGAGAGAGAGAGAGAGAGAGAGAAGAGAAAGAAATAAAGAGAGAGAGAGAGATAAGTACTGTAGAGGGACGCAAGAGAAACGGAGAGACAGAGGCAGAGGAAGAGAAAGAGAGAGACAGTATCACCCTAACCCTATACAATTGCACCACAAGGTGACCAGTGACAAACACCTTGCGTTCAAACGATAACCTGACCTACAGCTTCTCTCCACCCTGGACCCAGCATGTGCAGAGGGAGCCATGCCGGGCGTGCTAACTCTCTCTCTCTCTCTGTGTGTGTGCGCTCCAGATGTACTTCAACAGCACGCTGACAGACTCCTCCAAGCTGCTGAAGCCCTTGCTGGTCTTCTCCTTCATCATGTGTGGCATCATCTGCGGCCTGACCAGGATCATCCAGTACAAGAACCACGCCATCGACGTCTACCTGGGCTTCCTGCTCGGCGGAGGCATCGCCGTCTACCTGGTAGGAATCTGAACCCGTCATGTGACGGACGTTGTTTCCCTTCGGGCCGAATCAGCCTCAGAACGTAGGGTGGGTATGTTTAATTTGAACCCCCTCTCATCCCCCTCCAGGGAATGTATGCCGTGGGGAACTTCCAGCCCAACGAGGAGATCTGCTGCCCACCTCCCCCGCCTCCACAGCGTCCCCCCTGCACCCTCCCCCACATCAGCCAGGAGGCCGGGCGCCACCTGCAGGCCAAGGGCTGCAGCGGCGACAGAGGCTTGTCCGCCTCCCACTCGGAGGGCATCCTGCACCGCAGCCTCCACCACTGCCCCAACGACCCGGCGGGCAGCCTGAAGAGGTCGAGCGCCGAGGCCATCTCGCCCCGCGGCCCCCCGTGTCTGGACGGCCTGGTGACCTTCAGCCACACCCTGCCGCGGGCGCACACGCCGGCAACGCTGGAGGAGGCGGCCCGGCGCAGCGCCGCCATCCACGCCACCATGGACTCCAGCCGCTCCAAGCAGCTGCTGTCCCAGTGGAAGAGCAAGAACGAGGGGCGCAAGTCGTCCCTGCAGAGCCCCCACGCCTCCGACTCCTGCTCCTCCTCGGAGATGGGGGGCCAGCTCCCCCCACCGCACCTCTACCACCACGGCAGCATGGAGCTCCGCTCCTGCCCCGACCCCTCGGCCATGGGCATGGGCCTGGGCATGAACGGAGGAGACCACCTGTACCCCCACCCCTACCTGGCGGCAGGCTCCAGCAACACGCTGCCCAGCAACTGCAGCGGGCTGACGGGGGGAGCTCGGATGTCCATGCAGTCCAGGCCCGGCTCCTCCCAGCTGGTTCACATCCCCGAGGAGACCCACGAGAACTTCAACAGCTCCTCCCCCAGGTCGGCCAGCACCACGGGGGAGGACGTCGGGGGCAACAGCTCCGCCCGCGACAACTGGATGAAGGCAGCCGAGAAGAGCGGCGCCCCCTCGAGGGCGAACGGAGGAGGGCCGAGCCAGCCCCGGATCATGCAGGTCATCGCCATGTCCAAACAGCAGGGGCTCCTCCACTCCAAGAGCCTGGACGAGAGCAGCATCGGCTGTGAAGGGACTTGCCAGGCCGGGTCCGGCCCGGGTCGGTATCGCTCCCTGACTGACCAGGACCCTCCCAGTGCTCCGGGCAGCACCCTGGGCAGCACGGTGGGGAGCATCTCCGGAAGCACCGGGGCCATCGTGAGGGTGGAGGCCCACCCCGAGAACCACCTACCCCTGGTCCAAGCTCCTTCCGTGGACGGGAACAGCTCGTGGAGGTGGAGGTCCCAGGATGGAGGAGGTGGTGGAGGTGGAGGAGGGTGTAGCGTCCGTCAGTCCTTCGAACTCAATGACCTCAACAGGGACTCGGAGATTTCCGAGTCGGCCAGGGACGGCACCTTAGACAGGAAGAGAGTGACGGTCCAAAACCCCCACCACCCCCACGGCGCTAACAGCACCCCAGTCACCAGCCAGAGTCAACACCCAGGGGACCCGCGCCTCCAGACCCAGCCCATCACCACCATAAGGGTCACCCCGGTGGAGGGCAGTGGGGGCGGGGGGTGGATACGCCGCTTCAGACTCGGCTCCTTCAGTGGCGTCCAGTCGGGACTCAACTCTCCGGAGGAAAGGGAACAACATGATTCTGATCCCCGAGAGGGGAGCCAGCCCAGATACGAGCCGGAATATCTTCTACAAGGGGACGTCATCCACCCCTGCTTTTAATAAGGAATGACTTCTTAAAGATACAGCACGCTGGATATTAGTGATGTCGATATGAACGTGAGGGCATTTGTTACAGTCTCTGACTATAGTATGTTTACAGCACACCCTCAGTCAGTGATTTGAGTGGGTTTGTGGCAATATCCAGATGTATTTGATCGACCAAACAGGCATGTGTTTCGCTCACACTTAAGCACAAATCCTTGTAGTGTTCTATAGGTTTGACTTTTCTTTGTTACGTATGCTGTCACTGACACGTGATAGGAATGGTGTAGCATCGATATTGTGCCAGTGTCATTTTAAAACTATCGTTTGAGTTGAATACGTGTTTCTATTCAACATGTTTACCTTTTCACATAAGATAGCTATTATGTAAAGATATAGTGAAATATTAGACTTGTGCACCATAACTGTGGAAACAAATTTTTTTTTGCACTTTTCTCCTAATGTAAATATTGTATTTTTACTTGGTGCTAAACCACTCGCACTATTTAGATTAATTACATAATCTAACACAAAATATACATTATTTTGCAAAGATTGATGGTTACTATCTTCATAACAGAAAGACAAATACCTTTTGTATGATACTCTCTGGTATACAAATTCCATATAACCTAGAGAAAACTGTGTTGATGACCAAAAGTGCTTGGTATACTTACTGTAGCTATGACTTCAATATACTGTGAAATGCACTGATGTTTATTTTCTACTCTAGTGTCCTTTACGATGACATTGTTGTGTTCCCTTTATAGAAATATCCTACCCATGGCACACAGTACAGACATCAGGTATATATACATGTCCAAATGTCACACTCAGATGACATGGATGGCCCTTCTTTGATCCTTGGGTGGGGTGTGTGAGACCCAGGTTGACCTCTCAACTCTGACGGTTGGTTAGGGCTCAACAGAGATCTCCCAAAGCAACGCTGCATTTGAGTCCGTTTTCATTTGCGCTCCATGTAAAGCACTGTTCTCACCTTACCGAAATATATATCTAAGTTAGACTGTAGCATAGGACAGATGTATACTCTGTTCGATCCTCCTTGTAAGTTTACCAGTTGAGTAGACACCGTCGAGTAGCGTGGCGATTCTACTGTGTTCGACCAGAGCACTCTATGTCATCTATATCTGCTGCAGACTGTGAGTTGTTTTGAGCAAGATAAAAATAGAAAAGTTGTTTTTTTTCCACAAAGACCTTGAAACTGTATCCTGGCTAATGTTAGCTATCAGAAGTGACTAACCCTTAGAAATGTGTTACGAATCCTGTGCATATCAGTGACAAATAATTGAATTCATAAGTAGTTAATTAATTTTCATTTTAGCACCCCATGATGCGTCAACATAATGTTATGTAATTATGAAGAAACTTTATGAATTCATTTTCCACCTAGGACTTTGAAGTGAATAACAACACAATGCCAAAATGCCAAAGGGTATTTTTTAAGTAAATGCAATTACAACTTGGTTCTTTTTGGTGTCATATAGTTCTGTACTATAAACAGTAGCAGGCCCCTGGAGCCATGATTAACCCTGTGTTGTCCTGAACAGTCTTTTTATGGGGAAGGTTCTATGATTTCAGATCCAGTGACCTGACCTCAGATCATTAACGTGACTGTGAAACCAGAGAATCAATGTACTGGAGTGATTGAAAACGAAATGGTAGATCGATAATCTTCTCCTGTCATACCGAAACATCCAACGCACGTTTATCAGGGTCGATGGCAAACTGTGTGTTGTCTGAGTATTGGAATAAATGTTTGCAATTTATACTGATGAAATCATTTTGACTGGAGTAGACTTGATATCATTTACCTATGTCATTCTTCTATCAGCTCTTCCTCAATTCTTTCCTCTGGCAGGCTATATCACTTTAGATTCGCTTTTTAGGAGAGTGCTTGAACTGAAGAAGCTCTGGGCATCTGCCTTAAGCGAACTGTGGAGACGTCTGATGTGTCTGATGTGTCTGTGTTCGGCCTCATGAAAGGCTGGCATCATGTCTCGTTCCAAAAGAAGAAGACTCCCAGGCTCATCACAGAGATCCCTGTGTTTATGCTTATTACAGAACCAATACAATCAAGCTGTCTCACTCTCTCCTAAGAAATGCAAAGCTGCCCTTTTTATCAAAGTTCAAAAGAGCAATAATAATTTCACAGTTTGATGCAGCTCTCTCTCTCCTGCGGTCTCCAATCTTTCTCTGATTCTCTAACCTCTCTCTCTCTCTCTCTCTCTCTCTATCTCTATCTCTATCTGTCTCTCCCTCCTCTTTTCTCTATCTCCCTCTCTCTGAACCACCCACTGCTTTCACTCACTGTGTATAAGAAGCCGTACTTGTAAGCATTGCCATGTATAATTACCATCATTGGCTCCTAAGTAGGTCAGTGAATTGACCTAAATGGAAGGTTCCAGCACTCACAGTGAAAGCTTATCTTGGTAAGGAGGATGAGGAGGAGAAACTAGGAAAACCAACACAGCACACAATCAACTGTATGGTTTCTGCCAACCGAGCCATGTGTAAACTAATCAAGTATCACACCACTCACAAACACAAACACATAGAAGGGCACACTTTCTCTCTGTCTCTCTCCCTCTCTCTCTCTCTCTCTCTCTCTCTCTCTCTCTCTGTCTCTCTCTCTCTCACACACACACACACCTCACACACACAATCACACACTCTCACACACAGGTGCACACACAGACACACACAACCTATCTCACACACAGGCACTCTCTCTCGCTCACACTCGGAATCCCCATAAGAAACACCATAGCTGTGTCCGGTTCGAGCGGCAGCCGCGTTCGGGTAACAGTGACCCGTGTTAGCTAACGCTGAAGAAAGTGTCCAGGGTTGGTGATGTAAGAACAGTTGGTCTTTCTGGGTGTTCTGCAGTGAGGCGTGCCCGTCGGGGTCAGTTCAGCCGGGTGGAAAGTGGATACCTGGGTGCTGGCTGGGAGTGAACTGTAACAGGAGCGGTGTAGTGTGAAAGACAACACCTGACCCGGCAAGGCTAAGGATGTCATCTCAACTTGAGTGTCTGTGATAAGACAAAAACCCAGGCATGAACTCATTGGACGCATCTGGCAACGGTGTACTTGGCAGCTGGAGTAAGGGTTCGTTTCTGAAAACAGTTCTGTACTGTATAATTGTTTTATAAATATTGAGATTGTGTTACGTAAGACTCTTGTGATTGGGTTAGGATGGGTTTATCATGTATTTAACATATGTGACGTCACCATAAGCCTTTTGGTCTATACCGGTCCTGAAGTTTTAGCAATGCAAACGAATGTTTTATTTTATGCTTACCTTCATGCTTGGTTTATTGATGCTGTTAAATCTTCTTCGTCACCCGCCCTCGCCGTTCAATGTAGGTCAAAGAGAAAGAGGGTAATGCACATTTAAATAATTTGTCAAGTTTCTCCATCTTTATGAATGAGATAGCTTGCTTGGTATTTAGAATATGTACTCTTGAATTATGAATTCCAACCTTTTAAATAATTTACCCTTCACTCCGTTAAGAGTAGACCGTAGAAATGCTGGTAATAGTATAAATATTGGCTTTGAACTGCTCCAATGTTATGTTACCACCTCATTATTTGCTAGAATTATTAGGGCATGCAATGGTCCAAAAATTACTAAGCAGTTTGTGCAAAGACAAGAACTTGGTATTTTTTGGGTCTCAACAACCTATTCAAATCACAGTGCATAGCAGAGTGACTTGGTGAGTGACTTGGTCAGTTGAAAACCTTCACACACATCCCTCCTGTTGTTCTGACAGTGTTTACAGTTAGCCTACAGTACAGTGTAGCTCAACCCAGGGATGAGCATGTTGTTAGCAGCCAACAGAGCCTTGTGTCACCGTCGTGACAAGGTTGTCACAGCAATTAGAACGCTGCCTGGAGGCCGGATTTCTTCCAGAGGACGTGTCATCTCTTGCAAAGGTGCCTACACGAGAAAAAACGCCCAAATCTATGACATAAGCACGTTTATTTTCCAGTCAACGGACAGCCAATTAGGCTGGTTGTGTTCCAGACCAGGTTCAGGAGGGGCCCTCGGGAGAACGGAGAAAAGAATATCTTCAAAGCTGTCGACGACTCCCAACCTCTGAGCTCCTTTGGAGTCGAGGTTATGATGCTGTTAGTGAGGTAACCAAGCGATGAGCGAACAGGGTACAGCGGTAAAACAATGGTCTCGTCCAGACCGCAGTTAAATTCAGACATCGGCATCTCTCAGTGTCCTTCATGCATTATCGGACGACCTTCTCGGGCTGTTTAATGGAACGACTCAATTACTGTGTACGGCGCGGCCCTCTCTGGTCAGTGTCACATATTGTGATTTAAAATAAGGCTGCTGTCGATTTTCACGGCGCCTAAATGGCTGCTGTCGACAGCGAAAGGGCAAGGCACATTTTGACCCTCTGACATTTCCGGGACTCAACGGCCCATTAAAAACAAGAATGAGTTGGCAGAAGGCGTCAACCGAATCACACGAAACAAAACCAAAAACACAGAGAAAAACAGAAAGATGATATCTGTCTTTCCCAGCATCCCATTACGGTAGAGAAAAGTGCAGAGCGGTACAGTGTAGGTTAGGAATAGCTATGGGCAGATGGCTTCTTCACAGTGGGCTCGTCTAAGAGTCTCTCTGAGCTTCGGCATTGGAACCCGGTGAACCATCAACGCCCCGGTTGATGCATCTAACGCCAAATGTTTTCATCAAGGGGAAATGATTTGCCCTTTGAACTGCATTCACCGCATGCGTTCAATTTCACTCTTCTGCTCCGGCAACTTTCAGCTCTTGTATGGCTGGGTGGACTGTGTTGTTCACTGGGGTCGAATGAAGGATTGGACACTTTCAGCACCCTCTCTACGCTATGAATACCCCCACTCTGACACTGAGCACCCCATCTACATATTGTGTTCCCCATCTGTTCCAATGCAGCCCGTTCAAGGGGCGCTCCTTCAGCGGACACGATGCGGTGCACATGATGTGACGAACAGTGGGATGATCACAGAGATAGATACAGTGAGATTTGTACAGAGAGAACAGACCATGCACAGATCATACTTGTTTATTTTGATTTTGATGCTGTGATGTCATTATAAAGGTAGTTCTGGCTGTGCCTGATCAGATGTGACAGGGACCAGGCACAAGGGAGGGGGGGCTAGGAGGATGAACAGGTGGATGGAAGGCTATTCTTATTAGCTGTCATAGCAATGTGGAGCCATGGCTAACGTGAGACTGCCCTATGAGAGACCCAGATGTAGTGCATCCACGTGGGTTCATCAGACTGTTGAGCCTTTCTTGTGGTCAGGTGGTGGACAGGGTTTGGATCATCACTGTATTCTCATGGTTTTTAAAGTAAACGGAAACGTCAGAAGACTGTATAGCCTACTTCAGTGTTTCTCAAATGGGAGTGCTTGTATCCGTAGGGGTCGGAAGAAGTACTAGGGTACTTGAGAGAAAGTGGAAAATAAAAGATTACGAGAATAAATCATGAAAATATTGGTGTAAATATTGTTTTTATACAATATAAAAATGTGTACACAGGGTTCTTGGATTCAGAAATCAGGATAAGGGGGGGACTGATTGTCAACACGTTTGAGAACCACTGGCAGACTCTATGCTTTAAAATCATTGCAGCCGTGAAGAGCCGATGTTTTCGGATCAAGTCTGCCTGTCCTCTGGAGAGGTACTTTGCCAAACACTGACATCAGCATTTTCTTTTTCAATCATCACCATCATCCACTTCCCAGAACTCCTAGAAGAAGAAAGAACTTCAAATATTTCCATGGCAACAATAGAATTGCCACTGTGAAGACTAGACTTAATCTATCAACAGCTGACCAGCCCTTAACCTTCTGACCATGAACCCGGGTGGGTATAAATTTGGGGCGTACACCACAGTACATTTTCAGCACAAGTTCAATCATCTCAAATTCGAGCTTGTCCGAATAATGTTAATTCGCTATTGTTTAATGTTGTTTGCTGAACTGGTGAAAAACTCGAAAACCGTTTCGAGATGATAGACGAAGATAAATAATACATAAGTGAACACGCATGATTGTGATTTAGTTCAGTGAATAGAAAGGCTTTCCTCTCATGTGCTACTCCTGCAGACATCCAAGCAGCTGTGCGTGCCCTACTTTTGTGACCAACACCTTCAAAGAAGAATTAAGTAGGGGTGTAGTGTGCCCGTGTGTGGGAGGAAGATTATCCTAATTACTAACTGTCAGTGAGTTCGCTTCCTGTATTTGCAACCCGACATGCATAAACTGTACCGCACAAACATTCAGAGTAAACTAGCCTGATAGCGAGGCTAAATCATCGAATCGCGATTTCAAAGGTTTCATTCGACGATTCCAGGATTAACCGCCTGTGTATTTCCCTTTTTTTCCTTCCTCTCTCACACCCTCTTCCTCTCTCACACTCTCTTCCTCTCTGTCATTCAGAAGAACCCCCCCCACCCCCCCCAACCCCCCACCCTCTTACTGAGTGGCCTAGTTCTACAGCACCAGGGTGAATGGCTGGGTAGTGTCTCCACAGAGTTCTTCACGGCACAGTTTCATTAACAAATGTATGGGAGCTTTAAGAACTGCTGAAACCTCTTGGGGAACACCAGACTCATTCATGGAATATTCAGCTCAGTTTGGAGAGAGGCTCTGTCAGTGAGATGTTCCTCCCGCAGCAGTACAAGTGGAGGCTTGCAGTAGGACCAGGTAGCAGAAGCCTTCTAACTGCTGTACGATATCTGGGCTCCACAAAATATACTATGGATATTCACTTTAGCTTTAGCAGTGAAAAACACGTTCCAGAATCCATTTATTTATTCATGAATTAATGTATTTATTTATTTATTTTGCTAACCAGAAACACAGAATATGCATATTTCATAGTGGTCCCCAGCACATTGTGGAGAGCATAAGCGAACCGCTTTTGAAACGATTGAAAAAAGGGGGCTGAAAAGAGCAGAAGGAACGCAGTACAATGCTAACATGGTTGTTTCACATGCTTTCGAATGAGAGAGACATCATTAAAACATTAAACACTCTTTGGCCTCCAGTGGTTTGCTGTGCTGCGCGGGTGAAGGAATCCCCAGCCATTTCAACTTTTACAGTTTGTTGTGTTGTCCTTGTACTTTTTTGTTTTTGAAAGTGTCGTTTTTGACTCTCACTCTAACCCAGTTTGTCAGCCAACTGGAATGCTATAAATTTCAAAGAAAACATTTATGTGAAGTTTTTCGCTTCTGTTCTCCCAAGACGTCCATAGCTTTGAGGTAGGTTTGTGTGTACGCGAGTGTGTGTGGTGTGTGTGTGTTTTGGGAGACAGTAATGGCATTATTGAACATACAGCACATCTTTTTGAGAAGGTTTTTGAGGACATTTTGTGGCCGTGTTCTTTCTGCTTTAGAACCCACCTGTGACTGTTCACCTTGATCTCCATCCATACCAACCAAAGCCTGACACAGCAAGTCTGTCATCAGCAGCAGCAGTAGACGACTACCACGAGACACCACCAATCACAGTGTCACACGCATTCCAGGAACAGTGTCTTCTGAGCAACCATGAGTATTTTATGAATGGCTGCCTAGATAAAGGTTAGCAGGCATGTCCCGTCCTCTGCAATTACACTCCACACGCTTCACAGAAAACCAAAAATAGCCCATCGAGACAAGACGCATGCATCAGAAAGAAGTTCTGAAGTTCACACCTTTGACAAGTGATCCCGGTGGCCTTTCCCACACGCCACACACACACATTCACACACACACACATTCACACACACACACACATTCACACACACACACACACACACACATTCACACACACACACACATTCACACACACACATTCACACACATTCACACACACACACACACACACACACACATTCACACACACACACACACACACACACACATTCACACACACACACACATTCACACACACACACACACACACATTCACACACACCTTCTGTATTAAACTAGTGTTCACACAATTGCTGTGAAAAGCCATTTTCTAACAAAGTCTTCCAAGCATCCAAAGAGCCCTTTATGTATCCCTCCGCCCATCTCACAGGGGCCCCCACCCTGACAGACAACGTATATCAAAATGATTGCCAAGTCAAGCTGCAAGACACTTGGAAATGTATAAAAAGCTGTGATCACATTTATTTTTCCTGAAGTCAATATGGAGGCACAGCGTGACATTTAAATCACCTCAATGTACAGAGGCTACTGTGAGCCTGCAGTAAATCAAGGTGACACTTTCAGATGTGCACTCGCGTGAGTGCCTCTCGTTTACATGCAGCCTATAGAATATGTACGGGGGGGAGTGTGTGTGAGGTCAGGTGGCTGAGCGGTTAGGGAATTGGGCTAGTAATCTGAAGGTTGCCAGTTCGATTCTCGGCTGTGCCAAATGACGTTTGTGTCCTTGGGCAAGGCACTTCACCCTACTTGCCTCGGGGGGAATGTCCCTGCACTTACTGAAAGTCGCTCTGGAGAAGAGCGTCTGCTAAATGACTAAATGCTAAATGTGTGTGTGTGAAAGAGAGAGAGAGAAAGAAATACCAGACTACAGTTTTTTTCAGTCGCTGACAAGCATATGTCCAAACAGTAGTCACATTTTCCAAACTCTAACTACAATTAGCACAGCATCAGTCTTTTTTGGCCATACAATTCACATATTTCATGTCTTTTTCACACAATATGCAGTCAGTGAACACATTTCTACAATGCTTACATTTTCTTAAGAGACAAGCTATACCTCCCAACAAAATGATAGATTTTGTGTGTAGTATTTACGAATGTTAACACACAACATCCCACAATAGCAAAAACAATTATCCAAACCTTAGATACAGTATAAAAACATCTGCTTCTGCAATGATATTAGTTCAAAAACAACATATCTCAGCTGAAAAAATAAAATAAAAAGATAGCTGATTTATGTTGGGTAAAGTGGGCCAACCACAGCTGATTCCAGTCTGGCTTAGACTCAGTGGCAGGGGTTATTTCCTTCAATTACTATAAAAGAAGGACTTTGAGGAGTGATGTTTTTGGAAACAGAAAAATTCAAACACTGTAATGTCTGGACGAGGAAGAGGAAGAGCAAGGGGCCCAGGGAGAAGAGCAGGCCCAGTGACAGATGGAGGGAGAGGTGCAGAATCAGGGAGAGATGCAGAAGGAGGTGCAGTTGCAGTAAGAGGAGCAGTGAGAGGAGCAGGGATGGGGAGAAGAGCAGGCCTAAGGAGAGGGCAAAGTAGAGGTGTAAGAATGTGTGGTGGTGGCATTCCAAGGGCTGCAAAAACAGTAGTCAGTGATGAAATTCGTGAGTTTCTGTTTTTTTTATACGGAATGTGTTTCATGGATATTTTGTTCACTGTAAGCATTACTGTAAAACGTTTTCTGTTCTATTACTGTATATTGTGTTTCTACTGTACTTCCTTTAGTAAACAGTAAGGAAAAACACTGAAATGTGTTTGAATTTGAACATTATTGTACATGTGGACATACAGTTCCCAACCAATAAATTTAGTGTAAAAGGTGGATTTCATGTTTTGCATGCAAATACCTGAAACATAAGTCTCTGCAGTTTTTATAATGTCAACAATAGCCAGTATTTTGAAACCTGGTGTACTTTGATTGACTGCATGTACCTTGTGAAGTGAAAACAAGTGTTATTATGTGACAGAATAATTTCATTTTGAGTCATATTTCCAGTGTTTTGGTAAAGTCAGTGTGTGCAGAGAAATGGAGAGTTAGTATATATTTAACAAAATGTGTTTTTGAGAAGAAAATTATCCATTTGGCCAATCGTGTTTTGTAGGTGTCAGTCTGCGTTAAGAGTTTAGAAAAAGTATCTGAAGTACAGGTAAGCGCTTGTTAGCGGCTGTAAAAAACTGTAACATTTCTTTAATAAATGTGAAACCCTTATACCATCGTTCATCACACTGTCTGATGATAAAAAGATGAGAGTACTCTTGGGGGAGGGACACACAGCCTCTCTATCTGGACGATTTCTTAAAGAGTGCCATGAAATGAGCTTCTATTTATTATATGTATTGTTCATTTCACTATGTACGATTCACTTCAGTTATTTTTCTTTTGATTTTGTTGTCACTGTGTCTTACAACTTACTATTTGTTGATGCATAGTTATCTGTTACTCTGCCTCTAGCTTTGGCAATACGGTTGTAGTGACTGTCATGCTAATAAAGCTGAATTGAATTGAATTGAAAGAGAGAGAGAGACAGAGGGAGAGGAAAAAGAGAGAAATATAAGAGAAAGAGCGAGATAGCGATGGTGGACACTGCTTTTCATCGGCGGGCGTGAATAATCACCATGACAACCACACCTGCTGAATAACGTCCAAAGTGCTGCTAAGTGCAGCTGTCAGTTCTGCTCCCTCACTCAACCTGCTCTCTCCCTGAGCCTGGATCCTGAAAGCAGGCTTCTCGCTCTCAGCTTAGCTGCTCTACACCAGGACGTCCAGAAGATTCTGTGGATGTGTCTGAGTGTTTATATGTATAATATGAATGAGTGTGTGTCTGTGTGTGTGTGTGCGTTTGTGTGCATCCAGATTTACAATGATCAGACGTGTTGTATAGGCTGTACCGATGATCACATTGAACAGTGTCTCCTAACACAGCAATAGAAGGGACTGGAAAGCAATATTCCAGGGGGTAGACATTCGCAAATACACATACACACACAATGTCCACAAACACAGACATTTCATTGTCAAAGAAATACCTACTGTATAGGGAAAGCTAAGTCTTCAAGCTGACATGGTGTGTTATTGCTTTTGACAGTGATCTACTGAAGACCTTGAACGGATTTCAAGACTGAGTTCATCATATTGTTCTTCACAGTGTGCTACTAGATTCATCCATTCTTCAAAGACCCCCAGTGAAATGATGAAAGGGCCTTCTGACAATTGTCGCTCTGAGAAATGCAGAGATACACATGCACACACACTCACACACACACACACACACACACACACACACACACACATGTGTCTTATTAAAGTTAGACGCAGCAGGAGGTAAGAGAAATGGTCTGACTCAGCATTTGGTTCTGACACACCAGGCTGGAGACATCTCTCTCTCTCTCTCTCTTTCTCTCTTCTTTCCCCTCTCTCACGTTCTCTCTCTCTCTGTCCCCCTCCCCACTTCAGGTTCTTCAGTCACTCTACAATGATGTGACTCACAGTTCACTTGTCATCTACGACGACAACGGAACTCGATCCGTATCCATCTTCTCTCCGCGCCGTGGCTCGCGATACGAGCAGCTGCATCAGTTTGGATTTACTGCCATCTGTCGGACGCAAACGGCCACAGCAGCGCCACCATCAAACACTTTAAACAGCGTTCCTTGTCCTCCCGGCTTTAACCTTTCGATTCCTTTTTTGTTGTTGGATGAATGTAAACAACAGCTTTGCTTTGAGTATATTTCCGGAGGCGGGGTGGGGTAAGTAATCATCCTGGACTGCTGAGAGAGAGGACGGAGCGACACGCACATCCCGGCCAAGGAATTCTTAAGAGGGGTTGCCAGCGAGCCTGTCCCCTTTCACCCAGTCACAATGATTAGTCTGTGGCCAGGACTGGATTCCTCCACACGCGCACACAGTCCCACACACACGCCCACCGCCATGCACACACTCACACACACGCACACACCTACACACAGACACCTATGTACGTACACACTTACACACACACTGACACATCGCCCCTCTCAGCCAGTGTGATAAACCCTGAGTGATTAAAAGAGGCTCTAGGCAGATCTTTGACCGGTATTAAACAATGATTAAATCATGATGAAGTTCTCTTTACAGTGCAACACACGTCACATGTTTAAGGCTGGGGGATTTCCACGTGCAGAGTCTCATTTTATCCACCTTATCTCTCTCAGGGACATTGAAGCCTCGGTATCAGGTCTATAAAGGAGTGATGCACATGCTGCAAAATGAATCATAAAGCAGTCATCGTCATCCAACTGTGCACACTACCGGTCAAAGCTGGTAAACATCATCCCAGTACATCCCAGTTCACTACTACGACTGTCATCTGCTCTGACTGATCTGCGACTTCTTTGGCTCCACCCAGTGCCATTGACCAGTGCCACCCAGTCCCCTAGGAGCTCACCGTGAAGCGAATCAAACACACTGGAATGCCAATCGAACATTGATCCGTGCAACTGTCCCAGGTCTGCGCCACGTAACGCCGGGCAACACTGCACCGCACTTCCCAAAGAGCTCCTCTCCCGCCACTTTAGAGCGGCTGCCATAGCAACAGGGCATCAGCTAATCCCAGCCGATGACGCGGCTCGTCCTGTTTGGTCTGCGACCGACACTTTAGGTTCGTCTGGGAAGCGTCACAAACCTACACCCCCCCCACCCCCCCCACCCCACCCCCACAACCCCCCTTCCCCCTCTCATCCCACCTTTCCCCCAACCAGGGTGACTCTGCTGGATCTGCCAACTCCAGCTTGGGTCGCCCCCTGTCTTCCTCGCTACCCCAGGACAGCATTAGAAGTCTCTCTGCAAATCCATCGCATAGATTCTTCTATTGACCGTCCTACTGTGACAAACAATCTCGACGAGCCCCAGACAGTGTGATTCAGTAATTAAACCTCACGCCTGACATCAATGTTCTTCTGCGTGACGGGGATGTGGGGAAGGAGGTGTGTGTTTGTGAACCAGGAAGTCAGAGAATCCTACCTTTCAGATGAAGGGGAATGTGGAACTAGCAGGACAATAAGAGGACGTAACAGGACAGTTACTGACAATAGAGACTGTGACACACACACACACAAACACACACATGGACACGCACACACATGCACAAACACACACAGGCAAACACGTGAACACACACAGACACACATGAACACACACATGGACACACACACAGGCAAACACGTGAACACACACATGCACACACACACATACACCCGACCACAGCTACAGTGTGTGAAACGGGGTGAGAAACGTGTTTTTCTATGAACACACTGATGCTGCAGAGACAGTGTTGGGGAGAAACAGCCACTAGGCACACTGTGCATGGCTCCACATTCTTCTCTATGTAGGTCAAGTGAGCTGACTGCTATCTTCACTGGCATGTTGGTGCAGGAGATGTCACGGCGTGATTATAATCCGTGTTTACAGGTCAATGTGTTTGCAGCATTTTCTTCCCCGCGGGGAAGTTCCATGAAATGATGTTGTGCTTTGAAATTTGACGGGAGTTATAGTAAAGATCTAACTTGTCGTTGAATTTCACAGCTCTGTGTAATGACATAATATGACCCATTGTGGGCGCTGTTGAGCTTGTTTCCCATTGAGGCATCTCTCTGTGGCTTACACGGTGGAGGAAAAAGAGCCACACTACGTAATAACACTGAAGAGCTCTGGAGAGGCCTCCTGCCACATCTCAACACCTCTGTCAAGAACCTGACTACACTCCTGTGTGTGCGTGTGTGTGTGCATGTGTGTGTGTGTGTGTGTGCGTGTGCGTGTGTGTGTATGTGTGTGTGAGAGAGAGAGTGGGGGCTGTATGTGGGTGGCAATTTGAGCCTGTGTGCACGTGTGTTTGCAGTTGTGTGTGTTTGAGTGTGTTTGTGTGTGTGTGAGTGGGGGCTGGATGTGGGTGGCAATTTGAGCCAGTGTGCATGTGTGTTTGCAGTTGTGTGTGTATGTGTGTGTGTGTGTGTGTGTGTGTGTGTGTGTGTGTGTGTGTGTGTGTGTGTGTGTGTGTGTGTGTGTGGACATGTTATGTGGGAGGGAATGTGAGCCAGAGTGCGTGTGTGTCTGTGTATCCATGTACGTTTGTGTGTGTATGTGTGTGTGTGTGTGTGTGTGTGTGTGTGTGTGTGTGTTGGTGGGGGGCTACATGTGGGAGGGAATGTTAGGCTGTGTTCACGTGTGTGTGTGGGTGGGAGATTGGATTGGCATTTGGGGGGATGGAGACCAAATCTGGATGTTTTTGTGAACATTTCAGACCAAACAGTCATACCAAACACGAACACAACCAGAAAAGTCTTCTGTGCATGTCTCAACTAAGGTTATAATTATGGTTATTTTTCTGCCTCCATTTCTGCTCAGGTGTATTTTTGTACCGTGAAAGACATGATCTTTATAGAATTGGATTAACCTGGTTGACCATAATCCAGCTATCTGAAGTAAACTCCAATACAGCAAGCGACAAGAGTGAGGACCAGAATGGGAGGATGAATATGAAGAACGAAAGGAAACGAGAGAAGAGAGAAAAATAGCAGAGCAGAATGAAGTCAGTGTGACTTGGCTGTGGCTGGTGTGTGTGTGTGTGTGTGTGTGTGTGTGTGTGTGTGTGTGTGTGTGTGTGTGTGTGTGTGTGTGTGTGGTGTGTGTGTGTGTGTGTTTGTGTGTGTTTGTGTGTTTCACAGTTGGTCCAGTTGTCAGCTGCCCCTCTCTGTGTGTTCCTGTAGAGGAAGTGGCAGACCAATACACAGATGACCAATCTGGACCTCCTGTCTCTCTCTCTCTCTCTCTCTCACTCTCTCTCTCCTCTCTCCTCCTCTCCTCCTCATCTCATCCTCTCTCTCTCTCCTCTCTCCCATCTCCTCTCTCTCTCGCTCTCTCTCTCCCTCTCTCCGCTCTCCTCATCTCTCTCTCCTCTCTCTCTCTTAGTTTCATCACCTGCACCTCCCATCCGTTCATTTGAGTGTCCGCTTCCGTTTCACAGTGCACCAGCCACGTGCTCCCTCCTATTGAAAGTCGTCGGGCCTTGAACGCTAACTCCCCGTTCTCTTTGAATAGGACACGTGTTTCCTTGAAACGGAATGTATTACACGAAAGCTATTTCAGTCAGCTGATGCTAACTGGCTATCTATGTGGTTGAAGTCAGCACGGCGCGCTACTGCGCTAGCGCAGCGGCAAATCAAAACCACAGCAGGACGAGGCATGTTGTGGCTCGTGGCCACAACAGGTGGGTGACAAACAATCCCAATCTTCCTGTCAGACTAACTCTCACAACGACCTTGAGGCATTTTCTTCAAAAGATTCTTCCGGGGGCTTTTCCAAAAACAGGAAATGATCATTACACGGTACATACACAGACGTGATAAAAAAATGCAAGTAAAAACTATTGGACCAAATCTTTTGCTACGGTCCCTCCTTCCTTTCCAAGTTTATAACATTGCAGTAAAACTGTGCACTGGTTGGCTGAGTTGTAACCAGGGTGATTCTCTCTCTCTCTCCACTCTCTCTCTCTATCCCTCTCCTCTCTCCCTCTCTCCGCAACAGAATGTGAGTGGGAAGCTCCAAACGAGCCCACAGCCCTCCTCAGTGGGTCCAGGCTGAGCAGCGATGAGCTCACCACAGATTCCGCATGCATTTCCATTCATTAGCGAGCTGATAGGGAATGGGGAGTGCTAGTGAGGGAGGGAGGGAGGGAGTGTGTGGGGGGGGAATTGACAGTTTGGGGTAGTTAAACAGGCGGAGGAGGAGGAGGAGGAGTGAGCTGTGGGACGGCCTCTGTTCCCGTCTCCCTAGCCTTTAGCTCGTCTCTCTGCTGCCGGTCTAATGACCCGGCTGTCTGTCTGCCTGCTGTCCTCCCAGCCTGTGTACCTGCGCACCTGTCTGCCCATCTGTCACGAGCCTGTCTATCTGTCTGTCTTCCTGGCGGCCAGGTCTTTCTGCCCTCCTTTCCCTCCCTCCCTGCCTCCCTGCCTCCCTCCCTGCCTCTCTCTCGTCTCTCTCTCATCTCTGTCCTCCATCTCTCACCTCTCTCGTCCCGTCTCCACTCTCATCTCTCTCTCTCGCTCTCTCATCTCCTCATCTCTCTCATCTCTCTCCTCTCTCTCTCATCTTCTCTCTCTCTCTCTCGTCTCTCTCTCTCCTCTCTCCTAGC
>CAEFZP010002711.1:0-60000 GCA_903064625.1 Mallotus villosus | reverse complement strand
GTACGGCATAGTTGGATACACTGTTCGTGTTCACGGAACGCAGCCGTCCTTCTCAAGCCGTATGTGATGGATCATCTGGACCATCTGTTAGAAGTGAGGTGATAATTGTGATTCCGTCTCACTGTTGAGTGAGGAAACGGTGGGCTTGTGTGTGGAGCACGCGCGTGAGGGCCCCGCCCGTGCTTTGTATATGCTCTCTACGGTCATGACACATGCCTGTACGCCCTTCCACACGCACGTCAATACACAGATACACCCCCCTCGCTCTCTCTCACTCTCTGTTGCCTCGTTTTGGACCCCATCGCTCTCTATCTCTCTCTCTCTCTCCCTCTGCGCTCTCCCCGTCTCCCACTCTACCCTCTCCCTACGAACCATACATCTCCCGTCTCCCTCTCGCCTCATCCCTCTCACCCTCTCTCCCTCTCCCTCTCACCTCTCCCTCTCCCTCTCCCTCGCCCTCTCCCTCTCCCTCTCCCTCTCCCTCTCCCTCTCCCTCTCCCTCTCCCTCTCCCTCTCTCTCTCTTCAAGGCAATTACTGTCTTTCACATGCGCGCACACACACACGTACACACGTACACACACACGTATGGCATGTACATGTGGGCATGCCTGCATTATTCCTCTGTGTATTGACTATGTAAAGTCAGCTGCCCTGTGTGTTAGTGTGTGTGTGTGTGTGTGTACGTGTGCGTACGTGTGTGTGTGTACGTGTGCGTACGTGTGTGTTTGGTTTCACAGAGGTAGCACCGAGGCGCAGGGATCAGACACGTTGACATTTAAGGAGCCCAGGTGCTAATAACCATGTGAACACTGGCGCCACACAAATAAACGTCCCCGTCCGTCGACACGAGAGGTCACATCACCGCCCGGATATATTTGGAGTGGCTCTGCTCTATTGTGACTTGGGCTCATAGTCGAGCTAATTCCCTGTAAATGGAGAAGTTTCTAGAATAGACTTACTTCACGCTGGGATGCAGGGCGAGGGTGACAAATAACATGAAAGACTGTCGCAACACAAGAGAAGGAAACAGCATTCTATATGAGGAAAGTGGGCACGAAATACTTGCAGACTTTCAGATGGAAAAGAAGGATGGATGGATGGATGGATGGAGGGAGAAGAAGGCTGTGTGAATGGAGGATGGGACGGCATGAGGGGTGACCAGTTTGTTCAGGTCTGTAGTTCTCAGTGGGGAGGACCTGGGCCATCTGTCCCCAAAGACTGAGAGAGGCATTCTGCCGAAGACTCACACACACACACACACCTTCTAAATCACGTCTCACATACCAGTGAGCTTTCACCGCTCAGTATGGGGTCCTCGCTTCATGACACCATGGGTGGCTATCGATATGCCTCGTGAAAAGTCCATTCGATTTTGGAATGCCTTGCTTTCCGTTTTGAGAATCTTGTCGAGACGATTTGGGACGTGAGAAAGATTCATCGAATCGTGTCCTTTGATCTGATCATCATGAACACTTGTTTGGTTGTAGTCTTCTGTAGTTATGGAAACTGTTATTTAACTCTTGATGTAAATGATCCCATGGATGTAGGTACGAACAGCTGTGTCCACATTTGTCAGGATATCAAGACAGTGCCTTGCAGTATCACACAAGAGCTCAAGCTCTATTTCAATTCCTCCTTGAGGACAGCGCGTCAACCATCTCTTGGTGATGTCATTTCTTTCATTCAGGCTCACTTTTAGCTTGTCATTGTCTTTCAAGGACGGCAAACCTTTAGGGGCCCTCAGACAGGAAGAGGAGGGAAGTCAGTGCCTTGTGTGTGTGTGTGGTGTATACATGTCTGTCTGTGTGTGTGTGTGGTGTGTGTGGGGGTATTTATATGTGTGAGTGTGCTGTAAAAATATGTGTGTGTGCTGTATAAATGTGTGTGTGTGTGGTATAAATGTGTGTGTGTGCTTGTGGTATAAATGTGTGTGTGGGTGTGCTGTATAAATGTGTGTGTGTGTGGTGTGTGTGTGTGTGTGTGTGTGTGTGTGTGTGGTATAAATGTGTGTGCGTGTGTGTGGTATAAATGTGTGTGTGTGGGTGTGGTATAAATGTGTGTGTGTAGTATAAATGTGTGTGTGTGTGTGTGTGGTATACATGTGTGTGTGTGTGTGTGTGTGTGGTGTGTGTGTGTGTGTGTGTGTGTGGTATAAATGTGTGTGTGTGGGTGTGCTGTATAAATGTGTGTGTGTGTAATAAATGTGTCATGCAGCATGCAGATAGCAATAGGATCCTGTCCCCTTTCATAGCTCCGGGTTGTTATTTGAGTGGCCTCTGACCTTGGATCTGTGCCTCTTCTGGATCTGTGCCTCTTCTGGATCTGTGCCTCTGTGGATCTGTGCGAGGAGACGTATCGTATATCCTGCCTCCTTGAGTGTTGACGAGAGACGATGGGGAAGGAGGGGGGAGGGAAAGTCCCCACGCACTATTAATATCACATCAACATCTAATCACGTCATAAATAACCCGCTAACTGACAACATGGCGATAGCATCCAAGCTCATGACAGCATGCTGGTCGACTCACAATGATGAGAGCTCATATTTTAGAGCTGCAATAAAGATACGTGTAATAGTCCTGTGTTGGGAAGTTTAGGGTCTTGAACTTACATCACAGTGGCCCTTAGCACTATGGTTTCACATGGTTGGTATTTTTGCGCGTGAGTTCAATGTTTTTATTGGACCCCACGCTTCTCAGAGTTCTGGCCCTTGCTTTCAGCCAATCATGTACAGTTTCAAGATCTCTAGTTATGGAGGTCATTCGACAGTTCTATGCCGGCTTTGTTTTTCCAGCTCTGAGTATGTCTGTGTGTGTGTGTGACATCCGTCTCTTTAACGGTTATTTACTGGGGGACATTAAAATGGAAGATTCCAGAACAACAGGCCAGAGCAGGTCTCTCTGTCTGAGCACCTGTCTGTCAGTTGGACCGACTGGATAAATCTAGCGTGTGATGTGTCTCACAGACACGTTAGTTATCTCAGCAGGACTCCATTAGGGACGAGCTGACCCATCTTTAACCAGCCCCTCCTGTTCCTCGCTCACACAGACGCACACACACACTCGTCTGTTTCCTTCTTCAGTGGAATCCTTCCCTTCTCCTTCTTCCTTCTCTCCGTCCTTTCCTTCTTTCATCCCGTTGGAAGACTTGCCCCTTACTGTAGATGCGTTCTGCTGTACTCATTCACAATTAGGACCCGGTTTCAAGATGTCTCTCTCTCTCTCCTCATCCTCTGCTGACTCCTCAGATCTGCCCTCCTCTCCCTTTCCTGTCACTCTGTCACTCTGTACTCTGTCACTCTGTCACTCTGTCACTATGTCACTATGTCACTCTCGCTCCCACCAGAGCACCTCTGGTGTCCCCAGGCTGCTTCACACCACAACCCCAGTTGTCTCTCTCTTTCAATCCATCAGCTTCTCTGGTCTCTCTCTCTCTCTTTGTCTCTAACACACACACACACACACACACAGACGCTCCTTTACTCATCCGTGTGGGGTTCCTCCTGTGCTCTCTGTGTTCCAGGTCAGCATGGAGGAAGCCGACCTGCTGAAGGAGAGGCTCCTGGCCATCACGGTGAGCACGCTAACAGCCTCGACCCCTCAGCGCCGCTCTCTGTCTGTCGGGTACGGTCTGCGATGGCTCGGCCACGGGGTTGAGGTTGTCAGGGCTCAGGACGAGGGGAGACATTCGGAGCTCTGGTTTGGGATGTGAAGATCAACACCCCGTCAAGAGTCGCCCCATCGCTACCCGCTGGGCAGGATTCGAACACGATGTGGGCTCTGACACAGAGATCCCCTCTGGTCTGATCCATGTCCAGCCCTCTTCTGGATCTCCCTGCCTGTGTCCTCGGGGGACCTGGCTTCACTGGTGTCAGAGTACCCGGCTCTGTGGAGCGTGAGGGCAGTCGGTGTGGAGCGTGAGGGCAGTCGTTGTGGAGTATGAGGGCAGTCGGTTTGGAGCCTGAGGGCAGTCGCTGTGGAGTATGAGGGCAGTCGGTTTGGAATAATGAGGGCAGTCGGTGTGGAGCGTGAGGGCAGTCGGTGTGGAGCGTGAGGGCAGTCAGTGTGGAGCGTGAGGGCAGTCAGTGTGGAGTGTGAGGGCAGTCAGTGTGGAGCGTGAGGGCAGTCAGTGTGGAGTATGAGGGCAGTCAGTGTGGAGCGTGAGGGCAGTCAGTGTGGAGCGTGAGGGCAGTCGGTTTGGAGCGTGAGGGCAGTCAGTGTGGAGTATGAGGGCAGTCAGTGTGGAGTGTGAGGGCAGTCAGTGTGGAGCGTGAGGGCAGTCAGTGTGGAGTATGAGGGCAGTCAGTGTGGAGTGTGAGGGCAGTCAGTGTGGAGTGTGAGGGCAGTCAGTGTGGAGCGTGAGGGCAGTCAGTGTGGAGTATGAGGGCAGTCAGTGTGGAGCGTGAGGGCAGTCAGTGTGGAGCGTGAGGGCAGTCGGTGTGGAGTATGAGGGCAGTCAGTGTGGAGTGTGAGGGCAGTCGGTTTGGAGCGTGAGGGCAGTCAGTGTGGAGTGTGAGGGCAGTCGGTTTGGAGCGTGAGGGCAGTCAGTGTGGAGCGTGAGGGCAGTCAGTGTGGAGCGTGAGGGCAGTCAGTGTGGAGTGTGAGGGCAGTCGGTTTGGAGCGTGAGGGCAGTCGGTGTGGAGCGTGAGGGAGGTCTGTGTGGAGTATGAGAGCAGTCAGTGTAAAGTGTGAGGGCAGTCAGTGTGGAGCGTGAGGGCAGTCAGTGTGGAGCGTGAGGGAGGTCTGTGTGGAGTATGAGGGCAGTCAGTGTGGAGTATGAGGGCAGTCAGTGTGGAGCGTGAGGGCAGTCAGTGTGGAGCGTGAGGGCAGTCGGTGTGGAGCGTGAGGGCAGTCGGTGTGGAGTATGAGGGCAGTTGTTGTGTGGGGGGCTCACGACTAGGGGCTCACTTTCATGACTAGGAGCTTAGAGAGACAGGGACCTAGGTAGCAAAGCTCAAAATAGATAACAATGCATGTGCACAAACACACACACCTGCACACACTCAGGTACACACCAACTTATGAGGGAAGGATAGCGTAACTTTCTTAATTAAAGAAATTAGGAGCGCCACTACAGTTGGTACATTATACAAAGAAACAGCATAAACCAAACCAAAGATCCTGTAAATAATGTCAATCACTCAAGATAACATTTCAAATAGAGATACATTTCAGTCTAAAAGTATTGCACACAAAAAATAACTGTATTCTTTCAACTAAAATAGAAGCGTATACACGTATCCTGTTGGAACATAAATCGATGTCTGACTAACAGTGAACCAGGCTGAGAATATATTCAACAAGCAACAAACAACAAAGAACATGAAGTCCAGACCCAGTTCTAATAATAAACCCAACCTGCTAAACTGTCACATGGGCCAGATGGACGACACACACACGATGGATCTAGCTATGAGGTCATATCAGGTAACAGAAAGAATGGCGGAGCGTGGCATTCTCCACCCTGATTGGTCACGGTGGGTCTCTGGGACGACCCATTGGACGATTTATGAGATCGCCCAACGGCTTTGTTCAGCAGCTGACAGTTCAAAGTTGAGGATGTGAAAATGACAGGTGGAGTGTTTCTGGGATACACTGACGTCACCGGCTGACATGGAAAAAAGGAAGTGATTTGTTACAGAGGGGATCAATAAGGTCTTGAAACCGATCGATCTATCTCTGACATCTGTTTCTTTTGTCTTAAAGGACAAGAGAAGAGTCCAGGAGGAAATCGCCAAGAAAAGGAGACAAATTGAAGAGGAAAAACTGAAACTCCAATACCTCAAGGTATAACATCTCCCACACTAGGACACCATGTTTCCAGTCCAAAAATATATGACATGAAAAATGTGATATGTCATCTACTAAAAGCCCACACAGAAAAACAGAAAAGCCTAGTCCATTAGCAGACATCCCTAGAACAAACTCCAACATGGAAAGGGAGCCGTATTGACGTGCTCTCTGTCGAAACAGAAAAAGGCCCTGAGGGAACAGTGGCTGATGGACGGACTGAGCCCTCAGAACGAGGAGGAGCAGCAGGCCATCAAACAGCAGGCCCAGGACCAACAAGAACAGACTGTCCTGCTGCAGTCCAACATCGACAGGTAAGGCATCTCTCCTCTCTCTCTCTCTCTCTCTCTGTCGTTCTCTCTTGTGTGTGTGTGTGTGGCCTTGTTTAACTTTTCTTGTAGGGAAGAGAAGTCACCTCAAGACAAATACGAGGAACGTTTGAACAGGTGGGGGACATTGATCGTCCTCACAAGTTCAGGTGTTGATTCCAGGGTGTTTCCTGGTCAGTGTTTGGGTTAGAATGAGTGGGAGGGGCTAGAATGACTTTTAGGGTTTGAATTGGGGATGGTTTTAGGGTCAGAGTTGAGGTTGGAGTGAAGGGTTAGCGGTTTGGGAAAACTGGATTTTGGATGGAACGGAATTTCCACAAGAACAGTGACAAAAACCTGTGTGATTAGCGAGGGGGGAGGGGGAAATGTGAGTACATTTGTGAAATAGTGAGACAGAGATTGAGAGAGTGGGATTAAAGATGAAAAGAAAGACTGAATGGAAGAAAGAAATGCAAAGAAAGATACAAAGAATGCAAGTACGAAATAAGGAAGAGTGATAAAGTAACACTGAGAGCACGGAGGGAGCGAGCGGGAACAACACACACACGTGCCCCTCCGTCATCACCAGCCCCACAACAGCGTTCCCCGTCATCCATCCATGGCTTCACCTTTGATACGGTAGGGTGGGAAGCGCTTGGTGGATTAGGCAGAGACGTCTTGCTGTGGCTAACCCCGCGCTGATGAGCTTTGTGTCTCAGACAGTTTAGCACCCCCCCACATTACATAACTGTCTTCTTAGCAGCACTGACCGCTTCCAATCTTACCATTCACACTGCATGATGATCTCAAGCCTCTCCCTCTCTCTCTCTCTCTCTCTCTCTCTCTCTCTCCCTCCCTCCCTCTCTCTCTCTCTCTCTCTCTCTCTCACACACACACACACATATACACTCAAACGAGTCGTTGATTTGTGGTTTTATTCATCTTTTTTCCCCCACTTATGGGACAATGACAATTATTCAATTGAATAAAAAACATTATTCTCATTATATATATATAACTTTATATAGACTCACAAGAGGGTCCATCGCAAGAAAAAGACAAACAAGACATACAGGACAAAACCACAACAACACAAATTAAAAAACAGGTTATATCTCAGCCCGTGTTTACTGAGAATACCAAGAGCAACGCTTTCTAGGGCTGGTTAAGCTCTCCATCACTTTGACCTAGATAGATAGATAGATAGATAGATAGATAGATAGATAGATAGATAGATAGATAGATAGATAAATAGATAGATACTTTATTAATCCCGTGGTGGAAATTCAGGTATCTCACACAGCTCTCATATTTATAATAATAATAATAAATAATTACAGACAATATGTACAGACAATACAATACAACACAACAGACAATACAATACAATAAGTTATGTACAGTGTAGATAAGATGTATATGTATATTATAGCTGTATAGTGCAAAACAGTGTGGAATCATATATTGGAGTTTTATGACAGTTTTTATGACAGTTTTAGAGTGTAATAAAAATGTGTTTAATCATAACTCCAGAGGCAATTGAAATAAACATGCAGGTTCATTATCAATGGAAGGCATCTCAAGATGCTACTTGGGTTCAGCAGGTTAATACATATGCTGTGTAAAATCCCCATGCTCCTACCTGGACAACAACATTAGCAGTCACCCATAATCCGTTCATGCTGTGCTATAGCATTACTCCAACACATACATTTGTCCAAATGGGTACCACAACATTGTTTTGAAAGGAAGATTATGGCTTTGACATTAGCGAAAGGGAGAGCTGATCTTCAGCGACCTGTCTGATTAACTTCCCTGATAGCTGCCAGCCCTCGCTGATGGAGCCGAGGATGAGTTCAGTGAGCCGTAACACAGCTTCCAGAAAAACAACAAACTCATCATGAGAGATATTCCAACCCATCTCCTGGACAAACAACCAATCAATGCTCAGAAATGAGGATTCAGACAAACATAACCCTCACCTTAACCAAGATCATAACACTTCATTTTTTTAACACTGCTTTCGAAAACACTGTCTGAGGGGCTAAGAAATTGAGATAGAGATCTAGGATGTGACGGTTTTCTGAGTCTGAGGCGTGTTCTAGCAACCCGCATCTGTAGGCCTGAAGGAAGCGCGCAGGAACACATGCCGGCCGTACGTGTCGTGTCACCATATGACCATGTGACCATGTCTTCTGTGGACAGGATGGAGGAGGAGATCGAGAGCCTCGAGACCCAGGAGCTGAGCATCTCGGCCAACGAGGAGGTGATCCTGAGGAGGCTGAAGGAGGTGGAGAAGACGCCGGAAGACATCATCAAGGTAGCGCTCCGGCACTCTCTGTCTCTCTGTGTGGAACGGCCCTCCGTTTCGCCGCGTGTCGATTGGCCGGCGGTCGACGGAAGAGGGGACGGGTGGGTGGTGGGAGATGGGGCATGATTAGACGATAGGTGAAGCCCTTGGTGCGGTCGCCTGCTGTGTGGGTGCATGCATGCACGGGTTGGTTTGACGTCCTGGTTAGGGGAGGTCTCCTCTACATGCTGTGAGGTGAGGGAAGGGTTCTCTCATGGATCGCTCGGCGTGTGAGAAGTAGGTTCTGAAACACTTTGCCTGGTTTTCTGAATCACCGCGTGCCGTCTGACTTTAACAAGATCACCGCGAACACACAAACGTGTGACAGTAATCGCTTTGCTGTGCCTCCTTCTAACCTTCTTACTTTTTGGTCTTGATCAATTTTCTCAACTATTCTTTCCCTCGTTTTTTGAACACCTGTATCTTCACACAGGAACTAAATGCAGAATACCAGACAGGTAAATATTTCCATTCCTTAAAGTCTTTTGTACCTAATGAAGGGTCATGTAAAGAGTTGTTAGAATGTTAGAGCTTTAATGTTGTGTATTCTAACACGTTAGGTGTTCCTAATCCACATTCTAATGTCTTCTAATATCCATCGATAAGAATGAAGACAAACTGCTTCACACTTGGCCGTTTGTTTGTCTTTCGCAGATCCAATCCAATACATGTATTCACCCATCTCAGACTTGTCCCAGTTTTATGAGTCTCTGCCACAGACGAACCCTAGTCCCAAACCACAGCCTGACGGAGACGAGGAGCCAAAGAAAGGTACCAACCGTACCTCATGAGCCACCAAACAATATAACGTGCAAGTGGACTTCAGGTCATATCTATTCTGTCAGTGTAGCACAGATGGGCGTTGTTCGGAATATTTCCGAGTGATATTTCAGGTACAAGTTGAGAGAGAAAGTCATTCATAGTCTCTGATTCACCACTGTCACACTTTGTGAGTGATTGCGCTTTCCGCTGTTCCAATTATACATATTCAAAAGCTATAATTTCCTCTCCTCAAGCTGTAGAAAATGGAATGGGCGGCTATTTGTACAAGATGAGAAACACACTGCCTTTTGATTTAGACATGAGAAATGAAGGCGTGCTTTCAACGTCCTCCTCTTTCCTCCTCTCCACCCGTAGCCATGTTTGCCATGGAGATCAGCGTGGAGAGGGATAACAGAACAGGTGAGAGCCAGGTCGTCTCCACGGCTACCCTCGCGCCCCAGGAGTTCCAGCAGCGGGGCGTCAAGGTGTTCGACGACGGCAGGAAGTCCGTCTACGCTCTGCCCTCCGAGGGCAGCGAGGCCCGCAACGGTGTGGGGGAGCTCAGCCACCTGGAGGTGGACGAGCTGCTGCGTCAGGCCACAGACGGGAAGGTTCCCAGTGAGGTCCAGTACCACCAGCCCGTCTATGCCGCCCCGTACACGGCCAGCAGGCCCGGCACCCCCAAGAGGCCCGATGAGGTGCAGCTCAGCCCCGGGTCAAATGGGCACCGGACTCCTAACAAGACCCCCAGCCCAAGCCCTCTCCAGACTGATCCTGTAGCCAGGGATGGTGCTCCAAATCAGGGGAGAGGGAAGACAGACACCTCGCAAGACCCCCATACCCAGCCCAAGCCCCTTCCAGCCAGACATTGTACACAGGGACGGAGCTCAGACTATGGCAGAAGGAAGACAGACACCATGCAAGACACCCACTCCCAGCCCTAGCCCCTTCCAGCCAGACATCATGTCCAGGGAACAAGCTCAAAATTGGGAAGAAGGTCTCGGGGCTCCCAGTAAGACCCCCAGCCCCTTTCAGCTGGACACCACCCCCAGATATGGAGCTGGCAGTTTGGGAGAGAAAAGTCAGCAGTCCCAGTCTCACATTCCAAACATCCACGCTCCAGCTTACCAGCACCTGCCTCACCCTGGAGGTCACCAGGAGATCAGGACTGGACAGGGGAACGGCCTCAGTAACGGAAGTGGTTCAGGTACGAACCGGCTCAAAACGCCCACCTTCTCTTCAGGCCAGAGGTGTGGAGAGTCGCCTTGCCTTGTTCCTCTGATTGAGGGCACGGTGCAGGAGTACAGGCGACAGTCGCCGTTCTACCTCGACGACGAGTCCGCCCTCAACGTCGTCAACACCCTGCCTCCAGACGTGGCGTCCGAATCAGTCACTATGATCTTCATGGGCTACCAGACGGCGGAGGACGAGGAGGAGGACGAGGAAGACATCCAGGCCGAGCTGGTCGTCATTGGCAACGACAACGACGACCCCGACAGCAAGGACTCCTTCATCTCGTACCACCCCGAAGGCTACCGAAGTCAGATCTTCCAGCCCCACCTGACAGCCAAAGCCTCGAGTCTGGCGGGTCGTCCGGAAGATTCCACAAACACGGACGATCTCCAGCTTCACCGGCCCACGTTCACCCACAAAGCGATCAAGCGCGGCCCCGGCCTCGACGGACAGACGGACGGGGAGGGGAACGAGGTCGCCGCCACCGCAGGTATCAACGACAGCATCATCAAAAAGCAACGGCGATCTTACACATCCTCTCACTATGTCTCTCTATCGCTCCCTCTCTCTTTCTCCCTTTCATCCGGCGTTGACTCTTGTTTTCGCTAACCTCCTAACATATTCGTTGTGATCTTTTGGGCTTTGAAGATCCTACACTGCTGTGTGTCTCTGCTTGGCCTACTCACAATCTCTGTTTAGGATTGGTCAATCTCCACCGCTTCTTGCTAACGTTCTGCTCAACATACAGTCTTGGAACACAAAAATACTCATATGACCTCAACGTAAACGGACTCTGCCAACCAAAATCCTTATCATATAATGATATGAAAAGAAACTGCCAGCAGTGATGAGTTGTGACACGACCGTTCATCTTCTTTGTGTTTAATAGAGACTTCAGCGCCATCTAGTGATGCTGACTTGGTGTTTGAAGGAAAACCACAAATCATGCAGCTGCTTTCTATGAGATACACATCAGTCGGCAAATGATATGCTTTATCTTGTTACTGAATTGTATTTAACATGAATGTTTATCATTAATGCCCAATGGTAAACATTGTTCAATGCTAACTGTACGGCATTTCTTATTATATTCAAAATGCATTAAAAAAACGTTGACATAACAATAATAACAACATGTGTTCTTTTTTCTTTCATGAAATTTGAAATTATTTCATGAAACAATGTTATCAACCCACACCCTTTAATCCTTCAAGTTCCTTTACTGGCACCAAGTGTACTAAAACAGTTTTAACACTGACTGCCATCAACAAAACCATAACCTTTTTTACTTGCTGTTGAATAACTGCAATTAGTCTAACCATTTTACATTTAATACATTCTCATTTGGATGATAATTGGCTCATCATTGAAACATGTTCCTCTCAACCATTCCTTCATGATTCAGCCCCTGTGTTGCTACGGCATTGAGAGGAAGAGCGAGGTGTTCATACGACACATGGGCTCTGCCAATGGCTGAGTCTGTTGTGAAGCGCTTGTCCTTGAGTGCTTTATTTTTCACCAAGCAATCTCACAGGCATCTGAACAGAGCCAGCAGAAACAAAAGTGGCCTCTTCAGCATATATGCTTGAGAAACAGTTACATAAGCGCCTGTCTTGCATTACATAAGATATCAAATTTCTGATATACGTACATTCTGAGAAACGTTATTATTGTCAGATATACCTGTTCCACGCAAAGCGCTAATCGGTAAAACACCGGGGGGGATTTGATATTTGTGAAAACAAGTGTATTAAAAGATATTAAACAAGAGAGCATCTGTTGGAAGATGGACTTGTCAAGTAAAACACTGAATCCGTTCTCCATTTCTTTTCTCCACAGCTTTGGCAATGAGAATGGCAAAGCTAGGAGAAAAGGTGTAACCGTCACAGTTTGAATCCTGTCCCTCCCCAACATTAATATTCCATGAAGAAAAAGGAACAGAGAATCCAATGGAACTGGGTCTTTTTCAACTTTGCACAAGAAAACCAGGACTTATTAGACAGCCTTCCAAATTGAAATGTCAATGTGTCAAGATTGAAATCAAATATTTCCTTTATGAAGTGGTGTTATTTTGGGAACTGAAGATATGTACATTGTCGCCATGTGTAGAGATGGCTGTGTGAGTTTTGATGCCAAAGTGTTTTTTTCTGCCTCTTTTTGCTGCTTTCTGTACTTTAACAGCTAATGTAGTTAGGCTTATGTTACCCATTGTTCTGTTTCATTAAAACAAGGTTTTGAAAACCAGGTAAATTATTCCTAAACATGAAGTGCCAACGGCCATATTGGTATTAATAGAAAATAAAATGAAATAAAATATGACTCGCAATTCAAAGCACATAACCAACAAATTCATTTGCAGTGTGTTTTTAAAGTGCTGTGCCTAATATGTGTGTGAGAGTGTTTGAGAGAGAGAGAGAGAGACAAAGACAGAGAGAGAGAGAGAGAGAGAGAGAGAGAGAGACAGAGAGAGAGAGAGAGAGAGAGAGAGAGCGTCAGGAGGGGGTAGGTGGAGAAAAACGGGAGAGAAAGGGAGAGAAAAGGAGAGAAAAGTAATTTTGCATCACTGCTCTGCTATTGGCTGCCCCCCCCACCCCCCCACCCCCCTCATCCGCCCAACACACACCGACACACACACACACACACAGACAGACACTCAGTGAGAATTCGAGAGCCACCAGCCTTCACACTGCCTCCTCGCAGCCTCCAGCAGACTGCAACCGGCACATCACCCTCAGGACCAGGCGCTGGGAGGTAGGTTCACGCCTGCTATCAACTCACGTTAAGTTCCCGGAGGTTTCCCTGTCTTCCGGGGCTGCGGATGGATGTCAGGGATACAAGTGTGTGTGTTTTTTCGGCACGGACGCGTGCTGTGTTGTCTGCGGATGCGGACTGATTGTTGTGACTGTCAAATGCACCGTGCGTGCCTGGTGGGGTTGAAGAACGACAGGATGGATATTGATCGGAGGGTGACGGTTATTTGTCTAGGGTGTGAGCATGTGTGTGTGTGTGTGTGTGTGTGTGAGAGAGAGAGGGAGAGAGAGAGAGAGAGAGAGAGAGAGAGAGAGATTATTAAAAATGTCTTCTGAATTAGATTGATGACGTCTATTTCACAGTTAGTGCCAAGTTGCTACAGTAAATACTTATATTTTGATAGAGAGCTGTATTTCTGCTTTCTGCCTACATAATTGCTTTTTATTTTTAGGTGACGTGTTGAATGGAAAACTTGAATTATAAATGAGTGATTCTGATATAACCGAATTTCGAGATGCTATAAATGCAGTATAATAGCTTCCATAGAGTCATCCATTTATTCTGTAAACACCTCATCTGAACCCTGTTTGTGAAAGTTCAAAGTGAGGTGACACTATCTGGAATGTCAGAGTTACTGTGTGGTCTAGGGAGCTTTCACTAATTCTGAACAGAACATGGCAGGATTCCTAAAACATCTTACTGGAGTTAATCAGCAGCTGTTTATGCTTGTTCAGACGTAGGCAGGTGTTAAGCTTAAGCAGAGAGAGAGAGATAGAGAAAGAGACAGAAAAAAAGAGCGGGAGATAGAGAAAAAAGCTGGAGGGTGTTTTTAAGTGCGAGAGAGAGAGAGAGAGAGAGAGAGAGAGAGAGGAGAGAGATGAGAGAGAGAGGGAGAGAGAGTGAGAGAGAGAGAGAGAGAGATGATAGCAGAGAGAGAGTGAGAGAGCGTAGAGTACGCGAGAGATCGATCGAGCTAGAGCTAGAGCATACTCGAGAGAGAGACAAAAAGAGAGAGAGAGAGAACGAAAGAGAGATAATGATCTACTTCAATATACAGATGGCTGATGAAGAGGACTCAATCTCCTTCCTCTTCTCACAAGCGTCAGTGGGAAAAGGCCAGGCAAAGGCTCGGGCTCTCCAAAAACCACCAAAGCTAATTCCTCCTCCATCTCTCAAGTGCTGTCCCACAGAATAGTGATAATGACCAAAGATATATATAGCTTAATGTGTCTAATCTGGCAATTACATTACAGCATTGTAAGCTGGCTATTAATTAACAACGCATTGATCCCATTCTCTTCTCAGAGGGGCTCCCCCGTGCACACGTGCCTCTATTGAAGGCATGCGTGTTCCTGGCCATTATGTCTTCTGTGTGAAAAAAACACCCTTGAAATGAATGCAGGCAGGCAGGCAGGCAGGCAGGCAGGCAGGCAGCCAGGCAGGCGGGTGGGCAGGCAGGGAGGGAGGGAGGCAAGTGTAACATCTCTGCCAGGCCTCCCATAGTCACACTGGGACCAAACGTCACATTTAAGTGTGTTTTGCCTGTTGATTGCACAGCGAATGGAGGACATAAGACCAAAACACTGTGAAAACCTCCAAAATGTCCCGTCCGACTTACAGTCCATCTGTCAACGAAGAATAACAACACGACAATCAATCCCTCATTGTTTCAGGGGATGGCCTGTGACCCAGGTGACCTATTGACAGCCCTGTAGCAGGAGACCTCTCTGCGGTTTCCATGGTCACACTGCCGTGACCCAATAAGTACACCCGTGGGTTTAGAAAACTCCCTGAGGGACACCAGTCTCTGCAGCAGGACTCATCTTAATGGCATTTCTGTCAATACATCCCTGCATCTCTTCATCATGGGTGCCATTTGACCCCCTAAAACTACAGTGTGGGTATATCACCAAACAACCTCATGCTGTGGACACTCCAAGAGAGGTCGGGTGCGAGGACGGTTTTGGGTTGCTCGTTGGGATGACTGTGTGGCTGGTCTGAAGATGATTTCTTTTTGGCGGATCTGCTTAAGGCTGCTGGTAGGTGACTGGACATGGAGAGACAGTTCATGTTATCGTCTTTCTCCCCCTGGCCAAGGAGCTCAAAATCTGAAAAGAAATGCTCTTGAAGTCTGGGTTTTAGTTAACGTCGCGATAATCGGAAACAGAAGTCTATATTTTAGGGAGTCGAACAAGCGAAACCAGTTTTCCCTTGAACTTTAATATCGACTCCATACTTATTTCTATTTTATTCTTCATTCTGTTGACTTAATATGGAGACAGACTATCCCTTTAACACTTTTGTCTGCATGGCTCATGGCTCTCTTTTTTTCTGATGCAAATGGCTTTGACACTGCATTACTTACTTCACATTATTTAAGACTCGGGTGTCAGAGCTGAGAGTCTGTGAGGAGGTGGACACTGGAACACTGGCTGAGATGCACTAAGTGTTATACCTACCAAGGGTTGCCATGGTAATCGGCAATGCTCAGTCTGTCATTTTCTCAGTGAAAGATTTCATAGACTTTGGTTGGGATTTTTTTGGTCGGGCTTGCAGGTACATGGCTGAGATTGGTTTTATGTGGTTAGGTTAAGGAGCGGATGAGAACCTTGACATTAGTCCAGAATCTGGTGTGTGACGTTTGCGTTTGTTACTGTAACTTTTGTGACTGATCAACATGAAACATACAGGATCATTGAATAAGAAAATAAGATGAATAAGAATAATGGCGTGAAAAAACAACAACAAATCAAACAGCTTGCAATCTGTTGTACTGTTTATATACAGATACTGTAGGTGTGGTGTTGAGAGGGAGAGAGAGAGAGAGAGTGTGGTGTGTGAGAGAGAGAGAGAGAGAGAGAGAGAGAGCGAGAGAGAGAGAGAGAGAGAGAGAGAGAGAGAGAGAGAGAGAGAGAGAGAGAGAGATAGAGCAACTGTATTTTGTCTCTGTGAAATGTGGTGGTGTTGATTCAGCTGACAGCGAAGGTACAATATCACACTGTCAACTGCCAAATTATTCAGCTGAAATTTGCCCAAGACAGCCATGTCAACACTTAAGACAGGAAGAGCAATAAAGTATTATTTCTGTGACATCCGATCACTTGCATTAACAATTATTCCTTCATGGAATATTTACAGGTACTGACTTTTACAAGATGCAGTATGTCTACCATTTGACTGAGAGTCAAGGCTGAGCCACTGATATAAGATTGAAGGTCGGATAAATAACCTTTTCTGCCTTTTGGACATCGTCCTCCTTCGAGCTCTGGAAGCTAGCTCTGGTCTCATTACAGGCTACAGTGGAACACAGCGGAATGTGCCTACAGTGAGAGGTCCCAGAGAGAGTCACAGGATGAGGATTACAGGGATTGGAGGTTGGCTGTCCTTACTGTGGAGTGTCAGCACCGCGGCCCTTTCTGTTAAAGCTCATGTTCATGCTGATGAATCCCACGAGCTTTGAGGGTGAAAGTGCCCCAAGGGCCCGGATCAGCATCGCTGCGCCACTTGGCAGGCTGGCACTGGTGACATCACTGTCGGAGAGGTCAACGGAAACCCGGCGTGTGTTTTTGTGTGTGTGTGTGGGGGGGGGGAGGGGAGGGTTGGGGGGTCACCCCAAATGATGGACTCAAGCAGTTTAATTATTGGAATTCCATACCCGGTGTTGACCCACCAGTCAATCCTCAGACAATGACTCACGAGGTATATTGATATGTCAGTGTTGGCCAGTTTCAGCACGGAGCAGCCGGCATGCCCGTATGGGGTGTGTTGTTTTTCCCTGGGCCCACCTCTCCTGACTCCCTCTCCATTCTCCAGAGTCCCTCTGGTGTGACACAGCTAATCGACTGCAGGGACACAGCGCGGTGTGTGGGCGACAGTGTCCCCGCAGTCTTACATAACTGAACATCGAATTCAGCTGGCTTCGCGCTCTGCCTCACTACTCTGTTCGTAACCCACTTTGCGGAATGATTCACATCAATAGTAAACAAACTACCTTCGCTCCACACCCCCTCCTCCCCCCCTTCGTTATTTCATCTAAAGCCTCTTGTCTCCCCCGGGCCTTTGGCTACAAAGAGTTGGAGGGCCCTTGATGGGAGACAGAAGTACCCTTTGTAACATTAGGATATAATGCTGGACTGGCGTTGGTGCCAGCTATTAGAAGTCAGATGAATAGTATTTACACTGGGATAAACAGATATTGTGGGCTGTGTCATCGTGTTTACAACATTGTTCTCATCCAGGATATTACGTGATCAATTAGCACATTTACCACGGTATGCAGTGTAGTTGTAGGCAGTGTGGGTGCAATTTAACCAATCCTAGAGAATGGGTGGAGTGCAATGGCTCTGTGTGCGTGAATAAAAACCTTTGTTGGGTGTTGTAGCGGGTGAAACACAATGCCACATCAGCCGTCAGATCACAACAGAAAGTATGTTCTGAAGTGAGTTACATGGTTGGGAGGTGTCTTGTAAAGAATGTATGTTAAGGGATTTACAGCTCACTGGGAAAATAAAGGGGGATAAAAATAAACATTCACAATGGCCGATAACCCTGAGGTAAAAGACGCAGCCACAAATGTAAAGCCAAGCTGTCAAACCGTGTCGAAGTTAGACAGAGAGAGAGAGGCAAATTATTTTCATGTCCAAAGTGCGATACTCAGCAATCCTGCCTTCAGCGGGGGACTAGGCTAACAGGCCCCAGTCTCCCTCTCTGACGAAGGCATTATTAATTCCCTTCTTCCCTTTTCAGAGAGCTACGGCTGTGGTGAGAGGCACGGACGAAAACGGAGACAGAGAAAGCTGCAGTAGCCCCGAGAATCTCAATCCAAACCAACCCAGATCCGACACAGAGGCAGTTGCCATGGAGACGAGCGAACAACCCGAGGTGGCCAAGGTAACGGACTGCGAAGAGGAACTGGCCTTGAGTGAATCACCTGAAAAACACAGTGCAGAAGACGAACAGGTTGGCCTCGACGCCGACTGCCTGGATTCCCAAGGAAAAAAGGGCATGCTCGACATCATGAAAGAGCTGCCGAGCGGTTCTATCGAGATAGAGGAGCTGGAAGGCCTGGGGAACGGCCACAGAGCCTATCAGAGAGAAGCCCTGATCCTCGAGGCGGGGCGCGAAGAACTCAACAGGAACGAATCGATCAACTCGTCCGTCTCCGACACGCTGTCCAGCGCCGACAGCGTGTACGAAAACGAGGCTCATCGCAAGAGGCAGGACACCCAGGAACAGGACCAGGCGGAAGACCCCCTGCCCAGCCCCGAGGAAGACACGACCGGCGTCCATACCGCCGAGCCCTACGTGTGTGAGGAGGACGACGCCTCCTGCGACCCTCTGGGCGAGGACGTCCCGGAGGAGTCCATCCTGGAGCAGTACATCCGAGAGGAGGCCCTGTCCGACGTCTCCAACGAGGAGTACCCGGAGGAGCCCGACGAGTGTCTGAGAGTGGAGATCGCCGCCGCCTCGTCCGACAGCGACGGCGACGACAAATGGCGGGCCATTTTCTCCTCGTCCATAAACAGGGAGGACGACGACTCGTACTTGGACAGCTTGGAGCTCAGCGCGCAAGAGCTGTTCGTCCAGAAGGTCGAGGTGAACAACATGCAAAACCACGCCGACGGCTACGCGGGAGATGAGGACCCGGAGACCAAACAGGACGAGGATGTCGTCGTGGTAGAGCAACCAGACGACATCAATTACAACGGGACCCCTGCGCAGGAAGTGATCTTTGACGCGTTGACCCTCCGCGACCTATCGCAGAACGCAGACAGCGACGAGGAGGAAAAACCCAAGAACACGCACCCACGTCCCCACCACGCCACGGGCGACCCCAACAAGAAGATGCCCAAGGATTTCTGCGTGATCCAAGAGACCAAGAGCGAGAACGTCAGCACGGAGCACGTGGACTTCCAGCTGGCCCGTAGGCAGTGGCTGGAGATGGAAGAGCAGACCAAGAACCAGGTCCTCTCACCCACCAGCAAGACCCCCACCTTCCATGGCAGCCACAGCTTCATGTACACCCCAGTAAGGAACATTGACAGGCCCAAGAAGGACCCTAGTCTGGAGAACCTACCCCTGCTAGGGGACTACTCCCACACTCAGTTCAGCCCCTGCTCTGAAGACTCTGGCCTGGATGACTGCAGCTACAGGTCCCCCTACGATGACCCGGAGACCCCCATGGAAAAGGAGATCCGCCTGGCCATGGAGAGAGAGGAGAGCTTCCGGAAGGAGCGGGGCTTCTCCAAGACGTTCAAATCCACGGAATCGCCGCAGGTGAGGATCCCCAAATCCCCCAGCGCCCCCCTGACGCCATCCTTCATCATCACCACCTCGCCGGCGAAGGCGCCGCTCGACGTCGTGATCCTCGAGCCTGGCGATGACGACTACCCAGCGAGCCCGCGGCACGGCGGCAGCGCACGCACCCTCTCGGCGCGCACGGGCGAATGGCGCTCGGATGAGAGTCACAGCTCGAGCTCCAACCTCATCATCCTGGAGACGTCCAACCTGATCGTCCGCAGCGCGTCCGAGTTCTGCCTGAACAGGGCCAGCGACGAGGAGCAGCCGCAGGAGAAGGGCTTCCTGCAGAACCCCTTCTTCAAGCTGCGCTCGCGGTCCACGCTGTCGCTGGTGGACGAGGAGATCAAGATGGTGAGGCAGAGAGAGGAGGAGCTGAGGAGAGAGAGGGCCGGCATGTACACCAAAACAGGCCTGGTGACCCCTAATATGATGGACAGCTTGTCGTTTGAAATCTCAGGTGAGCCGACACACAAAACCTTTCTCACCAAACCCCATAATGACCTCAAATATCATATATGATTAACAATTTGACGTTTTACGTTGAGATATTCATGTCTAATACCTCACCTGCACTTTGTATGTTTATTTTAGCCAGCGTGTGGAAATTCATGTTTCTCTCTTATGTTTCAGTAGATGTTCCTATGAAGTGCAAGTCCTCTCCATCATCACCGATGAAAACACCATACAAGATGGATCGCTCCGCACTCTCCTGTGATCACAGAGTAAGTTGTGTCTCTAATTAACACTGGAAGTGTCAGGGTCCGATGATGATGACAGCCATATGGAAGAATTTGAGGTCGCTTTCTGTGGTAACATTGTGGTCTCACACTTGGTTCATGATACATTCGGCCATGTTCCATCGAAAAGCCAAGGTGGTTAACACCCGTTTCTCTCTCAGTTTCCAGAGGTGTACAACGGCGGGAGACGCAAGAGCGCCATGGCACTGCGCTGGGAGGCCGGGGAGTTCGCGAACAATGACGACTGAACGCCAATCGAATACAGCTGATCCTTATGAAAACACGTTCTTGTCCAATTTCAGCTGTTTTACCAGATCTCAATGCTGTGCTATAAACTCCAGTTTGTTTCTTGTCGCAACATGATGTTTCATCGCTCGCTGCTTCTGTGTTGTTGATGAGCCTCTGGAAAGAGAGAGAGGCAGACTAATGGGCAACGTTTATTGACGGGACTATAGATCATGTATAGACACGCTAGCTATCAGCAAAGTGAACTGAAACTCTGTTGTTATGCAACAGCAAGATATGGAAAGTGGATTTTGTAAGTTTTTATTGATAGTTGAGCGTCTATATATTTTCTATGGAGGGGACCTCTTTTTAAAGTGACTATTGCAGTGTATGTTTACCAAGATGCCTATGTAATCTGAATGTAAAGTTTAGTCCACAGTTGCAAATGTTTTCTGACATTTCCTTGTAAAGCAAATCTGAAAACATATTTGAATGTATCGTCTCGCTAAAGACTATATTTATTGTATTTTCGTACTGTGTATTCCTCTGAAACAAATTATGTGGTTTCCAGACAATCTTGTACAATTGTGCCAGGCCTGCATCTGCTCAACACAATACAATATTCTCGATTAATTCAAAACAAATGAACGTTACTTTACAGTATCGCCAGATACGATAGGCTACAGAACATGGATTTATAAACAATAATGACGTCTGTTATTAATAACACTATGTAAAGGCACTTTTGGGACTTTCCGTATACCAAACTGAAGCCAGAGGCATCTCTGCAAAGCACCAGACTGATCCGCTGGTCTACCTCAAAAAATCCATAAAGTCAAATAGCATATGTTCCAGTCAATATCAGAAGTTCTTTTTCAAAGAAGGAAATATTGACTCCTGTTCATTTGATTCACATTTATCAATGCTGCTTCCGTCATTGTTTTTCCATTTCATACAAAATGTTTGTAAGCTTAATTGTTCCTGTCCCAGTTTAGAGGTCACCAGAGTTGCTTGCTTACATTGGATCACTCTGTACGAGAGAAGCACTGTGGCTGTTTTTATGATTCTCTTCTGCGGGTGAATTCCTTTGCATTCTCAATGCTATAGTGTATAAGAGGATATAGAGCAACAATAAATATATATGACCAATTCCCTTTACGCTTCATCAATAACATTTTATTGACCAGTAGGCCTACACACACACACACACAAACACAAAAAGTGATCCAGTGCACGAAAATTCCCACAAATGGCCAAAGGCACTTGCAGTCACAGTGGTGACATACCGAGGCGATCTAAAGAGCACAATTAGCATACGCCCATTTGAATGTAATTGGCTGGAACGAGTCGTCGCTTCAGCAAAGAGAAGAAACACTAATGAGCAGCACTATGTAGGACAACAGCAGAAAGCTCAGTCCTTTTCTGCGAGGCGAGCTGGAGGAAGTATTCAGCGGCATACAGTGAAACTGCAATACGGACAGCATCAATACGATTGTGCCTATATAATCAACCCCTTTTCAAATAGAAAATAACAACAATTTTGATTTGAGTTGTTCACAGGTAATCTGTGGTATTTATTCAAATGAGCTGGAGAATTCAACAATAAATCACAGCAGAAGAGTGCGTCATCGAACAGAGACTTTTGATCCAGTGTGCGTTCCTTAAAATGATTTTGAAACAAATCGTTTTAAATCTGACAACGTCAGAGGCAGTGCTGTGCTAAATAGCACCAGTTTGGCTTGTATGGAAAACAATTCTGGTACACAAATTACGTACCTGTAATCACAATAAATTAGAATACTTATTAGAAAACGTTTAAAATGTCTAGTTACACATTTGCAATAGCACTTAGAAGCATAGCCAGGAATGTGACGTTTCCCAAAAGGAACACGGCCAGGACAATCTTCTTATACGGCGTCGCCTGAGAGGGATGAGAAAAAGGACAATCCCATTTTGAAAAGATGAGTGCGAAACAGAGCAGATTTCAATCTAGAAATTCATCATCATCAACAGTTCCATGTCCAGCTCAGTCGCACCTGTCTCTGCTCCTCCTCAACCTCAGTGACCAAGATCTCCTTATCCTCCGACCCTGTAAAATAGTGGAAACTGTGACCTGACAGACACATAGAAAGGTGAAGTAGAGTAGAGCAGCGCCAAGTAGAGAAGAGTAGAGTACAAGACCCTGTGGGCGTATGAGTCAATAACAAGAACATCATTTACAATTTTCAGAACATTCAGTCTGCGATATAGAAGACCAACGGGCCAGGGGTGACATTTCAAACCCGACTGGTATTAACGCCCACGCATTAAAGAAGTCGGTTTGTGTTTTTTCCACTTCTGCTTTTACTGGAATTGACAATTAGATGTGCTTCGCCTCTGAGCACATGAATCATTAAACTAGGCACACAGTGTGTCTGTGTGTTCTTGTTCTGTTGATTCTTGTTCTTCCACGTAAAATGTAAGGTTTAATACCAAGTAGTCCGTCTTTTTTGGTACATGGTAATAGTGGTTTTGGTAAAGTCATCTACTGTAAAGGCTGCAGTGCACAGCCATCCTAACCGCCTGTGACGGGACTCGAACTCAGCACTAACGACTCCGCAAACGCGACCATTACCGACTACTCCAATGAAGAGCTAGCGCTTCGCTGTCTCGGGTGCCTTGTATATATACCCGAGGAGTGAGTTTAACTCATCTACATCGGCTACACCTCAAACATATTGTTGTCGCCCCCTAAACTCCATGGGTACCAAAAGTCACATCCCAGCAAGATGAGAGAGAGGCATCACCTGTGGCGAGCGATCTTCTAGTAAGGAGCTCCAGGAGCAGGTGGGTCACGACCAACCAGGCCACCCAGCCAGAGAGCACGGCCGTGGGCCAGGCGCTGGGCAGGAGCAGGGCCTGCTGCTGGGGGTCCCAGGAACATGGCTGCAACTACAGGAGACAAGAGTGTGAGGAAGGAGACTGGAGGACCCTGTGTGATCGTCGTCACCACCATCACCACCTCCACCATCATCATCTTCATCATCCGGATCCTCCTCCCTTACCAGCCAGGACCTGTGCAGCGATGCCTGTCCCCAGATGCATCCAGTTGAAGATGTACCTCCTGAGGAACGAGAAAGAGATCGATGCAATGCATTGCGTCAATAGATACAGGCATTGCACTGCCTGGACATAATATAGCGTATTGCTGGTTCATATCCCACTATGGCCCACAAGCATGGTCGGGGCTGAGTAGAACCAGGGTCTCTTACCGTGAGGAGTCAGAGGCTGGTCGGATGAAGGCCATGGTGGGCTGGATCACGGACAACGCCATGACGGTAGTGCCAAGGTAAGGGTGGGGGCCGGCATGCTGTAGGAGCAAAGGGTGGTGTTAGAACTAACCTTGAACAAACATTCCTAACACCATCCACCGACTGTTATCAGTACTCCAAGGTTGAGGTGTCGAACATGTGTGTGTATGTGTGCGTGTGTGTGTGGGTCTGTTGAGGTTGATATTCAAGTACGACTCAAAGCAGAGCAGCGTTATCGGCGCTGACGAGACCTTCCTGTGATCCGAGAGTACTGTGGTTGCTGGGGTGCAGAGAAGAACTGCTTCAAAAGTTGGCAATCTAGGTACATACGCACTCATCAAATATTCAACTCTCAGTCTCTGTTCTCAGAGAAAGAGGGACCCCTAGTGGTCATTTCAAAGCACCAGTGAAGTCAATAGCACAGGGGCAATTAGGCCGGCACACAACAAAGGCTTCTCAGTGAGGTTAATGGGTCCAAGTCATATTACCGCTCTTACTCCAGGTTCATAACTTCAGGAATGCAAGCCAGTGTTCCTGAAGTTGTGAGTCAGGCATGACAAATACTTTGGTGGATCACAGCCGTGCTCTACACCAACCCTCTCTCTCTCTCTCTCTCTCTACCAGGGTAGCACAACATGTGACCACACAACTGACTCACACAGACAGACGGGTGAAGGAGGCGCAGGGAGAAAAACAGAGAGGAGGGAGAGAAACAGAGAGAAAAAGAGGAGGGAGAGAAAGAGTGAGAGAGATAGAGAGAGAGAGGAGAGATAGAGAGACCGTCACCCAGCCAACCAGACAGGAACCCGAGGAGCGTGGTGCATTGTTGAACATTGACTCATCACCAGCTGGCGGTGCACAATCCTACAGACGGCCGCGAAAGTACGAAAGGCGGATGAGACCGGCTTGGAGGCCGAGCGGACTCACCTTGCTCCATCCTCCTCTGTAGACGAAGGGTAAGGTGAACCCCACAAAGGTCAGCACCACGGACACGCCCATCAGGCTTCGGTGCACCTGTAGGCACGCCGTCACGTCATCATCGTCGTCATCATCGAGAACAGGGAGAGAGACCGTTGTGTGTTGATGCTGAGGGGCTGTACCTGAAACCAGATCTTCTGCCCACACACCGTCCTCTCCGGCCAGTCGGCTTTGAAGTGGCGAGCGACCACAACCCCCGTGCTGACAGTAAACATCCAGGCTACAAGCATCAACGCACCTGGAGACACAGGCAGATGGCAGATTCAGAGCTCGGAGCTGTGGAGAAGTGCAGATGTGTGTATGGATATTACTGCTTGGGAATGGAAGAGGGGGTAGCATGGGTTGAGGTGGGAATTGGAATTTCTTTTCATTTAAGGGCTTTTATTATCTGTAATGTTGTTTTTTGTGTTAAGTTAAAACTGGGTTATATGCACTCACCATGGAACTTGATCATCAAAGGTGATCGTGAGCCATTCAGATCCTCAGGAGTGCTTGTTAGGACCTTTTGATTGGTGGAAATCAAAGGCTGGCGGTCGTGTCTGTGTATGGCGCCGTTTTCGGACCTGCCGTGAGCCAGAAACAGGAAGAGGCTCTGGTCCAGATTGAACCTGCCGTCGTCCTGTTGCGCGGTCCGCACGTCTCTACGGAAACGACACTGGATGACCCCGTCGGAGAGCCTCCAGGCCCGTTCTGACAGCACATCCTGGGTGAAACACAGACACAAGTTCCGTGGTTAAAACAGTCACACTTTCACTTCGGCAACGAAACCTGGACAGGACATGTACTCCAACGGGAGCAGGCGTATGCGTGTCCATAGTCTGTGTGTGTGTGTGTGTCCACCTTCTCTGCCAGCACAGGGTGTGTTCGTCCAGAGACGTAGGAAGCGTCGATGTTCACGCGCTCGCCGTCCGTCACACACAGGTACACGTCGTCGTCACCCTACAAACATACAGACACAGCACCTGCTGTAATACCTGGAGGGCCAAGTAGCATCATTCCTATCAGCCCTCTGAGGATGAACTCGAGTAGACAAACACGGTGGCGCCATCTACTGACAGTTTGATGCTTTTATTCAAGTGCCATGCGCACTCGGGTATGACTGTTAAGTACGGAACTACTTCTTCTTTGGTAGAGTGATGCGGTCTCTGTACGAACCATCCATTTGTCTAGTGACAGGGCAAAGGACATGTATCCCTCCGCCGGCCCGCTCAGCTCAAACAGCACAGTGTTTCCCTCCGGGGTGAAGGACAGGAAGAAGCAGTGCAGGTCGGTCTCTGGGTCACAGCCCACAGGGTCCCGCAAACACGACTTGCTGCTGCCACAGCCAACCTTGGAGAACTGGGGTGGAGAGGGGGGAGAAAGACAGTTATGATCATCGTGTGAACGGACACTCTCCTCTCTCACCTTTCATTTCCCCTCCCACTCCACACTCCACTCCCCTCACACCCTCTGCCTCCCCTCCCCACCAAGACGATGACTCACAGGACTGTGCAGTGGAGATGGGGTGGGGGGTTTAGTGGTGGAGGCAGAGGGGCTAGGAGGTTCCGGAGTCGTCCCCTTTAGAGACAACACAGGGGCCAGGGACCTTCACCCAATACTCCTTGGTTTTGTGCACCACCGTCACCCTGATACAACAACATAAGCATGCATATTAGGGATGTGCATCTCCATCACTGAGGACGGTGCGATACACATCTCGATGCACTGCCAACGATCTGATACATTAAAGATACATGAAAGCAACTACTAATGCGATACGATACGATTCACCCCTATTGCGATGCAGTGCGATTCGACACAATGCGATTCAATGAGATGCGATACAAAGGGAATATGATGCTATGCAATTGAATATGGTACATAATGATTTATGCTATGATTTATTTCTTTGTCAGACTGCAAACCATCAATTAACTAAAGAAGTCAACGTTTTATTTCACATATTAAACAAAGTATCTGACAAAAGACAAAATAACATCATGCCTGGACCTTGCCCTTGTGCTGCCTTCGGGTCACAATGACCCGAAGGTTCACAACGACCCATCGTTGTTCTGCGCCAACTTCACCCAATACAAAAACAAATAAAAAGCATTTTCTTTTCACCTTCGCGATGTGGGGGGTCTGAGACAGCCCGACGGTTAAAAGAAAATGTTTCACATTATTTTTGTATGAGGTAAAGTTGGGGGGGGTCACACAAGGATAACACCAGGGTTAAACCAGTCCTTCTTTCCTGTTGTATGTGTTATCTGAATGTAAAAATGGGTAAACTATTACTGGCAGTCACAAGCTGCTGTAAACACTGTCATAACACACTAAATTGAACTCATACATCCTACTTTAAGATTGTTCTCAATGACTCAGCTATCTCTCGTCTTACTTTGTCGTACACAACAGGGATTTGTTTCTCGGAGAATAGCTTCCTATTCTTGCTAGGCGTACCGGTGGAGCCAGCCACTGACTGTAGCCATAGCTGAATCCGAGGGGGATGCAGACGTCTCCACACAAATACCATGTAGCCTTCAGGTGACTACCTAAATTAGCCGTGCTGCCTGTGTACTTTATAGCAGCATGATATATCTTGCCAATCACATGGATCTTGTCAAATTGCCCATCTTTCTTGTAAAATCCGAAGTGTTGCCAAACCTTGGATTTATTGCAATTCGTAGGAACGTGTAACTCTTTCTTCGCCCTGATAACACTCGCCCGAATACGCCTCCAACTTGCGCGAAACTTGGCCGAGAGACTTCACGAGAATCAGCCACTGACAGCAGTGGAGATGAGAGCACGCTTAAGAAACGATCTAATATAAAATTATAGGTCACAAATCATTGGTCAAATGTCTAAATACTAGAGGTGTTCGCATACACATAATTCTATATCAGGACATCGGATTATACCGATGCAAAGATGTTAGAAAAGATGCATCGCGATTTCATCCCACATTGTATTCGGTGGACACTTTTTTGATCCGGGCCATCGCATCGTGAGCTTTTATGCCGATGCCCCGATGCGAATCGGTGAATCTTCCCATCCCTAATGCATATGTAGTCGAACATTGAATAGGTCTGGAAATCTATTGAAAACACAGTACAACCAGTGGTGTTGTATTAAAAAAAGGTACAAAAGTGTGTGATACAGTAAGTACTACATCATGAATATTAAGCCAAGATGCCATCTTTTATGCAGACTGAGCGGGTTTGTTGACTAACTGTTTCAGGCAGGAAGTGGAGATTACTCACAGGATTTGAACTTTTTCTGGAGGGTTCCTTGGACATTCCCACAGAGCCCGAACCTCTGTCTTTTTGGAATCGCTGGTGTGGCTTACTGCGGATCCCTTCAAATGACAGGGTTGGCAAACATAAACACAGTTTTTCACCAAACCCCACATTACTGTCAGGAAAGCTCTATCAAAGAACGAGACAAGTCACACCTATTTCCCTTGGGTTGTTATGCCATAACTAAAGTGGGATTAGAGGTCAGTGGGATTAGAGGCCAGTCAGACATCCCTGCACGGTACCTGTGCGTGGCCACAGCGCAGCAGCTGGGAAACAGCCGGGTCGAGCAGGATGAACGACCCTACAGGAGAGCCAGAGGGGTTCCCAGCATCCCTCGCTTCCATCAGGAAGCCCTTAAAGTAGCCTGACCCAGAAGTGGCGACGGATAAAGTCACTGCGGATGAGCAGGGGGGAAAAAACAATCACAAAAAAAACACTCGAAATACTGCAATATCGGTCTTCCTACCTTCTAATCTACTGTATGCAAAAAGACGTTTTGCTTACATGGTTGTCTAAGGATCTAACTAAATGCTCTGTGGGCAGTTACCTGTTATATTGTCCCCGGGACCAAAAGTCGAAGTGTGTACAGAGATGTTGTAAGGAGCAGGTAGGGGTCTGGACTGAGAGCCATGCACTGGCACCATGTCCCCACAGGCCTGGGAAACCTTCCCATTGCTAAAGCCAGAGACTGGCCCCATACACACGGCCACTACCACTGACAAGAGATGCAAGGCCAGCATCTGAAAAGACAGAGACAATTCATTAGTGAAGGTCTTTGAATAATACTATGAGAACCAAGGGAACCTTCTGGAAAGAACCTGGAAGATTAAAGAACCGGTTTGTCTATATTTAAGTTGATTTAAGTAAGCTTATACAGGACTGGACACTGACTAATAGCACCATGACTGGATTATGTACATGTGTTCTGTTTAGGATCACGGGAAGGGAATTTCTGATTGTTTTTCTTCCTCTTATAGTTGGGTATGTGGTGTCTTTTAATCAGCCTGTTGCAGACGGAAAACCAAGCTGGTCTCAGAGATAATGAAGGCGTTTCTCAATAAATGTGTGCTGTTTCTCAAGAAACTTTACACCAAATTGACCTTGTAAACCCAAATTTACAAACAATTGTCGTACACAAAACCACTTTGAATGCGACACCTATCGATACACGCAGAACACTGCCCCGATGACAAGTATTGTTGCCTCGAGACCAACTGCAAAGCTTATGCTCAAAGGAATCAAGGATCTCCTTCGTACACCGCCACAAAGTGTCCGCATAGTTCAAAGTGTGAACGGAATGCTGTTGTTCCAGCTGATCAACTATTGGCAAACATGATTTAATTGTCTTGACTAGAAGTTCGTATTTGTAAAGCTAATATGGATATCAATATCTTCTTACCTCGTTTCAGTTTCTTGAACTTAAGTCATCTAGTAAGATTCCCCGACCACACTGAAAAAGGGGGCGGTCTTTAGCCTACTCTATCAGTGGGTCGACAGGGGGTAGGCGCAAATATGATTTAAAGTAGGCCATTTGGTCCGTATTTTAACTTCAGATTGTCTTTGTTAAGTAAGTATGGTTACTTAACTGATTGTTTGTTTTAATTATTTTAAATAAAATACTTTTATGCTGAGCCAGCAATAACTTCCAACAGGCAAGTCCCATCCGGATTTTTCACAAAAAAGCTATTGTAAACCACCTTGATAACCAAACTACTTAATTTAAGCGTCGAGTTGAGTGCTCGTGTCAACTATGTTATTCAACACCGTCAGAGGACATAAACGGTAAAATGTCAAAAGGGGTTGGCAAAGTGTCCCAATAACGCCACGCCCCCCAACCACTGCAACTGTACACCAGCCCTCAGAGCTAATCGTGCGCAGTGGCCTACTCACTCGCGGAAGAACAAGGTGATGTTGCTCTTATCGAATTAACTTTCTATGCAACTGGGTTGAGTCCAATATAGGGCGCTGAAACTATGTGTATGCGAATCCTGCAATGCACAGTCAATTCTGCTTCCACGCATTCATTCAGGTCTTGCTGGGATGTATGCTGCGTGCATGTCCGCATGTAAATCTACAAATGTAGTAATTTAACAACATTTTCAACTTTGTCAGTTGATTTTCACTTTGACATGGCAATCTTGAACAATATCCGGATTGGGAACACGAATTCATAGTGTGCAAGTATGTTTAATTGAATTAGTTAAAAACACTGGAAGATCAGCGTCCATTTTTCTTATTGTGGAGAAGCCGAAAGTAGACACTGTGTAGTTTTTCTCCACTATTGAGCAACTCAGGTCCTGCCCTTGAATGTATGCTTAAAAGCCATGCATATCAGCACGTATGTTCATACTGTGGCGTCAATCCATGATATCTCATTACCCCCTGTCTCCCCCTCTATTGAAGTAGAAGGAAGCGGGGTGAGAAAGGGGCATCGCTTCCCTAAAGGGCATCCTAAAAAAAGGAACGAGAAAATGGTCCGCGCCAGACAGACCCGCGTATTGCTTCTAAATGACATGGAGAGACTGGAGAGAACTCTGTTCCGGCTAGAGCAAGGTACGCCACTACGATTTCTATTATAAACCATCTTGTTATGAATGAGCCTATACTCTTTGTTGTCACGTCATAGAAGCAATATGAATGTTTAAGAAGTAGTATTAAATCATTCAAGTGGGTTTATTCAAGTAGGGACGGATTTCTTGAACTATTTAAACTCTGTTTGTTATGGCAAGGGTTTCAACTATGACACATTTTAGGAAAGTACATTTAAGTGTGAAGGTTAGTAAGGCTTTAGAGATATTAAACTACATATATTGTATCTACTTGTAGAACTGACACACCCACATGTGTTCTGTGGTATATCTGCAGACCTACTATATCCGTTTTCAACTAAATAGGCATACATTTGGTTTGCCGTTTACACATTGTATATATGTGTGTATGAACAGGCAATTCATGAGGACAGAAATGTAAACGTCCCACTTTCAGAAGTCCACTTTCTGTCCTTGACAGGTCACTTGATGTTATGTAATATTACCACCATGGCATGTGCTGGGGGGGACACATTGTACAAGCACACACTAATATACCCTTCTACACACTCCTGTCGTAAATTGTAGTATCCATCATAGCAGCCTATGTTAGAAAACATCTGTCCTCACCGCACATTTAAGTGTTATTCAATACTGTATGACCCAACAGGCTTTGAGCTCCAGTTCCGCCTGGGCCCCACTCTGCAGGGAAAGCATGTCCACGTCCACACCAACTACCCAGCAGAAGGAGAGAAGTTTGAACGTGTTAAGTACCGTCCCCTGGACTGGGTCAACACCGCAGGGAAAGAGGATGACTCGGACAAGTACTGTAAACTGGACCTGAAGGTGGCCGGCTCATATCAGTACTACTTCGGTTGTGGGTAGGTCCCCTCCCCTCTCAGTGTGTGTGTGTGTGTGTAGAGATGGGAGTGTTGATTTGCCATGAAAGCCATCCCACCGTCATTACCCACAATGCAAGGGACTTGTCTGACGTATCTTCCTTTTATTTGTTATGAAGTGGGTCAAGTTACAGATATGTTTCTCCCCTTTTTGTATAATATATTACTGTATGATATTAATAGGGTTAGGGTAATACTTCATCGATTGATTATGCCAGTGGTAAATCCTTCCATTTCTGGCGGTCAGGAATGATGAGAAGGTGGGTGGTGGCTACATCGTGGTGGACCCTGTCCTTCGCGTGGGGGAAGATAACCACGCCTTGCCGCTGGACTGTGTCACCATCCAGACCTACCTGGCCAAGTGCCTCGGACCCTCTGGATGAGTGGTCTGACAGGCTCCGGGTTGCCAAGGAGACCGGTGAGAGGGGCATCATGGGAAGTTGTATATTGTAGTGAGGAAAGTAGTTGTACTACACTTCTGGGACAGCTTACGGTACAATTGTGGCATGTTTAGGTTCACATAGAAGCTAAAGCGTTAGAATAAGTAAACTAATATATACTTATTGTAGACCACAAAGTTCTTCAAATATGACATTGTAATATCTTCAATATGGACATGACAAAACACAGTGCTTATTGTTTTTTCCCATGCTCATCCCAGGGTACGTATACATAGTTTTGTTTGACAGATATGACGGGACTGTTTACGTAGTCTGCTGGTCATTGAACCTATCCAGTATTTGCAACAAATAAACCCTGAAGTCCACCTTACTGTTGTTGCTTCTTATCAGTTCATTTCAACATGAGTATTATGTACAGTACCAGTCAAATGTTTGTACACAAACTTTTGACTGGTACTGTACATTTGAAAAGGAATACAATGATGTTTCCACTAACCACTATTAATGACACAATAGACACATGTATTCATTGATCCAGTAATCCAGAGACTAGACTACTCTTGTCAGTCACAGAAATCAGCTATAATCATCAAACATTTTTTTGTCTTTTCTTGCCTCTCTCTCTAGGTTACAACATGATCCACTTCACTCCTCTGCAGAAGCTGGGCCTCTCTCGCTCCTGCTACTCCCTGGCTGACCAGCTGGAGCTCAACCCGGACTTCTCTCCCCCGGGGAAGAACTACACCTGGATGGACGTGGGTCAGCTGGTGGACAAGCTGAAGAAGGAGTGGAACATGGTCTGCATCACCGACGTGGTCTACAATCACACAGGTTAGCTCTTTACCCATTCATGGGATTTCATACGATAGATATAGTTAGTTTATGGTCACATTAGGTTACGTGCAGTATGAGAGAGGATTTGACGACATAACTCAGTTAATTTCTAGGCCAGATGAGGATGTCTTTCCCTCTTTTCGAATATTGGCAGTTGTGGTAGGTGAGTGGGGTGTTGGCGAATTTGTCTCATAAATATGACATCATCCTACTTCTGTTCATCGTTCACAGGAGGTCGTGGAAACTCTCTAGCTGCTAGGCAGCAGCAGCAGAATTCAAATCTGCTTTGAGGGTTACGCAACCTGTTGCTGACAGCCAATTAGACCCTTCAGACACACACACAATGGAACGTTTATAGGTAGTTCCTGTTGTTGTTTGCAAACAGGAAGTCCCCCTGCAATGTAGGAAGAGTATGCCACAGTGAGTCGACCTTTGATGCCTGGTCTTGAACTATCTGTGCTGACCTCAGAAAGGCCTTTTCCTCTTGGCCAGACCAGCGTTGCAGCTGTGGGGCTTGCATCATGGTCTCAGTTTGTACTAGGACAGCCTGCCAACCTGGCTTGCTCTTATCCACACGGAAGGTAACTGAGGTGAACACATTCTCATAGCCCCATGACATGGCGTCTTAGAATGCCAGAAGCACAGGACTTGAGTGTCATTGGCTCCTCTTTTAGTCTGATAGTAGGAGGGGGGGAGTTGGGGGGATGGGAGCCTGTCAAGGCCCCAGTCGGTCTGTGGGCTTTGGATTGTGTGCAGCAACATTCTGCTGACCAAGATAGAATAAAGCAGTTGTCCTGGACTTTTCTATTTATGGATCGTGGAAGAGTTGACGAGTACTTTAGACTGGAACATTGGAGGACTATGTATTTGGAATGGACATGATTGCCTCAGGGTTTCTTACAGTGTTGCTCACTTTACTTGGATTTGAGTTCAGTTTTGGTAATGAATCCTGGGCTTCCCGCAGGTGTGGGGGGGGTGGGGGGGGCAACCAGGCACGCCGCGGATGGCGTCCTCTGCTGGTAGTGCGTTTAAATGGATGCACTTGGGAAATTGCCGCCCCCCTTCTTCATGCCGCCCTAGGCTGCTGCCTATGTCGCCTATAGAAAGGACCGGCACTGGGTACACATGTCATGTCTTTTTGGTGTTGCTCTGTATAGCTGGATGCATGCTAAATATAGCAGCCTGCTATTCTACACGGGTGTAGACACATGCAAAACGTGCTAGTGAGGCTGGAGCTGCCAAATTGTATACTGAAGCCAGCTCCCTGAAATAGCTTAATCAGTTATCGTAATAGCTAATACCTTCCTATTGTAGGTTCCGTTTGAATATTCTTTTGAGAAATATAAGACAAAATCCCACCAAGAATCTGTAAAAAATAATAGGAGAGCGGTTTGTCCTGAGAGCTATCGAGTGGATTTGGTTTCATCTGCAGCCTGACAAAGATCACTGCCATTAACTTGTTTATATTCAGTCATTATGTCCAGAGTTGCCAGGGTAGCTTGGTCAGAAAGGGACACCATCAAGCTCCAACATGAAATGCAATGTACCAGGTCAGAGAAGATCCCCTGTCTAAATCTATAAATGTTCACGTGTTTGTGTGTGTGTGTGAGAGAAAGTGTGAGTGAGTTATGTGCGGTATGTGTTCTCAGGGTAACACCATAGGCCACACTAAGAAGGCCAGTGAAGAAAAACCAAACTTTTTAACTGTTAACTTTGACATCGGTCTACGATTTAGTGAAACACAACCATACCATAGGAATTTCCTGGATTATAGAGTAGAATAACGAGTTTGTTACATTAGTCCTTTAGCCCTAAATTAGTTTGTTTGTAAATGTAAACGTCACTGTACATGGAGCCCCCTGCTGTGTGAGGTGATGTCCTTCTACATGTGTTCAACCAGGGTTCCCTTTGGCCCTTGAAATTATTTCGTGAATTTTAGTGAAAAAGGGCTTGAAAGTTGAAAAAGTACACAAAAGGACATGGTTTCATTGAAAGTGCTTGAATGTATACATCTCCTTGCAAGAGTACAGATTGGAGATCTCTGCTGTGCTAGAGGAGGCCAGAGACAACAGTTTGTCATCCCTGTCACACGGCACAATTGAGAAGTGTTCACACATTCAAGCCTCTCTCTCTCTTTAATTGTTGTCTATGAGCTTCTGTGAAGCCTGCAAGTTCTCATTATGAAATAGCAAGGAACCTCGATCCCTGACTCAAACTATGCCGTTGGGTCCTTGAGTTTGAGGGAATTGGGCCTGAAAAGTCCTTGGGTTTGATGTTTCAGAAGGTGTGTGGGAACCCTGGTTTATCCTATGTATTCATCTGAGGATCACCTCCATTCTACCCAGCTGCCAACAGCAAGTGGATCCGGCTTCATCCCAGAGTGTGGCTACAACCTGGTGAACTCACCCCACCTGAAACCTGCCTGGGTGCTGGACCGCGCCTTCTGGCACCTCACCTGCGACCTGGCTGACGGGGTGTACGCCGAGCTGGGGGTCCCCGCCCTCATAGAGAACCAAACGCAGCTGAAGGTGAGTCTGCCGTGTTAGGCTTGTCGGGTGCTTGGTGTATTCAAAGGCACGAGTCGGATTCTAGTATGGATTTTTTTTAAGGAGGTATAGCTCCGATTTGAATGGGACGTGGTTAGAGCTGATTTGACTGCAGATTGAGGTCGCCGGTTGAAATCCCATCCCTGTGATGCACGTTGCGTTGGATAAAAGTGTCTGCTAAATGAATACCCAAGTAGGAGATTAGTGTTGCCTAAGTACAGAGCTGTGTCTGTGTTCCCCCAGGCACTGCTCTAGCTGTGTCTGTGTCCCCCCAGGCACTTCTCTAGCTGTGTCTGTGTTCCCCCAGGCACTTCTCTAGCTGTGTCTGTGTTCCCCCAGGCACTGCTCTAGCTGTGTCTGTGTTCCCCCAGGCACTTCTCTAGCTGTGTCTGTATTCCCCCAGGCACTTCTCTAGCTGTGTCTGTGTTCCCCCAGGCACTGCGCCTGCTCCTGTCGGAGGAGATCTACCCCAAGCTCAAGCTGTGGGAGTTCTTCCAGGTCAACGTGGAGAAAACGGCGGAGCAGTTCCTGAAGCTGCTGCAGTCAGGTCAGTGTGGTGGTGTTCTTGAAGCTGTCTGCAGTCGGGTCAGGGGGGTGGTGGTGTTCCTGTTGTTGTAAAGGGATGGGAAGCAGACGTTACATTATTACGTTAGTAACTGTTGACACAACGCCCTTAGGTTCTCAGGTAAATATGAGTCCAAAACCTTTGCCTTTGATCGTTTACATGTATAATGATAGACAATTGTCTGAGGTTAGGGGCTCACAAACAGCAATTAACATACAGACTAAAAGGACACAAAAAAACATTAGATAACGAAGTAACCATGATCATTGTGAGCTCTTTGAGAACCTGTTCTAATCCCACCCTGTCTGGGGCCTGCTCCTCCAGGTAGTACCTCAGGTACAGCGGACCCTGACAGTAAGAAGCAGATCAGGATCCTCCAGGACCCCCAGTGCAGGCGCTTTGGTAACTCCGTGGACATGTCCTCTGCCCTGGAGATCTTCATACCTCACCCGTGGGTCCTTACATGAGATTAGAACAATGCTACACATTTAATACCAACGAAAACATGGATTAGAACCCATGTAGAGGTATCAAGAGTTGTGGTTCGGCCAGAAGACCTTAACTTTACTGTCACAGGCCAGAGGACAGTTATACCTTTCAGAAGTGTTTTGTTGGTAGTGCAGTGATGTCTGACAAGTCTGTTTTGTGTGTTTCACAGTAATGGGCCCTCGGCCCTCACAGATTGTTGTGACCTGTTCAAGAAGAAGCTTGAACAGGTTAACCTGGAACGGGTTAAGGAAATGCAGCATCACCAGGAGAAGGTATATGCTTTTGCGCTGTATGTGGGTGTGGGACTGTCTATGCTCTTCTTGATTCACAGTAACACTCATTGTTGTTCTCTTTTGCTCTCAGGCAATCGAATGCATCGTGGGAACTGTAGTTTACGAACGTCTTGCAGACCACGGGCCTAAGCTTGGACCCATTACAAGGAATGATCCACTTGTAACAAGGTACCTGATCTCTTGAACTGGTTGGTTTTCCAGTCTAAATGTGTCCTTTAATTTGAACAGAAAAAGTTCCAAACTAATTGAACATCTCTTACTATTGTTCAGATATTTCACCTTCCCCGTTGAAGAGTCGACCTTCGAGCAGGAAATGCAGCTGATGAACCAGGCTGACAAGGCTTGTCACTTCCTGGCTCACAATGGCTGGGTGATGGGAGACGACCCACTGAAGAACTTTGCAGATCCTGGTCAGTTTACCTCAGCCTATACGTAGCTAACACAGAGTTGCTGGGCTAGTTGACATCATGCTAGCTAGCTTGAAGAGTAGCTAAAAAGTAACCTAACCTAACACATGTAATGTTTTGTATTTGTACTGTATATTTTGTGGTGTTTTGTACATTTGTAGCCCCATATTCACGTTCAATTCACCAAATTCAAAATGTGTTATTGAAAGAAAAAGGTTCGCGAAAAAGCGCTATATAAATGCAATCCAAGATTACAACAACCAGGTTGTGTGTACCAGAAGGGGGTGCTAGAGATTTGTGCTTTTTCCTCAGACGTCAGAACGTTTGTCTTCAGTTCAGATGTCATTGCCAGGACTGACATACCTTGGGAAAATTCATGACCATGCATAGATCTCACTTCACCACAGTTCAAACAACAGTTTAATACAGTCTGCGGGTCCATTTCTGAGAGAGTCATCAGGTTGATGATTTGCTCCTTCTCCAGGCTCTCAGGTGTACCTGCGGAGGGAGCTCATCTGCTGGGGGGACAGCGTGAAGCTGCGTTACGGGGACAAGCCCGAGGACTGTCCCTACCTGTGGGCCCACATGAAGATGTACACGGAGATCACAGCCAAGCACTTCGCTGGCGTCCGCCTCGACAACTGTCACTCCACACCCATGCACGTGGCTGAGGTAATTGAATTTTGAACCTCAAGTCAACATTGGACAAGAATACTCAAGGCTAATGTTGCTGTAGATATCAATCAGTACCATCGTAAGACTTGGTTCTTTGAGTATCAACATCAGGGCTTGTATTTGATTATGTATGTGCTACCCATGTCTATCAGACCAAGTCCAACATCATTTTCTGTAACCTGTTCAACAGTATTATTTCGAAACCTTACTCTCTTTTACCTCCGTAAACGTTTGAATTGAACATTTCACACAAAGTATTCTAGTCTGTGAGTAGGCCTGGTGTAACTGTGGTGTGTTGTCTCTGTAGGCTATGTTGGCAACTGCTAGGGCAGTCAGGCCTAACCTGTATGTGATAGCAGAACTGTTCACCGGCAGCGAGCTGATTGACAATTTGTTTGTGAACCGTCTGGGGATCACCAGTCTGGTCCGAGGTACCTGCCAGCTCTCCGCGTGACGTTCAGCTGACTGGAACTGAGGGGTGTTCTGGAAAATCGACTGTAGCTAGTTAGCCAACTCACAATTAATTAGACTTGGCGCTTGTTTATTTCTCTTGGACATCTAAAAACGATGCCTTGATGTGTTTGGACTGTAGTAGTATCAGTAAGTTCTGAGCTCAATATTTTTGGGACTTTTTGTATTTGGAAAGTGAGTTGGCTAACCCTCAGTTAGCATTTTCTGGAACATCCTTTAAAGTGTAGTGAAAAGCATTGTTCTGTGCATGGTGCTAAATCTGTGTACTTTTTGTCCCTCCCCTTGCCCTCTCTTTCTTTCTTTCTCTCTCTCTCAATTGTTCAATTGGCTTACTCCACTTACCGCCTCACCTTACAACATATTCTAATACCTGTATTTAAACAAACACCCTGCCCATTTCACCAAATTCCTTGTATTTATATCTGACATTTCTGCCCCAATTTAAACAATACTTTTTCACCAAATCCCTTCTTTAAATTAACATATCTAATTAATAATCATAATGAATTTACCCTATCTGTACACCAACTGAATTCCTCCTTTATTCTTCTCTCTGTTCTCTCTTCTCTCTGTTCCTTGCCATCGACCTACATGCTGCTAATTAAACTACATTTGTTCTTCTTGTGCTTGTTGCATGTTGCTCTTTAACACTGCACGTCTTCCTCTTTTGTGTGTGGTCATAATACCGACTTCTTGCTAAGCTCATTCGCTTACACTCTCTTACTTGCTCCATCTTTTCAACGCTCTATTGCTCTCCATCTCTGTCCCTCCCTCTCTATCTCTCTCCATCCCTCTGTCCCTCTCTCTCTATCTCTCTCCATCGCTCTCCATCTCTCTCCATCTCTCACTCCACCCGCTCCATTCCCTGGTGTGTTGTTCCTCTCTGGGCTCCGTGTGTGTGCTCGCTGTGCTGTATAGCACATGCTGGATCACGCTCGCCAGCAGCGGCCTGACCTGTATGTGGTGGCCGAGCTCTTCACCGGGAGTGAGGAGCTGGACAATGTGTTTGTCACTAGGCTGGGCATTACCTCTCTCATCAGAGGTAAGACATGCCGGCCCAAACGTGCCGTACTCACACAGTACACCCAGGAAGTCACTCACACAACACTCAAACGATATTCAGATGTTACAGTACGCCCATATGCAGTACAATGTACTGCACATTCATGCAGTACTTTCACGCAATACTTGAACAGTTTACTGTTTTTACTGTACTCCCATATGTAGTGAAATGTACACTGCTCCCATATACATACAGAGCTAGGAAGATAGATTGTTGTTTGTGCTCAAATTTGTGTGTGCGTTGCATGGATATGGTCATAATTATAGTACAGCCTGAACATGAGATGTCATGTCTTAATGACATTCAGGAGTGTGTCTTGCCGTGACGTATTTAATGACTTTGTTGACGGTTGCCAGTCGCCCAAATCACAAAGGAACATTGTGTGACTGCCTGTGTGTGTGTGTGTGTGTGTGTGTGTGTGTGTACCAGAGGCCATGAGTGCAGGGGACAGCCACGAGGAGGGCAGACTGGTGTACAGGTTTGGCGGGGAGCCTGTGGGCTCGTTCGTCCAGCCCAGTCTGAGGCCTCTGGTGCCGTCCATCGCCCATGCCATGTTCCTGGACGTCACCCACGACAACGAGTGCCCCATTCAGGTGGGACCGCCAACCAGGATTCGAATAGTGTTGTGAAACTGTGGCTGTGGATGGAATAATGTACTCATTTATCTCTCTCTCTCTCTCTCTCCACTTGAATACTGTAGATCCGCTCAGTGTACGATTCCCTCCCCAGCTCTGCTATCGTCTCAATGGCCTGCTGTGCTACAGGCAGCACTAGAGGATACGACGAGCTGATCCCTCACCAGGTGGGTAAACTGGAAACAACAGCAATTAGCACGGATGAATGGGCAGGTTCATAATGTGTGTCTATGTATATTTGTGGCTGTGAATCTGACCTTTTTTGTCCCTCTGGCAGGTGGGTAAGATGTAAACAACAACACCAGCATGCATGGATGGACCGGTTAACAGGACGTGGTTAGTGTTTGCCTCTTTGTCATTCCATGTTGTCCCTGCCTCCCCGCCAGATCTCAGTGGTGAAGGAGGAGCGCTTGTACCCCCGGTGGAATCCAGACGCCAAGCCCGCGTCCACAGGGGAGGTGAACATCAGGACGGGGATCAACGCGGGCAAATTGGCCCTCAACAAGCTGCACAAGGAGCTGGCCGCACAGGGCTTCTCTCAGGTCAGCTCGGGAGAGTGGAAATGTCATGCAAATACTCATGACCTGTGTAGTCATGCTTTACAGGTTATTAATCAGGATTTAAGGGGGGTCAGATGGCTGAGCGCTTAGGGAATCGGGCGGTAAGAAGGTTGCCGGTTCGATTCCCAGCCGTGCCAATTTACGTTGTGTCCCTGGGCAAGGCACTTCACCCTACTTGCCTCAGGGGAATGTCCCGGTACTTACTGTAAGTCGCTCTGGATAAGAGCATCTGCTAAATGACTAAATGTAAACTTGTGGAACTAAACCTGTGTACTTTTGTTATATGGTGTGTGTGTGTGCGTGCGTTCGTGTGTGTACGTCCAGGTTTATGTGGACCAAGTGGATGAGGACGTAGTGGCTGTGACCAGACACAGCCCCAGCACACACCAGTCAGTGGTGGCTGTGTCTCGCACTGCATTCAAGAACCCCAAGACCCACCCCTACAAAGAAGATACCCCCCCCATGTTCATCCCAGGTACACACACACACACACACACACACGTGTGTGCGTCATGTGGGGTCATGTGTTTTTGCTGCGTGTAAAATTGCAATTCAGGGCAGAGTATGGGGTAGACGGTCACAGTCAAAGAGATGTATTTGTCCTATGCCCAGTATGACACGGGTCATTCATCGTGTGAAAATGCAAGGCAACGTGGGCATGACGTTGAAATCTCTCCAGGTAAAATAGAGGAGGTGGTCCTTGAGGCCAGCACCGTGGAGAGGATCTCCGGGCCCTACTGCAAGGATGAGGACTACATCAACGGTATGCCTGGCTACACTGTGGAGATCCGAGAACACATCCAGGTGACTTGAACGCTCTCTCTCTCTCTCTCGTTCTCCCAGTGTCTCTCTTCCTCCCTCTCTCTCGCTCTGTCGCCCTTTCCCTTCCTCTCGCCCTCTTTCCCGCTCTCTTTCTCTCTCTCGCTTTGTCTGTTTCGCTCGTCTATTTTTCCCCTCCCCCCCCCCTCTCTCTCTGTCTCTTTCTTTCATACCCATCGCCTTCCTTTCCTTGACTTTTCCTAGAATACCATTGCTCAGCTAAATACCTGTTGATCTGGTATATAAAAAGAAGCACCATATTGCTTTTTACAATTACACAACTGTTTAGTCATTCAGATCTTACAGTGACCAAGCAAAAGTTGACAAAGCGTTTTCAGTGTGTTTATCTCCCCCTATATTTATATCCCTCTCTCATTCCCCCTCCCTCCCTCCCTCCCTCCCTCTCTCCCTCCCTCCCTCCCTCTCTCTCTCTCTCTCTCTCTCTGTCTTTCTTTCAAAGCCACCCCCTCCCCATCCCCTGATACTTCGTATACTTTAACAACAAAAAAGGGATCGTCTCACATTACATGCTTTGTCTGAAGACCTGTCGTTGTTAGATGGCTTTTCTGATTGTTCAGCACAACGGAACGTGAGAACCCCGCCAACAGTTGTCTTTCTCTCAGCTGAAGGACAGCAAGATCGTGAAGCAGGCCGAGGTCAAGGCCAAAGGCAGCGGGGAATTCATCCAGGAGATTGCGTTCAAGCACCTCACCCCTGGGAGCGTCATTGTCTTCAGGTACCCAACACGCGGCATAAGGACGTATCCAGTCGTCTAGTCACTCACTAAGGGGCTAAAACTCCTCCCCCCCTCCCTCCAGGGTGAGTCTTGACCCCGCCTCCCAGGAGCTGGTTGGGATCCTGAGGCGCCACCTGATCCAGTTCAGCTCCCACTACGAGGCAGGGAGCGTGCAGGGTGGCCTCATACCTGACATCCTCAGCACTCCTCTGGACTTGTAAGTGTTCCCAATAACAGAGGAGGAAGTCACTTATGTTACAGTACATGTATGCCATACTTTTTTGCCATTTTATATGTATTTCTTTGTGTATCTGTTTTTCCCTGTCCAAACACACACACACACACACACACACCAGTATCATGTCTAAGCTCACACTGGCAGACATGAACATGTTGCTATTCCGCTGTGACGAAGAGGAGAAAGAGGATGGGGGAGGCTGCTACGGTATCCCTTCCTGGATGCCTCTCAAGTATGGTGGCCTGCAAGGTACAAATTCTGCACGGGGCAAAAGTCTCCCAACCCTCTACAGTATGTATTAAATGATGGGTTTGTTCACTGAAGATGAGTTGAGTGGCGTTCTGTTGTTTTGCCTCAGGTCTGATGTCGGTGATGTCAGAGATCCGTCCGAAGAACGACCTGGGCCACCCCTTCTGTGACAACCTGCGTCAGGGTGACTGGATGATCGACTACGTCAGCAAGCGCCTGGTCGCCAAGGGAGGGGCCCTGGGGGAGGTAAAAGATGGGATGACCTTTCCCCCTTTCAAACACGAGCACACACACAAAAGCCCGAGCCACAAAGCGACACCAGTAAACGTTTTCAATTCCAGTTTTTACTAAATATACAAATGTATGTTGTATTAATTATCTATGTAGATTTGTAGGCTATATAGATATGTAGGCAGTATACTGTACGTACCGATAGTGACCATAGTCGTCTAGTGGCGGTGCAGCGGTGATCCAGGTTGGGTACAGTAAGTTGTGTGTTGCCGTGTCCTCCAGGTGGGCGCTTGGTTCCAGGCCATGTTCAGCTACCTGAAGAACATCCCTCGCTACCTGGTGCCCTGCTACTTTGACGCCATCGTGGTCGGGGCCTACTCTACTGCCCTGGATGTCGTCTTCAAGAACATGTCCGGGTTAGTTTGATTTGATGTGTTGGGCAAACTTAAGAGACATTGTTTCGCCTGGAGATGGAGGTTTGTAGGCCGAAACGGTTCACGTTCATTGCATTTGTTTGGTATTGGCCACCAAACTAAAACCACACCGCCCATCATGCATCACTTTGAAATGTGTGTCTCTCTCTCTGGCTCTCCCAGCTTCGTGCAGAACGGTTCCACCTTTGTGAAGCAGCTCTCTCTGGGCTCAGTGCAGATGTGCGGGGTGGGCAAATTCCCTGCCCTGCCCCCCCTTTCCCCTAAACTCAACGATGTGCCCTACCGCCTCAGTGATGTCACTAAGCAGGAAGAGCAGTGCTGCGTCTCCATGGCAGCAGGTCAGAGACAGTGTTGTGGGCTACAGAACTTCATTATATTGTATGCGCACTGCTAGAAGAGGCATACTTTCACTGCTGTTCATCGAACCGACACACACTTGCACGCCAACAAATGTTTAATATCTGTGTTTGTTTGCCTCAGGTTTGCCTCACTTCTCATCGGGGATCTTCCGTTGCTGGGGCAGAGACACTTTTATTGCCCTCAGAGGCCTGATGCTGGTGACTGGCAGACACCTGGAGGCCAGGTCAGAATCTAACCAGCAGAGGAGGGGAGAGCAGGGGAGAGGAGAGGGGGGAAGAGAGTCAGATAGATGGAATAGAGGTATGGTAGAGTAGAGGTAAAGAAGAGGTAGGTTAAATAGAGGTGCGGTAGAGTAAAAGTAGGCCTAAGTCAAAGATTGGGTTAGATTGGAGAATACCGTCAACTCCATTTCAGTACAGTACCCTACTGCATCAATCGGACCAGAATACCCATCCCCTAACCCTTGTCTAACCCCGGTTTCCATAGGAACATCATCCTGGCCTTCGCGGGCACCATGCGCTACGGCCTGATCCCCAACCTGCTGGGCCAGGGCACCGGCGCCCGCTACAACTGCCGCGACGCCGTGTGGTGGTGGCTGCAGTGCATCCAGGACTACGTGCGCTTGGTGCCCGACGGAGCCAACATCCTCATGTGCCCCGTCTCCAGAATGTACCCCACCAACGTGTCTGAACCGCAGCCCGCTGGAGCCTGGGTGAGATGGCGGGGTTAGGGAGGAGCCTGAGGATCATGTGTCATAAAATAAAACTGTGTGTTTGTACTGTATTTATATGAGAGAGAGAGAGGGAGACAGAGGAGAGCTAACTGTATTGTATGATGACATACTTCTCCTTGTCCCTCTGTGACCCGCGATGTCACCATGGCAGGACCAGCCCCTGTATGATCTCGTGCAGGAAGCCATGCAGCGTCACATGCAGGGGATTGAGTTCAGGGAGCCGAACGCCGGCCCGCAAATTGACAGCCACATGAGTGATGAAGGCAAGTTGTCCAGGTTCAATACATGCCAGGGTTTCCCGGTATGTAAACATCCTTTAATAATAATGACATCCTTTAATGATGTTGAACGTTTGTGTCACTGTCCCACAGGCTTCAATGTTGAGGCCAAGGTCAGTGAAGACACTGGGTTTGTTTACGGAGGCAACCGTCATAACTGCGGCACCTGGATGGATAAGATGGGAGAGAGTGTGAAAGCTCACAACAAAGGTGTCCCGGCCACACCCAGGTAATGTGTGCATTCAGCTCATTCGTCGCATCTTTTCAAGACTGCCTATATTATGTTCTACAAATAGATATAATATATCTATAGCACATTTGATGTCCGTATACAAAACGTACAGTACGTGTTCTGTAGAAAAGGCATGTATTTGAAGGTAGTGTGTGTGCGTGCGTGTGTGTGTTCAGGGATGGATCCGCGGTGGAGATAGTGGGGCTGTGTAAATCCACGATCCGCTGGCTGATCCAGCTCCAGAAGAAGGGACTTTTCCCTTACACCACCGTCACCATTCGTAGAGAAGGTACTCTATGGGCACCCTAATTACCAATAATTGTGTTCCTTTTCATACTAATGAAGTTCGTAACCCATAATAATTGTATGAATAAATATATATATATATATATATATATATAAAAAAGACTTTTATCCTAAACTGATTTTGTTATCGCCATTCCATACAGTGTGTTCTGTTCATGGTCCTCTCTGATCTATTCTAGATCGGAATCTCTCTGTGACCTATGAGGAGTGGAACAGGAAGATCCAGGAGAACTTTGAGCTGAATTTCTACGTGTCCCATGACCCTCAGGACCCCAACGAGAAGCACCCTGAACTGGTCCATAAGAGAGGCATCTACAAGGACAGCTATGGGGCCTCCAGCCCCTGGTGTGACTACCAGCTACGATCCAACTTCCCCATCGCCATGGTCGTGGTATGTAAGCTGTGTGTGTGTATATGGGTGCATGTGTTTGTGTGTGTGTGTGAGGACTGAGGAGTGACGTCCTCTTAATTTTGGTGCTCCTGTGTTTGGACACAACACACATTTGGATTTTGGTCAGCCATCTTTGTCTAGCCTGTAATAGGCTGGACATGATTTACCTCCTTCAACTCCAGTTTATGGATTCCCTTTTTATCACAGCCTCGAGACAATGTGTATAGGTGTGCATGCGCATCTGCGGCCCCCCCCATGTCCTCACTGTGTGCGTGTTTGTGTGTGTATTTCAGGCCCCTGAGTTGTTCACTGTGGAGAAAGCCTGGGAGGCCCTGGATGTAGCTGAGAAGAAGCTGCTCGGGCCCCTAGGGATGAAAACACTGGATCCAGAGTGAGTTGAAATCACCCCAGTCTGCCAGACAAGGGTTCAAGGGTCAGGTTTACTCCTAAGACCAGGAGAAACGGGTACAGAGCTAGATATACCAGTACACCCCTTATTGTTGTTATGTTGTTACTTTAATCTTTAAATGGCAGACGTAACAAAAACCAAATCCTCTGCAAAAACATGGGCCTTGTCAAGGTGTGCAGCTTGACTTGTCTCTCCATTTCTTGTCATCCTCCTACAGTGACATGGTGTACTGCGGAGTCTACGACAACAGTCTTGATAACGACAACCAAAAGCTGGCCAGGGGCTTCAACTATCATCAGGGACCCGTGAGTGTCTTTATTGCTCCTACCCACAGTCTCCTGTGTAATACTCTCTGATGCTTCTCTCTGGAGGCCATGTTGACGTCTCGTGGGGTCCTGTTTCCTTCTCAGGAGTGGCTTTGGCCTGTGGGATACTTCCTGCGAGCCAAGTTGTACTTTGCCAAGAAAATGGGGCCTGAGATATACAACAAGACTGTCTACCTGGTGAAAAATGTCCTTTCTCGGCACAACGTCCACTTGGAGAGGTAAAATTGGTGACCTCACTGGTGACTCTTATCTCAATACTAATGATATGGACTGTGATATCCACTAACATCTGTTTTGTGTCTATCCTGAATCCATGTGACATTGTCACTGGTGATACAGAATATCCACAAGCCCTTTATTTTCTCGTCTCCGTCAGGTCGTCATGGAAGGCCTGCCAGAGCTGACCAATGAGAACGGCCAATACTGCCCCTTCAGCTGTGAGACTCAGGCTTGGTCCATTGCCACCATTCTGGAGGTCCTGCATGACATGTGACCAGCGAGACCCTCGTCCCCTCAGCGCTCTGCCAGTCTGCCTGTCCTCCATGAACTGTGAACCAAAACCACTAGCTTCCTCAATACTCCCCATCAATTAACTTTGGAGGGGTGAACATGACCTCCCTGTCTGGTCTGTGATGGAGGACCACAACTGCCGTCCTGTCAAGTCTTCATAGCCTTCCTCTGTGACAGAGCTGATGTCTACTTTCTCATCACTGTGTGTCAGCCTATACTCTCTGATCTACTGTGCAAGAACGTTATCTAATACCTCTGGTGTTTTGAGGCATACAAGATTTCACACACTGTACCACCCTTCCTGTCTTTCTGGACTAAACTAACTTCATGGATGAAGAGAAATTCTCAACACACACATTGTATGACTGTGACAAGAGAAATCCCATAGATTGGCATCATAGCTCAATACTCAGAAGTTTTGCCCAGTGGATGACATTAGATACCTCTTAAAGCTGAGTCACAGTGACAATGCTGGTTACCTTGTTTTGTGTCAATGTGGTTTACCTCTACTTATGTGCCATGCATGGTTTAATCATCATTTTTCAGTATGCACTTGTTGTGTAATAAGTAGCATGCATCTCATCATTCTCGTTATTAAAACTAGCGTGAATCACATCAGTACATCAGTAAAGAAATAAACTCTGAATAAACTCTGAAAGTCATCAACTCGAACTGTTTTTTTCACCTGTTGCTTTCCTAGAAAGCCAAGGATCAACTTAAATACCTGTTCATCTGGTATATGAAGTTATTCAATGGTTCATAGCACATTACACCAAATTGGTTCTACCAGCATCCAGTGTAAAACTGCTTAGTCATTAAGACCTTACAGTGATCGCACCGAAAACGATCAGACTAATGATGCACAAAATGATCAATAGACCGAAAATAACAAAAAGATTAACTACAGTAAATGTAATGGAATCGACAGTATACGGTTTAATTTGGATTAATAGTAACCTCATGCCAATAAGATGTGTGTTAATTCACAGGCAATGACGGACTATTAGGGATGTCTCCACCCAGTCTGTTGCAAAATACAACAATGACACCCTCGTAGTTAATATCCACCCTCCCATTCCATTGACTGAGATCCGACTTTCATGGGCAGCCGAAGTTTATTTGAAGACATTTTCATAACGCGGAGGACTTCACAGCTACAGTAACGCACCTCCATCAGGTTACTGTATCATCGATGTTTCGACACCCTTTAATACTCGCCTGCATTGTGCAGGTCGTGCGATGCTACCCTTCAGGTAATGTTTTTGGAAGTTGTTCTAACATGAGACCGTCTCACGGCGGAACTGCTCAGCAGAGTACTCCGCCGTTCACTCTCACTGCGGACCAGACCAGCTATTCAGATGGCGTGATCATAACAGGTGAGCCTCATCTTAATCGCAAAATTGGACTGCTGGTTGATCAGCAGGTAAATATAACGTCGGATACACCTGAATGTTAGTAGGCCTATAATGTGTTTTACTTCATGTATTATGATTTTTTACAGTGAATCTCCAGGCATCTACCCAATTCAAGGGTTTCATGTTGCAAGCTCGAGAGGTGGGAAATAACAATAATGTGGGGTCCTTCAGCACAATAGGATCTGGCACTCGACTTCTCAATTGCAACGGAGTAACTGTGAGTCTACACCTAGCCAAAAATCCCGCTGCTCTAACGAAAGCTGGTTCTATTTGGAAATGACGCGCTTGAATGTTCCCTAATGTCGTGTGGAAGTCATTAGGCTACATTTCCATGTAAGCATAAAGTGATAATTTATTGGAAAGGGCGAAACCTTGGATCTCGTTTCCTACATCTAATTTTCATTGCTTTCAGATAACCTAGAACTTGTTTGACTTTTGCTCAGCAATTTGGGACAGTTACCCACTGCCACAGACAGTTACCCATTGGAAAACAAACAATCATAAACGTATTTTGTGACAACTTAATGTTTGAAATCAAACCCCCATTTAAACCACCTCTTAAATGGCTATCATTATTAAAAACAAATGACTATGTAAAGTTGCTTCCCTTTGTGATGGAAGTAGGCTAATCTGTCTGGAACTGATAACTGATTGATCGGACTTCAGGATAATTGTGTTATGGATCAGTAGTACAAAATAAATCATGACATTTTCTTTCCATTTGCAGAATTCTGCATTGGTTCATTCGTCAGGTGCACTAAAGACTGCTATCCAGGGGACGTGGAAGGCTCCAGCCTCAGGAAGTGTTCAATCCATCCAGTTCAGGTGAGCGAGGACCTGCAATTTCATTTGTTTATGTGGAATAAGATACAGATAAAACACAGTCTGCCATATGTCACTCAACTGCCATCTAACTGGGGCACCTTAGCCTGGAACATCTCACACCATGTTATTTGAATAATTTCCTTCCCAATAGTGCAACTTTGGTGAAAGATACCAAAACCTATTGGGTTAACGTGAAAGGTCCACTGCTCAGTAGTACCAATACGGTCTCAAATTCATCCTCATCATCATCCTCATACTCATCATCAGTGAGTACAGGTGGTCCTAGTATCTCAGTAGATAAAACCCAGACATTGTCCTGGTTTATTTGAATCCTACACTGACTGATCTGTGACTGAGATATCAACTTTGACATGTATCCTCTTCAACAGTTATCCATTTCGCGTGGTGAATGTGGCATCAGTAAGGTGTGTTTCAGCCAACCTCCCAACTGTGACCCTAACATTACAGCAAACTGCTACTTCATGTCAGCCATGATGCCCTCACCTAACAATACAGCCTTCCAGTTTGAGCTGACTGGTGCGTCGACAGGATACGTTGCTATGGGCTTTTCTGATGACCAGATCATGGTAATGACCTTTAGCCTCTAATTTGATCTTTTACTATGGGTTGGGGCACCTTGAATTAATCAGTCAAGGACATTATGTTTGGCATGTCACATACACTGCCACAGCAATACTCATAGTAAAAACATTGTAAGTACATAGAAATAGCTATGTAAACATATGGAACAATTAAGTGTTATAGGCATAGGCACAATTTAACAAAAGGACAATATGGGGGAGAGGTGCAAGGGGTAAGTGGACATTGTAAAGGGGCAGTTGAAGGTTGTGTTATTAAAACAAGATCAATGTTAAAATCCACTGGAAAACTCTTAAAATGCTGACAAGTAGGATAATTTGTCAGTATGCAATTGTGTCATAAGTAGCATGCATCTAATCATTCTCGTTATGAAAATTAGCGTGAATCACATCAGTGCATCAGTAAATAGATAAATGCTGGAAGTCATCAACTCAAACTGTAAGTCGCCCTGGATAAGAGCATCTGCTAAATGTAATGTAAAATGTGCCTATATGCGCTGAAATGATAACAGACTAATAGCTTAATGCATAAAATGATCAATAGACTGAAAATAACACAAAATTACCACAGTTAATGTAATGTAATCAACAGTATATGGTTTAATTAGAATTAATACTAACCTCATGCCAATGCCAATGCACAGAACAACACAAGGTCAGACTGGGCACTGAAATTCTTAAGACAAGACATTGCAAAATGACATCTATGCTAAGCTTAAATAAGTAAAACCTCCTAAATATACACATAACTATAAATAATAAACTATACTAAACCATAAATACACATAATAACCCATTGCTAACCCTATAAACCTATTCTAAACTAATTGAATTACAGTGAAGTACAGTAGTGCAATGTTACTGGTGCAACCAGTAGCTGAAAGTGACAGTGTGTAAAGTGACAAGTATGAAGTGAATCAATGTCCATATCAATGTCCATTCAGAAGCCTGATGGCCCTTGGATAGAAACTGTTGTCCAGTCTGCGTGTGCGCGACCGAATGCTGCGGTATCGCCTGCCAGAAGGCAACGGGGTAAAGACACTGAAGGATGGGTGGTAACAGTCTCTTAGAAATCTGCCAGCTTTTCTGAGGCAACGTGTGTGGTAGGTGTCCTGTACGGCTAGGAGCTTCCTGCCGAGGATGAACTCAGCAGAACGGACCACATTACGTAGGGCCGTGCGGCCCCTACGTATTAGGATGATGGCAATGACTTTGACAATACTCATACTCTTCCTCTATGCAGGGAAATGATGACATCTACATCTGTGGTCTGGACAATAAGGGAGTTGTCCAATTGCAACATGTCTACTCCACGGGAAGAAAACGGCCAGGGCCACTTCCTCTGGTACACTTCTTATTATGTCCCAGCTTGTCATGGTTGTAAAAATAACACATAAATCTTTTAACCATGTGTTTAAAACCCCTCTTATATAATATCCTCAAACTGATAAGTAACTCCAGCCTGTTATCTTTTTGTCAACACTGTACACAATATTGCGCCCTCGCTGCTTTTCTCTCTATCTTGTAATCTGACTTCAGTTCAATTCATTTAAAAGTGCCATTGTCTATCTTTACTCTTTTTTTAGGGAAATGTTTCTCAAGTCAACACCAGCATGAGTAATGGCGTCATCAGTTGTTCCTTCACCTCCAGGAACCCAATCTCCACTCAGCGGAGTACTGGGTCCGGCACAACGTACTACCTCATGTTTGTCTATGGAGCCACCAATGGTCGGTAGAAGGTCAACGGAAACAGGAGAATGCAGACCAGTTATCGGTCCTGTTGTTTAGCTTGAAATTACCTTCTGTTCTGTGGTTGCTAGGTTGTCTGAAGGTTTTTTATCGCTGTTCTGTGTAAGCTTGACTGTTAACATTTTCCCTTCACCATCTAATTACAATTATGTAAGAGGGTTATTATTATTGCAACAAGGTGGTAACTTTATTCCATATATTTTATTGGCAGGTGGTCAAATACAGATTCATTCACAGACCTTTGTTAGTGACAGGGCAATAGACATTTCCAAACCACAGCTTGTCCAACATGAAGTCTTTCCAGACATCATCAAGGCACATGGTAAGGCTTTGTTTAGAAAACAGCAAAACTGTCTTGTCTAGAAATGTACACTTGTTCACTGTGTGGATAAAATCTTGGTGTTTGGCCCACCAAGTTCCAAGCACTAGACCTGGGGAATGGAACATTTACTCTTGGGGAAAACAGGGCAACCTCAGGTGTTGACAAACCCACTTTTATGACATACAGACAAAGCAGATCAGTTCTTTTAGTCATCCATTTTATGTCTTGTTTTGCCTCAGGTTGTTTGATGTTGATTTCCTGGATGACAACAGGAAGTCTAGGGATGCTCATAGCAAGGTATCTCAAAGGCCTCGCCAAAGGCACACAATACTGGGGCAAAGATGTTTGGTTTGTGGTGAGTCTCTGTCCATTTTTGTGCTCATGTTCACATTTGTTCACATACTTCCAACACTTGCTTGTCCACTGTCAAAGAGGCACATTAACTATTTGTTACATTTTGGAACCAGTACTTTGTATTCAATTTTGGAACCAGTACTTTGTATTCAATTTTGGAACCAGTACTTTGTATTCAATTTTGTCCACCCAAACTCAGCCTAGCACAGCTACAATATTTGATATCTGAAATTCTATTTTCATGTATGCCTTCTGTACTAATCTCTGCTCATATGACTTTTCTCCTCAGTCACATGTCTCTCTGATGAGCCTAAGTGTTGTCGCCACTAGTATCGCCTTCATCTTGGCATTCTCATTTGCGAAGGACTGGACTGGGGTATGTACAGTAGGTAATATGCACCGGTTGCAGCCTCAGGTAGTCAGGTGGCTTAGTGGTTAGGGAATCGGGCTAGTAATCAGAAGGTTGTCGGTTCGATTCTCAGCTGTGCCAAATGACGTTGTGTCCTTGGGCAAGGCACTTCACCCTACTTGCCTCGGGGAGAATGTCCCTGTACTTACTGTAAGTCGCTCTGGATAAGAGCGTCTGCTAAATGACTAAATGTAGGTTACTGTGCTGCGCTTTCTGCGTCAGTGGAATTATTGTACCTAAATCCTCTGTCCAACTAAATATTTTGGATTGCTCATTTCCCTCTTAAATATAATTATTTTGTGTAATGTCATATGTCATTCTTCTAGCATTATAGTTCAGTGTTAATTATTGGGTTCTAATCTGTATGCAGAATTGATTCAGATGGAAGATCATTGAACTTTGATGTGTCTGCAGGGAGCCCATCCTGTTCTCGGTTGTCTGGTTATGATCCTCGCCTTACTTCAACCAACTGCAGCAATCTTTCGCTGTGGACCACATCACCATTGGTAAGCCATTTATGATAACATTGTGTGTGTGTGTGTGTGTGTGTGTTTGTGTGCATAGGTGTCTATGTGTGAGAGAGCAACTTGGGTATAAAATACAAACTGATTTTTTCTGTTTGTGTTCGCAGGAGATTTATTTTCAACTGGGCACATGCTATCAATGCACTGGTCATGAAAATACTGGCTGGTAAGAAACAAGTCATATAAGTTGTAATGTAACTACAACTGGTTGCATGTAGGCTTTACATGTTACATGATCGTCACATGTTCTTGCAGTGGCAGCAATATTTACTGGACTAGAGTTAATTGAAAGCTCTGAAGACAACTGGATGCCAAAGGTTATGGGTGGTTTTGTCGGATGGGAGGCACTATTTTTCATCCTCATGGAGATCAACAGCCGGTGCAACAAAACAGGTAAGATAGGTGATATTCTTTTGTTGGGTTTACATTGTTGTTTTGTGATTGAGACTGGAGCCTTTCAAACATGTTTTTGTGCTTTCTCGTAGAAGGTGAAGATGTGGATTCTAAATCGGTAAGTTAACTCTCACTTATCAGTAGCCTGTATGGAGTACAAGTCTGTTTGTTTGTTAATTACTTGTGTCCATTTCGTTACTCCTTACAGACAAGCATGAAAGGGCTGTTACTACTCCTGTTTTTCCTTGGAAACATTTCCTTTTTGGTGGCGCTACTTGTGGGAATTGGCATGACAGGATGAAGGTCACTGTTTGACGAAATTCTGCAATTATTCTGAAATTTGCAAGCATTTATGTGTTAGATGGAATAAGTTATAGGCCTATAGAATGATGTTGATTGAATAGGATACCAAATTATACACAAACGAAGTTAATACAATAGCCCATGTAACTTGCCATTCATTAATCCCATCAAACCACTCTCTGTAAATAGTATCACATCAATACATGTTGAAAGTGTTTTGGGAAAATGTGTAGCAGATGTTCGATAATAAAAAAAACATGAAAATGAAATTGTGTGCTTTCAGCTTCTATAGACTGACTTCTTCCGATGCAATAGGTGGCAGCACAAACTATTTGAGTTGGGAGTTGCCATACCATCGAGAAGAGAAAGCATTTGGAACTCAAAAGCCATTTTCCCAACGTCAGCAAGACAAAAAGGCGAACGTTGTGGTTGTCTTGGCTTTTGTCCTATTTCATCACTGTTTTGTAGCTAAATAGACACGGACAGACTAATTCATACGGCATTAAAGCGCCGAGATATTTCATATCTTCAAAGTTATCGCCCTAATATCGCATGTCCTCTATCCAGAACCTCCAATCTTTTGGTAAGTAAGGTATCTAGCTAGCCTAGTGCTAGCACTAAAGGCGCTAGCTAGCACTGCAGTAACTGCCTTAGCTCGCTACGCGCTAGTCAGTGCAGGTAGCTTGTTGGTAAACAACATGTACTTGCCATCGATGCTCAGATAGCTAGCCTAGTCATTGTGAAAAATCTGCTAGTACATCCCCTTCTCATTTTTGATATCATGTTTAAATTAATCTTACTCTAAATGGTGAAAATGGTAATCTTGTAATGTAGCATGCCCTTTTTCAGGCCGTTGGCAAGCTAGCTAGCCTAGCTTCCTGTACTTAGACCAACAAATCGATTGAATTTGGCAGGCTACTGATACTTGCTAACGCGCTATGTCTGGTCTACGATATAGTTATGTTCTCCAATTAGAGCTAGTTAATCAGTGCTAGCTGTCTCATCAAAGACGACAGCGATATTAAAACCCTGACTGTAGCAATATAGATACATCCTAAACTAATATATTTTAGCAGTGCTAGAGTGCATGTTACTATTATAGCTACCTAACGATACCGCCAGATTTTAAGTTTTGTTTTTTCGTTTTTCATACACTCAGATCCCTTTGCTGATGCAACCAAGGGTGACGACCTTCTCCCTGCCGGGACTGAGGATAAAATCCACATAAGGATACAGCAACGAAACGGACGCAAGACCCTGACCACTGTACAAGGGATTGCAACAGACTACGACAAGAAGAAGCTTGTGAAAGCCTTCAAAAAGGTGACAATGCCGGCTTCTTACTGGTTTGCAATTTTGCCAAAACTTGTACGTGATGATTAAGCAAACGTTCCTCTTTCCAACAACACTCATGCAATAATGTTGTGGTATTTTGCCACACAGACCGGTTAACTTAGTGTTACCAGTGATATTGGCATATGGGTATTGTTCAATGTGTGGTCTCTGGTTGTGTTTGGCAGAAATTTGCATGCAATGGGACTGTGATTGAGCACCCTGAGTACGGTGAGGTCATCCAGCTGCAGGGAGACCAGAGGAAACACATCTGTCAATTCCTCCTTGAAGTGAGATGCTTTCATTGTTTCTATTTGTTTTCTTGTTGAGAAAAACAGCAGTCTGCACTAAATGTTCATATCTTTGTGCTACTCATTTTTATCGCTGCTCAAAGAAATGCTCATTGAATTGTATCTTCAGTCTTTTATCTCCAGCTCCAGTGTGTAACAGTGCCTGCTTTTATCCTTCCCCAGATCGGTATTGTCAGGGAGGAGCAGTTGAAAGTCCACGGATTTTAACGTGATGCTGTTGCCTCCGGACCAGGACCTCACCACCACCACCCTTGTGTAGTCGTCTATTCATTATGCTTTGAGCCGTCAAGTTTAGCCCACATACATGTCTGATGTAACATTCTGAGAGGCAATAAAGACACCCACCATGTCCCCATTTTCAAGACGAAACGCTCCAATCTCGACTCTTTTTAACTCCCGGTCTCTCTCTTTCTGGCTCTCAGATTGTACTTGACAGTGGCTTCCACTCGGAGGGAAGCAGTGCTGACTGAATCTGTGGCTGATACTTTGTCTGGAATTAAATCTGGAGTGATGTACTCACACAAAATATATCACTCAGCAAAATACTTTGATCTCTACTATGCAATATCTTTATATCCAATGATTTTGTTCAAACATCTTAGCCAGAGCCAGCATACACTGCTCTGTACCTAGCCATAGTTCTTAGGTACATTTGATCATTATATCAACACTCAGTGTTGTATTTTCTTGTCAAATTCTTCGAGGAGCTTCAGTGTACTGTTAAATTGAGTTAATCCCACACTACAAGGTAATCTCATCGTCCTGGCCAGACAAATCTCATGGAGGTTAATTCATTTAATTCGCAATAACTAACCTTCTAGTGTGGACAAGACAGTTCATGCATGCAGCGTGATATATTGCTCTGGATTTGTCTTTTTCATAGACAATAGGTGCTATAAGTGGAATGGCAAACCTTTTCAGATGTGGGTTACTTTGACCATCTGTTCTGTATGATACAGGTCGTGAGTCATACTCTGACTCGATGCCAGTCCAGATTTAATCCCTTGGGCACTTTGACACCTCTGTGTTAATCTGTTGAATATTTGGAATGGAGTCTGATGGTTACATTCACTGCCAAGGATTGGAGGGGAGCTGGGCCTGGGAAGTGGATTTGGAGTATTAAAACAAATGGGGTCCGCAGTATTTGACATTGTGTTTACATTTGTAAAGACTCAAATGCAAAGATCACCAACATCAGATTGTTCTTTTTTTGCACTTTTATCATGCATATTTTTGGTAGGGATTTTTGTCCTCATAATATCCTGACCAAGGTCTTCATGTTAAAAAATGATCAAATCCTTTTCGTTGGTTTATTTGGTCCTTGAGTTTTGATCAAATAGTTTGCGTCAAGTTATCTTTAATAAATCCTTGTTTCAATTTGGTTACAACTTCTGACTTTTGTCTTTTTTTAGAGACTTTGATAATGGGCAGGCGATACCGATACTGCTTTTAACATGCCGCAGGCTGTCTGCTCCTCCACCCAGGAGCGCCGCCGGGAAATTTGGGCCCCATGAAAAAGAGAAAAAATATGTTTCTATTAGTTTTCTATTTTTGGGGGGTCCGCTTTCAGTCAAGGGCCCTTGGAATTGTCCTAACTTTTGCCCCCTATACGGCGCCCCTGCCTCTACAACTCCTTAGCTTCAGTCACACTTGATCAGTCTTGGACCTAGGGGGAGTAGGACAGACTGGGCTATTTGAGAGTAATACAGCTGTATCCGTTTATCTTTATCTTTCAAACCAATAACAGGATTAGAACTAAAGGACCGTTGAGACTTTCTAGACAAACCACTATCCTTCCACCCAACCTTTGTCTCCTTGTGGCCACCTGCCTGGACCTGTAATCCAGTTAGCTGTACACGGATCTCCCTCCAGCCTCCTTATAAACCCATAGAGGTCAAAATGTACACAAGCAGTAATCCCCTTACTGGTTCATGCTCCCTCCTGTGTGTTCTGCTATAAAGGACAACGGGACAAGGCCCAATGAAGGCAACCTACAAGGGACAGCACAATTGATGGTCGTCAGCAGTTTCGGGAGGTTCCAGAAAGTAACAGACGGAGGAGGGAGGTATAGGGAGGTGGTGGTGCCCCAGGCTACCCACTTTCCTCCCTGTGCTTCTCAATTAATCCCTGCCAAAGGGAACCAGGGAGAGACGGGCAAAGTTAATGATGTATGTTTCTCCATCCCGCAACTCAGCACAACAGGCACGTTCTAATGACAACCACATTCACGCAACGTGTTTTATTCGATTTTTTTATTCGACAGACACACCCAGATATATTTGTAGCAAATTGTATATCAAACTTAAATGATATAGCCTACCTATAAAAAAGATTGTTCTGTAGCCTAGAGCTGACGGAACGGCCATGCATATGTATGAGGTGTGAGTGTCGACCAAATTTGGAACAACATCACTGGGCTCTATTGGCAGACGAATGGAAGTATTTATATGGTCGATATTTGCCACAGGCAAGACAGCTGTTGTAGCTGTTTTACTTGTTTAGTTTGAAATCCTCCCAATACATTGTAGGCTCACAGCTCACCTCAAGACCACATTTCCTATTCACCAATCCTGCCTCTCAGCCCAATAATTTACATTGGCAGTGGTAAAATAAAATCCATTAACAGCGTTGAGATGAATGATTTTCTACTTCCTGTCTTGCGGGGCCAGAGGTGATCGGTTCAGATCATAAACATCTGTGTTATTTGGAATGCCAGGTGTCGCCGACAGTAGCATGTAGGCTACCTTCAGAGCCGGAGAGCTGCAGTTCTAGGACCCTCGTTTGATCTGACAGCGACACCTAACGAATTGGATAACCATGGACCGGAACAAGATAATATTTTCCTGCAGTTAGTGAATAGGCAGAGCCAGAAAATGTTTAATATGGGGAGAACTGCCACTCTCGGGAAACTTCCGGGTTCTGAACTGGTTGCAGTTCCGCTCTAGTTCCATATGAGGGCGCTAACGGTCGTCTCTAACGGTTGAGTGCAGAATGAATCCACTTTTCTCAGGATATAATTATTTTTCAAGTAATTAGAATCTTGAATTCGAAAGGGAAAGCCAAAAAAATACACACTGCTGTGTTTTAGATGTTTTTAAAGTCGCCTTTTGTGCTACAATTAAAGCCTTTTAAAATGTCAATGACGTCATACACATTGTACGGCCAGAGATACCGCATTACGGCAAGCTCTGGTCACTTATTTTTTTCTCTCGAGACAACCAGTTCAGAACCCGGAAGTTTCCAGAGTGGAAGTTCTCCCCATATCAGACACTAGAAACAGTGAATTCTGGTTAGACTTTTAGCCCGACTTGAGACGGCGCTGAGGCTAAGTCACTGTGACGTAGCCATCAAAGTACCGTGAGATCGATTCGAGAACTGCCGGCTGTGTAGCCGAGCGCATTTTCTCAAGAGCAACTGCACGGGTTCTAATGACGACACAGCTATTTCATGATTGGCCAGACTCACACACGACAACTTGTGTTTTTTTATTTATTATTCTGACAACTTCAGTTTCGCCAATGCTCAAATCCGGACCAAACGGTTTAATTTAATCAAAAATGTGTTGGAGAAAGGGTTTTAGTCCGCCTCTTCACTAACGGAAAGACTAAGTTTAATTATAAATAAAGTAAAGTAAGCAAACAGCGCTTGACCGGCCATGACTTGTGCTGCGTTATGACTGCGTTTGTTATGCTTCCGTCTTCTCTCAACTTGCTTTCTGATTGGATATTTTTTCTCGGAATCTCCAGAGTGTGCGCAGGTTTGTCTTCGGGGTTCCCCCCCACACATTAGGATTTCACGATCGGGGCGCCTCCAACGTAGCCTGGCTCTGCCCTCCTACGTACTTCCGCTCAATTTTCATTTTGCTTCTGTACTAGGTCTGGAATTTCGGTGTATTAGCAGAGAATGTATAATCACATTGAGGACACGCCCTCACTGTTTACTCCTGCTGAAGGATCCGGACGACCCAGCCAGCCACGTAGAAAAGGCTCTCCTCCTGGATGCAATCACCGACGGTCTACAAAGCAAGGGAAATACAATGTTACATTGCTAAGATATTGTGATTAATGACTGTAGATGTGTCTTTATGCTGTTTTGTGTTGTGCAGATAACCTTGTCTTCCACAATGTCTGACACCAGTTCCACATCCATTGGTTCTGTTGGTGGAGGCAGGACCAGTGAGGGGGTCAGAAGCGTCAGCGGACCTGCTGTTGCTGAGGTCGAAGGAGGTTCCCCATCTGACGAGGTAGTCAGAAGTGTGACTCCATCATCCACCTCACAATCGAAGAGAGAGCAGGCAGGATGTTTGTCACACTCAGCCCCCTGAGAGCAGCTGTGAACTCCCGCGCACTGGGGTTGTACTTGTGCCCACCTTTGCCCCGGGCCAAGGAGGAGAGATTCTACACCCAAAAAAAGGGGGGAGAAAGTAATCTGTTTTATGATTTTGATTAGGTTAGGGATTTCCAACGCAACAGTTCACAGGGAGTAGGGAAAAACTACTGTACCAATACACTGTACCAATACATGTGTTTTTGTTTGTCTGTTGTAGTCTGTTGCATTACCTCAATGCAGTCTTGATTCAGTTTTGAGGTGCACAAGTACTTCATACCAGCATCTGTGCACCTCTTGTGGACCAGCAATATGCTCTTAATAGAGAGACACATTCCGTTCTGGCATGGTGGTGTACGCCCAGATCTGGAGCGGGGTATCAAGAAATGCTATGAAAAAAGTCATGTTAATGTCATGTTAGTCTGTGCTTCACCTGTTTTCTTTGTTTATTTCATTGGCTGAAGCTTGGTTGTTCGCTTAGGCTTTTCGTATTGACTGACCTGAACTGCCAGCCTGCCACC
>CAEFZP010002709.1:0-195042 GCA_903064625.1 Mallotus villosus | reverse complement strand
ATCAACAAATTGGTTCCAATATGACATGTGGAATAGATACAATGTATTTCTGAAACAATGCACCTATGTTCTTATTACTTTAAGGATGTTGAGAGAAACATTTCTAACTGGTGACTCAGCCGGATCGGGAAGGGAGGCAAAAGTATAAGAGGTCTGACTGTATTTCTAAAAAGCATTATTATGCCTGATGGAATGGCATCAAATACTATGGCAAATTATTTTGGAGTAACTGGAATATTGTATGTTGATAAAAACTCCCCATAAGAGAACAACTGCCCCTCTCCATCAAATAGCTGGTTCACCAGCGGAATCTGACTCTCAACCCATCTCTCAAAAAAGTGATTTGTTTTAAAAAATAAAATATCTCTATTAATCCAGACAAGACACCTGTGTGGAGAGAAATTGGGCCTCATTCTCGAACATTTTCTTAAGTTTCTTCTTAAATGTTTATTATGTGCTTCGGAAAAACAACGTAAGAAAAAGACGTCCGCCAAATTCACGAAAGCTTGAAAATGTGTTCCTACGCAGCAGAATTTTTCTGAACTGTGCTCCCGGGAAAGGTTTTCTATAAACTGAAAGCGCGTCCTGAATTTGCATACATACACGCCCCGGCAGCTCCTTATAAGGGCACGCAACAGCAGTGACGAGTGCAGTCAGAATAGACACAATTAAGAAAACAATTAGGAAAGCAACAGGAACGCAACTTATTTGCTCGAGCAACAGTAATTGTGTCATATTGTATGCCTAAGGTGCACATTCGTCCCTTTAAATAGGTCATGTGATCAGTGATAATTGGATGGCCTGGTTGAATTTATATGATGTTCAAGTCCAAGTGCAAGTTAAAGGTTTTATTTGTCATATATAACATCACACCAGTAAGATGAGCAGTGGAATTGTTATCCACTTGATCTAACAGTGTGCATACTAAGCAAGGTAAATTATTATAATTATTTTAACCCGCGGATGTCTATAGAGTTGATGTGAACGCAATCACCAACGATTTCTCACAAATTCATTAACACGAATGCGATTCCCCTTGTGGTTTTTTAAGGAATCGCATTTGAGACAACTCTGGCCGATTTACGACTGCTATTTCGAGTTCGGAAAGTCTTCTGAAGTTAAGAACAAATTAAGAACAAATCCCAGATAAGAAAACTTTTATGAATGCCACATTTTTTCCTAAATCCAATTAAGAAGAAATTACTTCTTAAATTCTTCTTAACTGCGTTCGAGAATGAGGCCCATTGTGCTTATATTTTAAAGACCATGCTAAAAGGACCTGCTTATGGAACATACATAATTTGTGGGAGGTCAAGGTGGAATGTAAACACGGGAGCCTGTGACGTGGCCGGCGTACGTAAAATATGGCAATAAATATATAAATATAGCATCATATAAATATATAGCTGAATCCATTCACCTACATAAATACATCTACTTATTTCAAAATGACCTTTTAGTAAAAACAACATTTATTTATTTTGTGGGACTATTTATTTCCTAATGCCACATATATTTCCGAACACAACATATATTTCTGTGCTGTATTTATTTCCAATCTTACATGCAAGCGAGAGGGGCGTGGTTATCTTCAGACCAACCTGCACAAGACCGAAGGCAGATAGGGAGTAGCCTCTTATACATACATATGGGAATGGAGTGAGTCATACAGTGGTCCGTCGGCGCAGTCCGGGCGGACTGAGGGTGACACACCGACATCACTCAGGCACTTTGTGCCCCGTGGGAGGTCGGGGGTTCTCTGTGGTTTGATAGAGCCCTCCCCTGGGGGAGGCCACCACACAGTCGGAACCTGCCCAGCCGGTCCCAGTCCTGTCCTAGGAGAGGGGAGAGGCAGGAGGCAGAGAGATCACACAGGGGTGTGAGATGAAGCAGGGGGGTGAGGGGAAAGACACCATAGAGTTAATACACATATCCGAGGGTATAATGCAGAAACATCTCCAGACATGATGTCATATAAATGACACATCCCAGTGAGTCACTGTGAGTGGTGTAGCCCAGTATACAAAACAATAGCATGTGGGAGAATGGAGTGATACTTACTCAGTCAGTGCTGACCAGCGGTTGTATACAGACCTAACTCAGTAGGTGGGGAAAGGTGCAAAGGCATAAACACCACCTACCGCATCACATCCCAATGCTCTGTCGGAGGCCGGACCCTGGTCGTGAGTGTGGGGAAGGCCGTGATCCACAAGGGAGCAGGCTCACAGTCAGGGTCACCGTAGGCCGCCCGTCGTCCGCACCGTCCTTGCTGATGGTCCGGTAGGGAGGGGCATGGGTGGGTGGACTATACAGGGGCATGACCGGTGAAGAAGTTCCAGAACCTACAATATTGTGGTCATCAGACATGATTTATTAATCTTCGTCTTTGCTCCAGAAGAACATGTCAACAATCTATAATTCAATCTATAAATAAGTTTGTCATGCCATGAACATAATAACAAAATTGTTAAATCTGCTTTAAAATAACGGAAATAAACTATGTAAACAACCGTCATGTATGTGTGCAACCATATGTAAAACTGGCTACAGCAGGGCAGGCAACTGAAGAGGATCAAGCTCTTTCTCCTTGCCAGCCACGCCCCCAAATATACAGATCTTTGAGGCCTAATATCTAAACTATTTTCAGATGGACCACCAGGACACTGATAAGAAGAAGGGAATCTAAATAATGACACCATCATTAATTGTGGACTATTATTTTTAATATATGTGTATATTGTAACTTTGTATTTCATGAAAGAAGTTGGCGATTTTTGAATGTGAGTCAAATTTAGTTTTTTGGAGCCAGGTGGTATTGCATCTATAATTCCAGAAATCTGTGTGTGTCACCAACATTATCGCGGGCACTGTGCCATATATATTCAATTTTCAATTGAATAACTGGATATTTCTAAATGGCTGTAATACCAAAAATGTATGCATAATTGTTTCTTAGATTAGGTGATGCTGCAAATGCCAGATTCCTAGTTAGCACCTTAAATCAATTACCTGCAAGTAGCAATGTATAAGATCTTTAGATCTAAAAGGATTGTCTTCATGTAATGAAGCATCCAGAACAGATGACAGTTTATATATTCGGCTAGGTCTACTATAATTCCATGAATCAGTCTGTGTGTGTGCCACCAACTGCATCACGGGCACTGTAGATCAAATGTATCTCACGCTTTGGCGCCAAAGTGCATAATAATTAGATACAGTTTGGTGCCATCAACTGGTGAAACGGTTAGCTGCCGGTTATGATTCAAAACATTTCCTTTGTTAAGGAAAACATTTATATCAACAGACGTTTAACATATATGGTATACAGTGAATTTATCTTGCAAGCCTTTTAATAAATATTAACTGTAAAACGAATGTTTTTTTTCTGTTTCGAAAAGGGAGGTCAAAGGTTACAAACAAAATGGCTGAACTTGCTGGGAGAGGATTCTCATTGCTCTGAACTTTCGACAAAAGGGGATCTCTTTTTATATTTTGATATGGATCGTTTGACTACATTGTCTGGTTGAATCCAACCCATTATCCCATAATTGAATGCATCACGGAATTATTTCAATGTGACTTGGACAGAAGACATTGCACACTGACGTGTTACACCACTAGCTAGCTAGCGTTTTTGCTAGCCGTCTCGTGACATTCATTGTGGAATATTTACCTGCACATCGCCAAAACAGCAGGTTTACTGGTAGAGGCGAAGTGTCTATATTCTCATTGTCAATCTATAATAGACCAACAATAATTAGAATGCAAGGAAGAGTCACATATGAATGCACATAGCCTGTGTTTAGCCAGCAAGCAAGCACAGCTGTTTTAGAAAGTGGATGTACTAAAGCTAGACTACTCGGTCTGCCAATAGATTTGGTGTTGTAGGTCTGGTCGTTAGAAACAGTGTCCACATAACCGGCTCTCGTGAAACATGTTTTAAACGAAACAAGACAACGATGAACAGGAAGAAAGATAAAGGATTTGAGAGCCCACGGCCTTTTAAATTATAAGTATTTTCTCTAATTTTGTGACTCAGTTGAAACCACTTTCACACATAGGTAATATACAATTTACATACTTGATTACTGAGGTCGGTTTAAGTATTGATATCCTGTTTTGTTGTCCACACGACCCATCAGGTGGTGTGCATCAACAACATCAACTTCCAGAGGAAATCTGTAATCGTAAGTAGATGCACCTATTCCCTTAAACCACCTTCATAACCCATCACAATAAAGTAGGCTTAATGGAGTCAACAAAAAGCATCATATGTCGCGAATAATTTCTACTGAACATTCCGTGCTTGTAACAGGGTTATGTGGAGCTGACCATCTTCCCGACAGTGGTGAACCTGAATCGCATCAAACTTAACAGTAAACAATGCAGGATCTACAGAGTGAGAGTCAACGACTTGGAGGCTCCCTTCATCTACAATGACCCCACCTTGGAGGTCTGCCATCATGAGTCCAAGCAGTGAGTATCCTTCAATCCAACTGATGTTTGTTTATTAACTTGGGACAGGTACTTTACCTGTACAAAGTTCCAGAAAACTGTGATGTGGCATTATTCCTTTGCCATTATTTGCCTTTAGAAGTTTGAATCCTTCTCAGCCTAAGTAAGTAAAGTTCCATAAGGCAGTGCCTACATTGTATTGTGCGTCCCACAAAGATTCTGACTGCAAGTAACCTTGGATAGCAGCATCTGCTACATTGAAGTGCATAGTAACATTGAGGCAAAAATGAATAATTTTGTTGCAAAGTAGGAATAACACTAGTAGGTACGTATAGCTACTTCTCCTCATTAGACAGACAGCACCAGTGCTGTAATACCTCTCCTCCCTCAACACATCTGACCCTTGTTATGCCTGCAGGAGGAACCTGAACTACTTTTCCAGTGCTTACACTGCTGCAGTGAGTGCTGTGGACCCAGACGCAGGTCACGGGGAGCTGGTCATCAAGGTTCCCTCAGAGCTGTGGAAGCAGGGAGACGGTGAGACAGGAGAGCAAGACTAGGTCATTGGTTGCCAGGAAATACAGAAACGTGCATAGTGCTTGCCATGCTAGAGTCCATGATAGCTTTTCTGCAGGTTTTGTTGACACAATAAGTTTAAGCAACTCAACTAGGTTGAAACATGTGTTTATTATGTTTCAGATATTCTCCATTAAAATGGACTGAGAAACATGGCCTTGGTCTGCTATCTATAGCTAACCCCTTACCATGTGTCTTGATTACTCTTCTTTACAGAGATGAATGTCCTCAAGGTGTACATTGAGTTTTCCCTGGACCAGCCCAAGGGAGGGTTGCACTTTGTTGTGCCTGACGTAGAGGGGAGCATGGCTGAGAGAGGAGCACACGTCTTCTCATTTGGCTACCAGAACTCCACCAGGTACTACTAGAAACCAACATTAATGATGTGATTCTAGAAACAAATATTATTTTTTTACCATTTAATAGTTATGTTATGAAATCCAGCTAAGGTACATAGAATAATAGAATTGAGTTGAATAAATAGATTTTTCTAAATGGCTGTCATCCACAAAATGTAAAGGTTGTTTCTAATAGTAGGTGATGCTGCGAGTATTCACAGTACTTTTGTTGTTGGTACATTGTGTTCCGTTAATGCCACATTCCTAGGTAGCACCTTAAATATATGAACTGCACAAGTTGCAATGTATCAAATCTCTAGATCTAAAAGGATTTCTTCATGTAATGAAGCGTCCAGAACAGATGATATAACAGTTTATATAGTCGGTCTACTCAACTTATGGCCAATAAAACAGGTATTGTCATAGTTCATAGAAAGTACCCAGGATGCTCTAGTAGACTCCAACATCCACAATGCAACATGCTCACGTTTGTCCATCAACATATGCAAATGTATGCCTTCCCCTTCCACCTGCGACCAACCCCCTACCCATTACCCCTGCCAACCCTGTTCCCACCCCAGGTTTTGGTTCCCTTGCGTGGACTCATACTCAGAGCTGTGCACCTGGAAGCTGGAGTTCACGGTGGACGCCTCCATGGTGGCTGTGTCGTGTGGCGACCTGGTGGAGACGATCTACACCCACGACATGAGGAAGAAGACCTTCCACTACGTGCTGCCCATCCCCACTGCTGCCCCCAACATCTCCCTGGCCGTGGGGCCCTTTGAGATCCTCGTGGACCCCTACATGCACGAGGTGAGGCGGCTCTCCGTGAACCAGACAATCAATTCATCAATCCTTTATTTATCCCCAACGGTCAAATTTATCATAAAAAACTAGCAGACAGCAGTTAAATCACAGATTAATCAAAACAATATTAAACCAGCAGTATCCACCAACATGAGAGAAGTTCAGGATAGCCTACTGACTTGACAGCTCTTTGCTATGAATGTGGGCTTTTGCACTGGAATGATAAATACATTGGAGTAAATAATTAGTGTTGACTACAGGGGGAAAGTCTTCTCTGTTGGTAAAGTGATGTTTCTATTTGATTACTGGTGTACTTTTGGAGATTGACCACTAGGTGGGGAAGTGCTTCTCCAACTGTTCGTCCCGTCCCAGTGACTTGAGCTTCATAGCAATGCGCTTAACCAGTGACTTACTTTTGAAGGCTTTATGGACATTACCAGTGAGTCACAGACATCCTAAAAGTGACACTACTTTAAAACTTAAAATCTTAAAACCTCTTGTTTTCTTGTCTTTATTGTCCAGGTGACCCACTTCTGCCTGCCCCAGCTCCTGCCCTTGCTGAAACACTCCATGTCGTTCCTCCATGAGATCTTCGAGTTCTATGAGGAGATCCTCACCTGCCGCTACCCCTATGCCTGCTTCAAGACCGTGTTTGTGGATGAGGCTTATGTGGAGGTGTCCTCCTATGCTTCCATGAGCATCTTCAGGTAGGGCTGCGTGTGTGTGTGTGACTGTGCTAATGTGTGTTCATTAGGGGTGGAACGGTAAACCAGGTTCCTCTACGAGTGAATACGGGCGCATTGAAGATGACATGTAAATTCCGTTTCCGTCAGTGATTTTTTGGCCCTATTTGTACGTGTATCTAAAAGCTGGTTAAGCACTGTATGGAGGAGTAGTTGGCAGTTTTTTTTTGTCTCGTTCCAGTGATTGGCACACCTGGGTGATGGCGTTGGGTGTTTTGAGTCATTTAGCACACGCTCTTATCCAGATGCGCTATATGCGTTAGCATGTTAGATGTATTTTCGACTCACATACCCACATTTAGTCATTTAGCAGACGCTCTTATCCAGAGCCACACCCACAACTACTGAAGAACGCCGACACACAGTGCTTGTCTTATCCACCACTCTCTCACCTGTAATACTGTAACTGAATGGGAAACCAAAGTTTTCCCAAACTTGCAATCTTAAAGAGGCCGTCGGGTCCTCTATCTATAGTCGTCCTTAGTGCTGCTAGCTATCTCTGACTCACGGCGGCGCCAATCAGAGCTAAAGCAGGTCAACAATGAAAATTAGGTGTCCCTAAAGAACACGAGAAGTTGTATTTATTTTTATACCATGTATTCTCTGTGTAATTTCATGCACTGAACTGTGACGCCCGTACCGTTTCGGTTCAATAAAAATACATGTACCATTCCACCCCTAGTGTTCATGGAGCCATTGCATGCTGGTTTTGTTGAATTTGATGTTGACTTAATACCTTCCCTTATCTCCCCCAACCTCACCTCTCTGTAAATCTCCTCTCCATGACTGCCCCTCCTCGCAGCACCAACCTGCTCCATAGTGGCATGATCATCGACCAGACCCCCCTGACACGGAGCTGTCTGGCCCAGGCTCTGGCCCAGCAGTTCTTCGGCTGCTTCATCTCACGCATGTCCTGGTGAGTGCTGTCTGACATTGAGGTCAAATAAGGGGGGGGTCCCTCTCCCCCTTTTTCTCACTCCTGTCTTTCTCCTCTTCCCCCTCTCTTTCTCTCCCTCCTCTCTTTCTCTCCTCTCCCCCTCTCTCTTTCCCTTCTCTCCCCGTTTCTGTGTTCTTTTTCTGTCTTTCTCAGTCTCTCCTTACAATTCCATCTGTTCTTCCCTTTCAATTCCTGTATTTCACCTGTCTTGTATAACTGCAGTAGTTCAGGTCAGAGAGATTTCGTACAGCAGGACAGTATGTTATCACCATTGGCAGTCAGGCCAGGCCAAGGCTGGGAATGATACACCCATGATGGATGTGTGTGCGGCTGGCAGCCTGTCTGAAGGGGAAGCAGAGGAGGCCTCGGGGGATGGGGGCTCAAACTGTGAAGGTAGGGGAGGGGGGCAAGGGCGAGGTTAGAGAGAAATGCTGAAGTTTATCCGGAGGTGTCCAAGACTTTGATCCTCGTCCCCCTACCCCCAAACCCCCTCGCAAACAATGGACCCCCTGTCTGGAGAAGCGTTTCAGACCACATGAGACGGGCCCTGCGTCGGGTTACGCCGCTATTTATCTGGCGCGCAGCGTTGTGTAACCCATGGGAAAATCAAACAGGCCTTCCTTTGATACGGGGGAGAGCCGGTGTCTGCAAACAATTAATGGCGCAGTGTGATTCTGTTCAGGCCTGTAAGTGAAGCAGCTTTATGGTGCCAGCTCAATGTTTAGAAGTTGGCCTCGCCTCACCTTACCTATGTTCTTGTTGAGCTTCGCAAGCGGGTTGTTGCACAGGCAGGCAATAGGAACACGTCGCTGATACATAAAAACACTGTAGAGGATGAAGAAAAATTGTTGAATAAAAGTTCCCTATGTTGTGGGACCACATTGCAATCGCCTTGTTTTCACATCAGAATGGTAGCATGATCTGTGTTACAGTGATTTGTAGGGGTGTAACAATATACCGTGGAACAATGTATCGCAATATAAACATTTTGCAATATTTATCGTAGAGTTTTGGCAATATTTTTACAATATGACGTCCGTTTGATCCTATTGGTTGAGCTACCAGCACGTGACCTACTCTGCACCTGCGTCATGCGTGCATTCATTGCATTCACAGAAATCGCTTGAACTGAGTTCACAAAATTGTATGTACAACAAAGTTTATTATTGAAATGATTGAAAATGTTTAATGTTTTGGAAATAAATCTGTTAATTGAATTTCAGTTTCATTTAAAATATTTTTCAAAATATTGTGATACGTATTGTATCGTGAGCTGAGTGTATCGTTACACCCCTAGTGAGTCGTGTTAATGTGGTCTGTGTGACATGAAATTTGTGTTATAGTTTGTTAAATGTGTGTCATGTTTTGCCCATGATCATAGGACCTTATCTGTATCCATATATTACTTGCAATGTTCAAGACTGATGTGTGTATCTTTGTGTGTGTGTGTATGTGTATCTGTCCATGCATGTGTGTGTGTGTGTTTCCCCCTAGGGCTGACGAGTGGGTTTTGAAGGGGATCTCAGGATACATCTATGGGCTTTATCTGAAGAAAACCTTCGGAGTCAACGAGTACCGACACTGGATCAAAGAGGTAAAGATTCTCTGTTTTTACTGACGTTTTAACCATTTAATCCAGGACTGCGCAGTCCTTTTCTTGAACACTCCAGATGTAACTAATCCCATCCTTGGTATCAACCAGCACATTAGGGTTGGAGCAAAAACCTACAGGACTGTTGCTCTCGAGGAACACGGTTTTCAAGCGATTCAATCCAACAAATTCCCCCCAAAACTGGATGTCTTTTTTCACTCTCAGGAACTGGACAAGATCGTGGAGTACGAGCTGAAGATGGGAGGTGTCCTGCTCCACCCAACCTTCAGTGGTGGCAAGGAGAAAGACAAGTGAGACCCTCTACATCTGTGTCTGGGGACGATGTGAAGTCAGGCTAAGACCAGTACAGGAGGCTTGGCTGTTGATAATTGACTAGTAGGCTGTTTGTGCGTAGGTAATGTAAGAGATTTTTAAAAGAAAATACCACATCATAGAAGAATAAGTGGATTCAATGTAAGAAGAAAATACCTCAAATTAAGAGGAACATCATAGAAGAATGAGTGCATTACTGGTTGACTGCTTTGTCAATTATTTCAGTAGGCTGTAGTAGCCGGGGCAAGCGAATGTGCATCAGCCTCAATTGAACCAGTTCAGTTCTGTATTTTACAGTATATGCTTGTTGCATTGAGTAGGACTCAGGCTTTACAGCGTCTTCTACAGTCAGAACTCAAATGTCAAACTGAGTGGCTGAGCAAGAGCTATACACTAATACTGTACATTACACCAAACACTGCTTCAATTCCAGAGTTCGATATACACACGCCCACATCCAAGTAGCACTTAAGTACTCAGGAGAGGATGGGATACACCCATATATTTTTTTGCACGCAGGCCTCTTTCACATGCCAAAAGCATGCCTTGCTTACGGTGTGTTTTCTTACTTTTTTAGTTTAATTAAAAACTTTTTTTTAAGAGACTAGCTTTCCAACCCATAACCAGAACACTGTGAGGGAGAGGCGCGTTGAGTGGTCTCATTCATCCTGACCCAGTAAGCCTCTGGCGCAGACTCCAGTGTTTGTTGTAAATCAAATGTATTTTTATGGGGTGGGGGGGGGAGAGATTTGGAGAGCTTTTCGCACATTACGCCGGCACTAACTCATGTCTGTGCGTTGGCTGTCGTCAACTTGGCCTGTAACCGTAGACAACCGCTTTTCTGGAGAGTTGCTGACTTGCAGGGGAAGGTTGAAGGATAGAGTTGGCATTGAGCGCTTCAGAAACGCCAGTTATGATAGATCATGTTCCCGTAGAATTGGCACATACTCCACTCAACTTCAATTCAGTGTTCTTGAAGAGAGCATTGGCCCAAACATGATAGAAATAGAATATAATAGACCATTTTAATGTATGATGTCTAATTCTTCTAACTAAGTGGTCAAACATCTTGTTTTTTGTTTTGTTGTACTTGTGTGTGTGTGCAGCCCTACTCCCCACCTCCACTTCTCCATCAAGCACCCACACACCCTGTCATGGGAATACTACAAGATGTTCCAGTGCAAAGCCCACCTGGTCATGAGGCTCATAGAGAACAGGATCAGCATGGAGTTCATGCTACAGGTCTGTAAAGCCTCATACTGATTTAGTGGCCGCCTTCGGCTGTCCTCCTTTGGTCTTGAAATGTGCCGTTTTAGATGTTGATACTTTATTGTTAGTAAACTATGTAGAGGGGCATATAATATTGTCGCATGGTATTGTATCATATTATCATATATATCTCTTCGCCTCTCCTCCCCTCTCTTCATCACACCTCTCCACACCATCTAATACCACCACACCATCTAATCTAACATCACCAAACCATCTAATCTCACCACACCATCTAATCTCATTTCACCACACCATCTAATTCCACCCCACTACACCATCTAAACTCACCTCACCACCATCTAATCTCACCGCACCATATAATCTCACCTCACCACACCATCTAATCTCACATCATCAAACCATCTAATCTCACCTCAACACACCATCTAATCTAATTTCACCACACCATCTAATTCCACCTCACTACACCATCTAATCTCACCTCACCAAACAATCTAATCTCACCTCACTGTTTTATCTCACCTTACCTCTTCTCTCAGGTGTTTAACAAGCTCTTGAGTCTGGCCAGCACAGCATCCTCCCAGAAGTACCAATCTCACATGTGGAGCCAGATGCTGGTCTCCACCCACGGCTTCCTCAAGTCCATCTCCAACGTCTCCGGCAAAGACATAGGCCCCCTCATTAAGCAGTGGGTGTATCCTTCCACCTGGAATTGCACTGCCAAAAACTCATTTGTGTATTTAGTTTAGCCACACTAGTAATGTATCTACCTTTCAGGAACTGTAGCACTGTTTTACACAAATGTAGTTATTGCACAAATGTACACCAAAACTCACAGGAACCCTCACAAAAAAGTGAGTAATTTGTAAGGTGGTTGTTTATAAAAGTGTACTGAACTTGGTGCTGCCCTTAACCCCTGCCACCCAGAGACCAGAGTTCAGTGGTGAAGTTTTTTGGCAGTTTTGCCTTCAACAGGAAAAGGAATGTTCTGGAACTGGAGATCCGTCAGGACTACACCTCCTCAGGAACACAGAAATATGTGGTGAGCGGCCTTTCCGCAGCGGAGGTGGTTCGAGGCGACATTTCATTTAGCCCAATGAACTGAAGAGCACGCAAGTGCATCGGGAAAGTATTCACAGCGCTTTCCTTTTTACACATTTTATGTTAGAGCCTTATTCCAAAATTGATTCTAAAGAGTTCTACACACAATACCACATAATGACATAATAGTGAAAATATTACATTTACATAAGTATTCACAGCCTTTGCTCAATACTTTGTTCAGCCTCAAGTCTTTTTGAGTATGATTCTACAAGCTTGGCACACCTATTTTTGGGCAGTTTCTCCTATTTTTCTTTGCAGGACCTCTCAAGCTCCATCAGGTTGGATGGGCAGCGTTGGTGCACAGCCATTTTCAGATCTTTCTACTGAAGTCTGGGCTCTGGCTGGGCCACTCAAGGGACATTCACAGAGTTGTCCCAAAGCCACTCCCTTGTTATTTTGGCTTTGTGCTTAAGGTTTTTGTCTTTTTGGAAGATGAACCTTTGCCCCAGTCAGGTCCAGAGCGTTCTAGAGCAGGTCTGGTCATCTAGGATGTCTACATTGCTGCATTAATCTTTCCCTCGACCCTGACTAGTGTCCCAGTTCCTGCTGCTGAAAAAAATCCCCACAGAGCATGATGCTGCCACCACCGTGCTTCACTGTAGGGATGGTATTGGCCAGGTGATGAGTGGTGCCTGGTTTCCTCCAGACCTGATGCTTGGCATTCAGGCCAAAGACTTCAATCTTTGTTTCATCAGAACAGAGAATTTTGTTTCTTATGGTCAGAGAATCCTTCAGGTGCCTTTTGGCAAACTTCAGACGGGCTGTCATGTGCCTTATACTGAGGAGTGGCTTCTGTCTGGCCACTCTACCATACAGGCCTGATTGGTGGAGTGCTGCAGAGATGGCTGTCCTTCTGGAAGGTTCTCTTCTTTTCACAGAGCAAAGCTGGAGCTCTGTCTGAGTGACCAACGTGGTTCTTGGTCACCTCCCTGACTAAGGCCCTTCTCCCCCGATCACTCAGTTTGATTGGGCGAGTCCTGCTGTTTCTAAACTTCTTATTTAAAGATGATGGAGGCCACTGTGCTCATTGGGACCTTCAATGCTGTTTCTGTACCCTTTCTGCAAATGTTACGTTCACATCATCATTATTATTGGGTGTAGAATTGTTTGGAAAAAAATGAATTTGATCCATTTTGGAATACGGCTGTAACATAACAACGTGGGGAAAAAGTGAAGCGCTGTGAATACTTTCCGGATGAACAGTATTCCCTTAGGTTAATTAGTGTTTGATCTGCTCTCCCCAGGGTCCCATCAAGGTGACGGTGCAGGAGCTGGATGGCTCATTCAACCACACTCTCCAGATCGAAGAGAACAGCCTCAAACATGACATCCCCTGTCACTCCAAGAGCAGACGGTCAGTCCCTGAACTGCGTGGGTCTGGGTTTGGGCTGGATTACCTTCTGCTTGCGTGTCTTTTACTCCATCTGATCCTGTTCTCTCAAGTTTGTTGTTTTGGCATTCAAGTCTCATGTTGACCGTGTCTGTGTGTGCACGGTTTGTTCCAGAAACAAGAAGAAAAAGATTCCTTTGATGAACGGCGAGGAGGTTGACATGGACCTCTCGGCCATGGAGTAAGATTTTCCACTATTTCTCTTTTTCTCTCCCTCACTCTCCACTCTCTTTCCCTCTCTTACTCTCCTCCCTCCCACTTTCTAGCTGTTCTCTCCTAGGGGTCATAGGGGTCGCTAGGTCCCTAGGTGGTCATGTCCATTTGTCTGCGTGACCAGTGAAGGCATCAATGATCAATGGTCAAGGTTAGATGTGGGTTAGGTTGGTTTAGATACAGTTCTATGGGCATATGTGAAGCCCTTTGTGATATTGCTTGTAAAAAGGGCTATACAAATATAACTTGATTGGTATTAAAGCCCAGCCTGGGCAGACCCCAACAGTCCATCTGTCCTTCCTCTTACCTCCTCCGTCACCCTGCAGTCAGAGGCACACAATCTTACCCCTTATTAGATCTAGACCGGCACCAGGACACCGTGGTTCTAATCCTAGCTAAGAACCAGGAACTACCTTTGGAATGAGCTAGAACGTGCCTGGGAGAGTGTCCTCTCCATGTATCACAGTAGTCAGAACACACAACGTGGCAGTCAGATTCTACAACCAGATCAGAATTTCGTAATAGGTTGTTAACCAGTATATATTGACTACTGTCAGTGAAGGGTGAATTCTTCTTGATCAGAATGGCAGCAGCCAGGAGTCTGCAGCATGAAAGTCCACGTCCAGGCAGGTTTTTTCCCCCTGGTGTGTTTTAGCCTCTCTGGCTGTAGTGACTGGAGACATCTGGAGGCCCATTAGGAGTGTTCTGACATGAACGCCACAACCAGACCTATATCATTACGGCCTCAAAGATGCAGTAGAGCCTGTCACAGAGTTTGTGTTGGGCGTTGGGCCAACTATCCACAGGTCTGAGGACTGTGCAAACACGTGTGTTGTCCACCTACATTGAGCAACAACACTTATATTTAGCCTGGTCATTGCTGAAAACATACTCATGGCCATGAATAACATTTGCCCGACAGTAGTCCAACTTGGCATGCACCTGTGGGAGCCTCTGTTATAAGCGACGTTAAGGTTATGTCTCCTCCACTTCCCCCCCCAGCGCCGACTCACCACTGCTGTGGATCAGGATCGACCCCGACATGTCCATCCTGCGCAAGGTGGAGTTTGAGCAGGCCGACTTCATGTGGCAGTACCAGCTGCGTTACGAGCGGGACGTGGTGGCGCAGGAGGAGGCCATCTCGGCGCTGGAGAAGTTCCCCACGCCAGCCTCACGCCTCGCCCTCACAGACATCCTGGAGCACGAGCAGTGCTTCTACAAGGTCCGCATGCAGGCCTGCTTCTGCCTCTCAAAGGTGAGATGGGAGTCTGTTTTATTTGAGTTCTTTCTTTCTCTGTATTTATATCTCTCTCTCTCTCTCTGTGTTTAGACAAGGCCAACATGGAAAGAAAATCCACTATAGAAACCACTAAAGATTAAAGTTGAATTAAATATGCTTTATTTGCTTCCATATCGAAGACCCCCTCTGGATTGTTACTAAAAGCGAAACTGACCCGGGCCTAAAATTGTCTGGGCAGCCTTCTTTTTGGAAAGAAGGACAATGTGGCCGCCCACCCAAATAGCATCAGCCACAGTTTGTGGGTTTCATGACATTTTCATTGATTTTTTCCATTGAATTCCTCCCGAGTCAGGGTTCTCTTGACAGCACTAACTGAATGGAGATGGTGAGAAGGACAAACTACGGTTTGTCATGTAGTCCTGGGAGCTGAGCTGCGTCACCGCACTATGTATTATGGTCGCTGGTTAACCGTCGTACACTTGGCTGGGCCACAACTCAGTGATTATGTTGAAAGAGACGGAGGCACAGGAAGTGCTCAGGGGCAAATCCAGGCAGCACACCCCTCTCAAACACCCCCCACCCCACCTTTCTCCAAAACACACACACCTTGTGTTTATCCTACCAAATGATAACATCCTGAAGAACCCCTTTAACTATATATCTATACACCTCCTATACTTAGTCGCTCACTTTCTCTCCAACACAAAAACACACGCGCACACGAGCGCAAAATAAAATCCTTATTCATTTCCTGCTGTGGCGACCCCCCAGCTTCTCCTGTCTGTGATGAAAACATGGAGGTCCCGTAGCCCAGCCTGTCTTAGGACATGCTGCCTAACCAGCATCTCTGCTGGACACCCTTCTTGCTGCTCTGCCCCTCAGTAACCAACCGACCAAAGATGCTGTTAAGTCATGGATTGCGGCTGTTATGTACCGATGCTGTTCTGAACTGATGCTGTTCGGTACTGATGCTGTTTTGTCAAGGGTTCATCAATCCTTAAAGCCTCAGTTACATACACATCTCCTCTGACTCGGATGAGCATCTGTGCCCAGCCTAGATCAAGCTCGTACCTTTCGTGCTTCTGGGACTGTTCTGTTAGTACTAATTGTACTGGGTTACATGATTCCATAGCACCGAAAGGGGACAGTATTTGCGAAAGCATTTATTTATTGTGTGTTCGTTTTAGCAGACATGTTCATCCAAAGTTAAGTGTGGAACACTTTAGATCCAGGTGCTTGTAATAAGCGTTAGTTAATAGGTAATAAGGCAATTTGAAGATGCTTATTAACATTAATGTGTTAAGACTACAAGTGTTAATATTAGTTAGGGTAAGAGTTAATGACATCATAAGATGAGAGAAGCGTGAGTCAATAGGTAATAAGGCCCTTAAATGATGCGTAATGACTTTGATAGGTGTTAATAAGACTTTACTAAGGTATTATCTATAAACAAACTTATTACATGTACTTGTATCTAAAGTGTTACCTAAAAGTGAACTAGAAGGACACTGTTCTACAGTATAACAGTGGTTAGTGCCAGGAACATTCTGTGATTCTAATACCCTATTTACACCGGACGCGTCTGCGGCGCGTTACGACTCTGACGAGGTTCTGTTCTGTCCTCCACAGCATTTCAGAATTGGCAAGTTAGTGAGAACAACAAACAACTGTAACTACTTTGCCTGTCCGACATTGACTTCCTTATGATTTTGTATGCTGAGTACAAGTTGATAGAATGTGCTACGTTGCCAATTATTTATTTTTTGTCAGGTTAAATTGTGGTGATTGTTGTTTTTTCCTACTTTGATGTGCTGTAGCTATACTGGAAAAGTTAGTAGGCTACACTTAAAGTCCAGTTATGAACGACATAGATAAAAGATTTGTAGCTGTAGTTGTTCATTCATCCTCAATGATTTTGTATCGATATTCACAGTTCACTGTGAACTATGTGGCTTGGGATGTGACGTCTGTCAAAAATAGAAAAGCTACCTATCTCTCGCGAAGCATAGTGGAGGCCTGCGTCTGGGATGCTCCTGAAACGCTCTCTCCCTCCCTCCTGCAGATCGCCAATTCCATGATGAGCACGTGGACGGGTCCCCCAGCCATGAAGTCTCTGTTCACCAGGATGTTCTGCTGTAAGAGCTGCCCCAACATCGTCAAGACCAACAACTTCATGAACTTTCAGAGCTACTTCCTGCAGAAGGTAGTCACACACAGTGGTGCACATTATAAATCGAGTCAGCACATCCTTTGCCATATACGTGAATGCAGCAAAGTGTACACATTGCTGTTAACAAACGACAACGTTGTGTTCCAGACCATGCCAGTTGCCATGGCGTTGCTGAGAGACATCCAGAACCTGTGTCCCAAAGACGTGCTGAACTTCATTCTGGACCTCATCAAGTACAACGACAACAGGAAGAACAAGGTGAGCCTGGGTTGTTCACTTCCCCTGTTTTATAAACCCCACATCTGTGCCCAGTCGCCCTTAACATGAAACCTGACCCGCCACAGCGTGGAACGAGGACTGCCTCTACCAGACAGAATCAGGAAGTTCTGTTATAAAACACACACTGGGGGACTCATCAGAACTAGGAAGGACACAGCAGGGGGTCTTCCAGAGGGCCCGATCAGTCATTCAGAAAGCTCAAAGTTTCAAAACAATTCCAACATGACTTATTTCTGAGAGAGGGGGATTGTCAGGAGAGTTTTTTGCTTAACGGTTAAATCAGCAAATCATATTAATAGGTTTCCAGCTTTTATAACACATTCTAGTGTCTAAATATATAGGCCTCGTTATCAAAATAATGTGACTACTAAATACTAGTAATAATTTAATTGGTCATGGTTAGAGCTACTAGTACTAGAGGTGCTAGTCTTGTTTTAATGAACACCACCCTGAGTTCTACTCCTCAGAGGATATAGAGCCCTTTGACCTTTGACCCCGGTGTGGCCCTCTCGCCTCTCCAGTTCTCTGATAACTTCTACCGCGCTGAGTTGATCGACGCTCTGACCAACTCCCTGACCCCGGCCATCAGCATCAGCAACGAGGTGCGCACGGTGGACAACCTGAACACGGACGTTCGAAACATCCTGGAGGAGATCACACGCTTCCTGAATATGGAGAAGCTGCTGCCCAGCTACCGCAACACCATCACCGTCAGGTAACGGGCCACACCCTTCTCTGAATGAGGCGCTCAAAGGGGCTATTGTGAAGTAGAAGAAGAAAGAAAAAAAATGTGTATCCCGTATGATGATGTTTATTTTATTTTTTTATCACTGCATCTCACTCTGTACATCTGTCTTTCTCTCGCTCTCTGTCTTTATTTATCTTGCTCTCTCTGTCTCTCTTTCTGTCTTTATCTCTGTCTCTCTATCTCTCTCTCATACTTTCCACAGCTGTCTCAGAGCCATCCGGATGCTCCAGAAGAACGGTCACATCCCCAGCGACCCGACTCTGTTCAAATCCTACGCAGAGTACGGACACTTCGTGGATGTGCGCGTGGCTGCCTTAGCAGCCGTGGTGGACTACACCAGAGGTACACACTCACACCGGAATCACACACACACACAGAGCCAATCATGTCTGTAAGAGCAACAGAAGACCAAGCACACGCATTTGATATAATATGGTTATTTGAAAACCACTGTGAAGTCAGGCTAGCTTGAATGTTGAGTTTGATCGGTAATTCAGTGCAGTCCCCACACCGCACAATTAACATTCCATAACCCTCTCCACCAAACATGGCTGACTGAAAGACACCTTTATCTCCGGTAGAGATGTGCCAGTGTCTGACTGACAGCCGTTGGGTGGGGGAAGAGTGGGGGCTGGCTAGCACAGAGTGTATCCCAACCAAAGTGCCAAAGCTGCAATCTAGCTTCTGCAACCCTGCTAGCTAGCTAGCCAGCTAGCTAATATAAACCTCATTAATCAAATGTTAGGTTCATTCCAGCAGCTCACTCTCAATGAGTCCTTTGTGTGCAAGCCCAGTCGGCCTAGTCTCAGCGTGTGTGCTTTGGGATGTGTGTGTGTGTGTTCTTAACGCGAGTTTTGTCATGTGTGTGTTTTTAATGCCGTGACGTGTGTGTTTTACAACGTGATACCTGTGTGTTTTTAGAGTGATGCGTGAGGGAATGCGCGTGTGTGTGTTTATGACGGTGTGTTTATTTGCAGTTGAGCGGAGCTCAGAGGAGTTACAGTGGCTCCTGAACATGGTCCAAATTGACCCCTCTCACTACGTCAGGTCAGCCACCTCTGCCCACACACGACACAGGGAATTTCGATGCGATTGTTCTCAATTCTGACAATTTGCTGCACAGTATTTGGAGAAACATGTGAATTGCCTTTTTGTTATACAACAGATGAGAGAGGCTCTAAGTAACTAGAAGAATTCATCCAAATGTAAAATGTACTCCCCTGACTAGTCATTTCTCAGATACTTACTTTCTGCTTCCTTTTGTTTTTGCGTGTGTCCGCTCAGACACAAGATCCTGAGCATGCTGGGTAAGAACCCTCCCTTCACAAAGGCAACTGACTCCACCCTCTGCAACGAGGCCCTGGTCGACCAGCTGTGGAAGCTCATGAACTCCGGTTAGTTTAGTTTAGCTTACTGTCTTTTATAAGAAAACCTTTTTTGGTGGGGTAAGAACCCCCATGTTTTATTCAGTTCCAAATGACCATTCTCAATTGGCTTCAGAAAGCGTTTCCTTGGCTGAATATGGCCTGAATATTAGCCCAGAAAGGCTACTTGGATGTTCCTGTTGGTTGCAGCATATAGATACTCCTGTTCCAAAACGTCTCCACTCCTTGTCTGTATTGTTCTGAAAGAGTATGGGAGATGCCAATTAAATCATATGGTTTTGTATCAAGCTTGGCCCACAGCAGCACATCCCCATCTGTGTCCCACATGTTGGAGCCACAGAGAGATGAGATTCAGATGATCCAGCTCACACCTATCAATGTACACACACATACGCACATGTGCAACTTTACTGGAAATGTCAACTGTCTCTGAGTCTGCCTGCCACCCCCAGGGTTTGTCCGTTTAGGTGTGTGTGTGTGTGTGTTGCTGTATGTGTGAGGTTTGTGTTTTCATCTCCTCTGCCAATGCCAACCAAGGACCCCAGTATCCCCTGAGACAAGATCAATAAACAGGATTGTTCACAGGCGGGCAGAACAACTGTGTTTCTCTTTACTGGACCAATTCCAGCATTGTTGAGCACTCTTTTACCCGGCATCGCCCCATGTGGTTAGCATAAGAGGGCTGGGGGGGTGCAAACGTACCCCTCTCTATTGTTTTGTGGGGTTCCAGAGGCGGACCTGACTCCTCGGAGGTCTGTTAGCAGGCCGGGGTCTGAGCCTCTCTCTGGTGGCCAAACCAAACATGCCTCAGCCAAGGCTGACAACCGCTAATACCCTGGCCCAGGCCATAATGCACTGTTTGTTTTATTATCCTGTTCGCCACCCCTCTCTCACCACACACATGTCTCGGCTTTACAGTTATGAGTCTGCCAGTTTCCAGTTAGGGGTTTGATGTTCCAGTTAAGTGCTGTTGCCAATTGATTGAGTTAAAATGGATTGATGTGGACATATGTGTCTGAATTAAATAAATCCTGGGTGATGAGCTTGCAGAAGTGTACTTTTAGTCTCAGATCAATAATCAATCTGATGTGACATTGAATGTATCCCTTTCCTCACTCTCTTCCACACACACACCTCCACCCCCTCTTCTCATGCAGGTACTTCTCATGACTGGCGCCTGCGCTGCGATGCGGTGAACCTGTACCACACCCTGTTTGGCCTGACGCGGCCCTCCTGCCTGCCCCTGCCCGAACTGGGCTTGGTGCTGAACCTCAAGGAGAAGAAGGCCGTCCTCAACCCAACCATCAAGCCCGAGCAGGGAGGCGCAGCCCCGCCGGAGGTGCCTGGCAGTGCGGGGCTCCACGGCCCGCCCCTGACCTTCACCAGCAGCGTGAGTATACCAGAGGTGACGACACAGAGGGAGACGGTCTGACAGGGTTCTGAAAGAGCTGCTTTGGTTCATGGCAACCCTCACACCCAAACCTACTGACTTATTTACTCTGTCTCTCTATATCTGTCTATCTGTCTTTCCGCTCTCTCTGTCTCTTTATCTATCTTTGTCAATCCCTCCAGTTGGATGAGGAGCACCTGGGGGTGGAGGTGTCCTCTGCTGGAGGCGGAGGCAGCGGTGTGGCTCTGCCCCCCTTGGGCCTGAAGCGCAAGGCGGACACCCCTCTGGGCTCGCCCCCTGAGCCGGGCCAGGTGCTGCACCCGGAGGAGGAGGTCAACCGGGGACGACACAAGATCAGAGTAAGCTACACCAATATATATATACAGTACATTGTATTTATTTATTTTACTTTCTATTAGGTTTTCTTTTAAATAACATACATTTGTGTCAACCAGACACAAAATATATATACAACAGGGGATGGATGCATCTCTTATATCAACAGAATCCATATGCCAACACTCATACATACACATACCCACACTCATGTTTATACACATGCATGTGAATATCCATAAACATAACAGAGTAAGCCTGCATTTGATTGAACTCTTTTAACTTGATTTACCTGTTTATTGATGTGTACGTTTTGTGTGTGTGTGTGTGTGTGTGTCGTTGCAGTTCAACACCATGGAAGAGGAAGACATAGACATGGAGTCTGTTCACGACAGTCAGGCCTTCATCCACCACCACCTCAACATGCTGGAGAGACCCTCCACGCCAGGTCCGAACCACACACACACACATCTATAAACAACACACACACACAACACCACCTCAACATACTGGACCTCCACTCCACAACTGCATGAACAAACACACACTAAAACAACACACACGCCTCCTTCTAAACCTGACCCTCCTCCTCCCCCCACACCCCCAGGTAAGGAGCCCCCGTCGATGGAGCAGGCCCTGCTGTCCATGCCCGCCACGCCCCTGCCCACCTTCGCGAAGGAGGCCGCCCCATCGTTGCCGCCGCCCACCGCCAAGCACGCCGGCGACCACGCCCACCACCACCACCACCACGAGCACAAGAAGAAGAAGAAGAAGCACAAGCACAAACATAAGCACAAGCACAAGCACGACAGCAAGGAAAAGGACAGAGAGCGCGAGGGGAAGGACCCCCATACCTACAGCAACAGCCCAGCCAGCGGGCGCTCCATGCGCTCGCCCTCCATGTCCGACTGAGCCCCCGTCAGCAGGCGAGGCCGCGCACACACACGAGGCAAACGCCTGCAAACCTGTCTCCCGCTGAGACAGAGGTGCGTCTCCGACGAACGTTTTTGTATTTTCCGACTGGGTTCCTCGTTAGCTTATAGAGGTGTGTTCCTGAGAGATGGCGGAAGATAGATTTAACAAGCCACATTCTGTGGTGTCGTGGTGGTAGACCACAAATGGTTTTCCTGACACGCGCACAGGCTCACACACACACAGGCTCTCACACACACACAGGCTCTCACACACACACTGGCTCGCACACACAGACTCATACAGCTGGAGGCCTTGCTTGCTTGTCTGCATCCCTGTCCTTCAGTACAGGGACCTGCATGGCTAGACACACTCACATTCTCCTTGGTTAGGCTGGCTCCACAACAACATTTTTGACATGGCTGCACAGGGACGCGTGAGACTCGCTGATGTGTGTGTGTGACTGGTATTAGGGGAACTGTTCGTGTGTGTGTGTTAGGGACAAGGGAAACTCAGACCTGGTGGGGGTGCGTGTGTATGTGTGTATGTGTATGCTACCCGGTTGTTGACTTTTTCTAGTTTTTATACTGCCACTTGTCATTACTTTTTTATAACACTCTGCTAATTTAATTGCTGGGTTACCTTAAGCCTACCATTACAGTGAAGAGGGGAATTTCCACCGGAATTGTAGTTGTAAATAATAAAAGTTGGGAAAAACATTAGGTTCTAGGTTTGCTAGAAACTTTTATAATGGTATTATTATCAGAATCTCAACCAAACGGACCATGTATTTCTGCATATTATGCTTTATGACATGACAATACTGTACACCTGAAACTTGAGCCATTCAAAGTATTTTCCATAAATCTGATCTGTTTTCTATAATATTCATATTACCAGGTTTTATTGCCTAGTCATTCTTCTGTTACTTCAACTCAACTGTTCTAAAGCCACATTGCCATTGAAACTGTTGTCATACATTCACAATGTATGTTAAAATAAAGCAATAGAGATTCATGTGGAATTACTCTTGTTTGGGTTCAATTTAGGATCAGCTGTGGTAGGTGGTGTACCCAGACTTCCAGGCAGATCTTGAACAGGAAATGAGCATGGTCCTATTCAGTTCCAGGACTGTTGGGCTGTATCCTTGTATGACCCAATCATAGTGCTTTTAAAGAAACCTAAAACTCAGCGCCCCCAAGCCACTGCCCCTAACGACTTAGAGTGGTGTGCTGTTAGACATCTTATCTGAAAGATTTCGCCTCTTTGCTACTCTTTCTTTTCATATTGTCACATTCGTAGCCTTAGTGTGCAATGTGATGTTGGGTTAATTTATGGGACTCGATGCAGAAGCTTATCATTTGACAGTGGTCCCACGTTATCTGTAAATTCCAGTTTATTCCTTACTATAGTTTGACAGTCCGTTAGTGAGGAATGTGCAATGCAGTCCGCTCTCTGGTTTGCGTTGTGCAAAATGCAAGGTCCGGACTGCGTTCAGTGGATCATGTTTCTATGAAAATTGTTGCGGTAGATAGTGCGCATCCATGTGTGTGATTTGGAAGGTATCGGAATCGTACAACTGATCCAGTTATCAATGTATGATGCGACAATTTAAACAATAACATTTCGCCTTTCCCCCACTTTTAAAAAAGGTCATGCAAAGTGGTTTTCTGAAACAAAAAAGCTTAGGCCTACTTAATTTTTCTAAATCTGGCTGGTCGAATTGTCATAATCATTAGCCAAACAAGATGTCATCACTTTAAAGTGCAAAGTGATTTGAAAGTGGTCATTGTTAAGGGTTGTTAAGGGTCATTGACATCATGCATCTCTTGGCAGTCGGTAGTCCCTTTCATCCCTAACATCCGATTTCCATTCTTGATTCCCACAAAGAAAGTAATTACCATCAGTACCCCACACTTTTACTAGTCAGTTTGCACGTTGGTAGCGATTTCCAATGAATGAAATGTATTGTGTTGCCAAATATAAATTATGAATTAAACATGATATTGTAGACTGACAGCAGTAGGCTATACACTTTATGGGGACCATACAGACATACAGTGGACCACAGCCACAGCATGTTTTGCTGGCATCACACCAGAATTAGAATTTGAGAACCCCGTGACAAGCTGCGCAGGTGGTAAAGTGAACATACTCAACTGTGCCACTCCGCGCTTGGTCACAGGCGCAGTCAGGACGCTAGCAGAGACCAACTTTTACGCTAATTATGGGAATTTATTTTTACATTTCGTTCAAACAGGTAAGTTTATCGTTGTTGAGGGGGGATATAAAACAGGACTTCGTGTTTCAATTACAATGCGTTTTCCTGCCATGTAGGCTATCTCTAACAGTAAGAATATATCAGATAGTTTTCAATGGTAACCCAAGCCTAAATTAATCTCTAACACATTTGTGACTTGTTAATAAATGTTTCTGCTCAGGTTCTCTGTATCATCTCCATCCTCTGTGGTTCCAATACCTGCTTGGGCTATGTCCATAACCGATCCAAACGCACAGGGGAAGAAGCTGCGTCGCGTTCAGAGAGTGAGTAGACCTGACCACTGCGTGTGTACTGTTTGTGGTGCGCACATTTGAATTGAATTGCGTGTAAATATATAATATTAATTTAGTTGTGTAGCCTATATACTGCTCAATTTGGTCTCTTGGCAACATTAGTAAACATGCTTCTAGGCAAAACGGCAAAGTGAACTGTTTACTTTTTTTTTACTCCTAAAAATCCCATTTTGGGTGAAGTATATTTTGGACGCATTTTATGTATTTTGGCCAACAATGTACGGCCAATGCCTAAGCTGCTTTGCTTTTGCCTTGTTCAACATGCCAGACATAAAAACTAGCTTTGATTTGTGCAGCAGACTTGAACTGACTCACCATGGGCAGAGCAATCAATCACCCGACTCCGCTGAGCACCAACTGGAAGGCGATTGCTTTTAAAAGGAATAACATGGAATTATGCGAAACCTTTTTTCTCGGTTTATTTGCAGATTATGTTCTATCTGAAGTGCCAGCCAGCGCATGCAAAATAAATACGTGAAGCTTGTTTAAACGATACAACGGATCACTGTTGCCCTGTCCAGCTTGTGATAGGTCTGTTGATGCATATTTGGCTAAGAGTTTACTTAGCTTTACCCTTGAGTCAATATTAAGAAAGTATTTCAGCTTTTCTAGCCCTAGAAACTTTGACACTACATATTTAAAACTGAAGCATTTGCACAAGATAAGGCCCTAAGGATCCTACCAAACAAAAGATGGAATCTTTCCATCTAAGATTATCCTCATCTTCATTATTTATCACACTTAATTAAAATGTTCTCTATGTTAAGAGTGGACAAGAAGGACTTGCTTTCATTCAAACTATGCAAGCGGAGTGAATTTGTAGTTTACATTAAATTCTTCCACGCGCTTCTCTTGGCATGGCTATGGTTTTCCTGCTTGGATGTCGTTTTTTTTCAGCCCAGAAGCACAAGGAACATCTTGTTATGGCTGTAACACTGTTCAAGTCCTGAGAGATCCACTCACCAGCCTCCAGCCTTCCAGACCAGGAAGTGCAGGCTGCAGTCTGGTTAAGATGCAATAAAACAGTATCTAACAATATCAGCTAATTGTCCTTCTCTGTATATTGTGTTATCATAGAAGGACAGGACATCACTGGCATGTGCATGTTTGTATCCATTTAAAGTTATACAGGTCTTGGGTGGTAGGATGGGACAACACAGCAGCCTATAAGTCTAAAACTAAAAACTGTACATTTGTTTTGCTGCTCTCTCTCTCTTCTCTTTTTTTCTCTCTCTCGCTCCCTGTGCTTTAGCTCGTTCAGACTTCCCATGGGTAAGCACATCAGGGTCCTGTAAAAACAGATGCTTTGAGCTGGACGAGGCAGAGCCCCCTTACTGTCGCTGTGACAACCTGTGTAAGACCTACAACAGCTGCTGCTACGACTTTGACGAGCTGTGTCTGAGAACAGGTACACACGATACACACAAACAGGAACACGCACACACACCCTTGCACGCTTGCATGTGCACACATGTATCACACACACCTCACGCTCGCATAAACATTGTACAGTACACTAACCTCGTATACAACACATGCAATCACATTGTGCTTGGGGTCACAAAATATTTTTCCAACATTTCTCCACTAATGGAATAAAATGTTAACATTGTTTGAATTTCACTTGCCACAATCCAATATACAGTATGTATTCTAAAAGCAAAATATGAATAGTCATGAAGCTCTCTCAAAAGTAAAAAAAAAGTGTGTTAATCATCATCATCAGCTTATCTTAATCTTAACAGTATAGTGCAAAATCAGGACCTTTCATCTTCATGCATTCTGTGTCCAGGAAACCATGCTTTTATGTGAGGTTGTATATGTCCTTTGAGTATTTATGGTATATTACTGCATAGTTTTTCAAAGTACATAAAGACTATAACCCTTGTCACCTTCATCACCATGGTTATTTTGAATTGGTGGCGAGAAAGGCTAAAACCCCTGATTTTGAGCTAAAAGTCGCAGGGTCACAGTTTATAGGTGGGGTTGTGTGTTTGTTGTGTCCAGAGGGAGGTTTTGAGTGCAGTAAGGAGCGCTGTGGAGAGGCTCGTAAAGATCAGCATGCCTGCCACTGCTCTGAAGACTGCCTGGCCAAGGGAGACTGCTGCACCAACTACAGGACCATCTGCAAAGGTAGGAGATGCCAACATTCAGTGGACCTTGTTGAGTTCCAAAACTCAATTTTACACCTACCATGTGTCTGACACCCTGTATTGGAAATATTGAGGATTTGATTAAATATAGGACCTTAGCATGTGATCGCCAAGAGTGAGTTGTTTCATGTCTCTCCTTATCTTTCTCTCCCTACCTCGTTTCTCTCTCTCTTTCTCAACCTCCCCTTCCCCCCTCTCTCTTGAAGGGGACACGTCGTGGTTGCAGGATGAGTGTGAGGAGATCAAGACCCATGAGTGTCCAGCTGGGTAAGTGTGTCGGAGGAGGAGTGGCATCTTTACCAGACTTTAAGACACTGCCCTTTCTGGGGTGGGTGTTGTTTCAGACGCACCACATTCCAGGTATTCCACTTGCTGCCTAGGAAAACATCCTGCCTATATGCTTTAATGCATGTCAAGAGGAGGAGCTTATATTTATGTTATGTTTAAGGAGTTTATGGTCAGGTGTGTTCCTAAAATTCATGGTAAGGTGTGCTTATGGTCAGGTGTGTGCCTGTAGTATATGGTCAGGTGTGTTCCCGTAGTTCATGGTCAGGTGTGTTCATGGTCAGGTGTGTGTAGTTTATGTTAAGGTGTTTTCATGGTCAGGTGCGTTCTCGTAGTTCATGGTCAGGTGTGTTCATGGTTAGGTGTGTTCCTATAGTTTATGGTGAAGTGTGTACCTGTAGTTCTTGTTGTTCATGGTCAGGTGTGTTCCTGTAATTCATGGTCAGGTATGTTCTTGTTGTTCATGGTCAGATTCCTGTCCTGTTCCTGTTCCTGTCAGGTTTGTGCGGCCCCCTCTCATCCTGCTGTCTGTCGATGGGTTCAGAGCCTCGTACATGAAGAGAGGAAGTACAGTGATCCCCAATATCGAGAAGCTCAGTAAGACACTGACCCTAGATAGTGCACTCATTTCATGTCCATTGTGGATTCTTTATGTCTAAACAGATTTCTGTCATGTAAATTACTAATGTTGTTTTTTGTTGTTGTCTGTATTAATCTTCAGGAACGTGCGGTACACATGCCCCTTACATGAGACCAATGTACCCCTCCAAAACGTTCCCCAACCTCTACTCTCTTGCAACTGTATGTCGTCTGTTGTTTACTGGACTGAATTGGCTAATTGAACTAAATATGTCAAAAACTGATTTGTGCTTGAACCACATGCAGCCATTAGCTGTGGAGCTCTTCGTCACCTCAGTCAATTCTTTTTCAGGGTCTTTACCCGGAGTCTCACGGTATAGTTGGCAACTCCATGCATGACCCTGTGTTTGACGCCAACTTCTACCTGCGAGGTCGTGAGAAGCTGAAACATCGCTGGTGGGGTGGCCAGCCTGTAAGTGATGTGTGTGTTTGAAGCTGTGTGTGTACATGTTGGTTTGTGCCATCTGGACTGGTGCGAGACAACGCACGAGTCTTAGCAACCGCACTTCTGAGTTTTTCCACACCTGTGCTCTACCAGTACTGTCACATCCTCTTTATGAAAGATCTCTGACAGGGTTCTGCAGCACCTCTTTACTACTGTAGAAATGAGACAATTTGACTCTCCTATTGTGATATTAGAGCAGTAAAAGATAAAGATGTTGTCTGGTTTTTCTCTTGTGTTGGTACTAGATCTGGATCACAGCCATGAAACAAAACGTGAAGGCTGGGACCTTCTTCTGGCCAGTGTAAGTTTTTTTTTCACTATCTTTTACTCTCTCTTTCTCTCTCTTTCTCTTATATGTCCCTTTAACCATGTCCAAATAATATCTGACACAGGCTACTTTCTTCTAGCCTTGCTCTGCCCACCTACGTACTTCCGCTCAATTTTGATTTTGCTTCTGTACTAGGTCTGGTGCTTCGGTACGCATTTCAGATCTTGGAAATAGATTTTCTATTTGGCCCAATCAGCGAACAGAGGGAGTGGCTGAGAACGATAGTTGTGTGCACGAGTTCGCGTTGTAGTTCCGTAATGGCGGCGGAGAAAGATGCGAGTGAAGCCATTCGGTCCATTGTGGCAACACTGACGAATATCCAGAAACTAAAGCCAGAGCAAGAACTAGTGTTGCTGAGTTTTCTTGGTGGCAATGATGTTGTGGCCCTTCTCCCCACGGGGTTCGGGAAAAGTTTGATTTTCCAGCTACGGCAGCTAGCTCCGTTACAGTAGTGGTGAAGGAGTTGGCTAAGGCGAACGCTAGCTATTGGTTATGGCAGATCAGAGTGGCTCTGGGCAGATCCAATAGTTTGAAACTTCAACAGAGTACCCGCCTACAAGGAAGTCAACGTTTGTCAATGGCGCGAGGCCAGACTCTCTGTACAAATGAAATGTACGAGAGTCTAGTTAGGACCAGGCTAACTTTCCTCTCCCCTTTGTCACCAAAATCCCTCAGTTCCTCAATATCCAAAATTCCAAATACTCCTCCACGTTCCTTCAGACAAAAAACAAAGCCAAAAGGCCACGCAACATTGTTTACAATATTAGAACTGTGGTGCATTCTAGGTTGAGGTGGAACTCAGGCATGCCTGGTCATGTCTGGAACTTCTGCACTCAGCTCAAAGCTGCAGCTTGCCCAGTCTTAGTACAGCCGTCTGTATCAACCTGAACCTACAAAACATAAAGACTCCCACAGTTAAATACACAGAGGTCTTTGAGAAAGAAATCTCTTTGGAGGCATTCGACTCTAACTGTTTTCATTGCAATTTCTGCAAATGGGCCTGTTTACATAAAGCCCCGGGTGCCTGTGAACCCCGGACCGACAAGCCGCTTGGGGCCAAAGTGCATTTCAAGGTGCACTTCCTGTGGTGGCTCCAACACAGGCAGAGGGAGGATTAACTGTACAGGGAGGGAGTGTATCTGCGCTGAGTTCACATGCAGGGAGTGTATCTGCACTGTTTTATTATCACTGTGCAGGGGATTTGGGGCAGTGGGGAGGTGGGTATAGGGACTGTGGCTGCTGACTGTTTCTGCTCACGACTAGCAGGGAGGTCCTAACCACTGGTGGAGAAAGCAAGAGAGAGATAGAAAAGGGGGAATAAAGATGGGGAAGAGGGCCAGGAAGAGGGGGGAGGGGGAAGGAAATAAGGGAAATGAGAGAGAGAGGCAAGGGGAGAGAGGATGGAAAGAGACCGAAACAAGGAGGTGAGAGGAAGAGAGAGATGGTAGACAGCCTCCCCTAAAGGGCCATAGGTTTGAACTCTATCCCCTGCTCCCCCATGCCTCAATCCCCAGTTGGAGCAGCAGTCTTAGGCTGGATGGTTGGCAGCTGGGCCTGTTGGGTTGGAGGCTGTTGGTGGCCCAATCACTCGACTACAGTAGGAGCATGAGGGGAAGGCTTTGAGGTTTAAATGCTTCAAGGAGGGATGTGGAATAGCAGGGGAGACCCTAAATGTTTTATACCTCCACACTCTTGACGTCAGAGGCCTGGCAGAGGTTTAAAAGCCCAACATAGTTATAATATTGAAGATTTTAAGCAAAGGAAACAAGCAAAGTGCATAATGGTTGGATGATAAACAGTCTGCACATGTTAGCATGTAGAAGCATGAGCCAGTGAGATGCTTTATTTGCGTTGCACTACCTAAAGATTGTGTGTGTTTGTGCGTGTTCCAGTGTGATCCCTTCAGAGAGGAGAGTGCTCACTATGCTGCAGTGGCTCCACCTTCCAGATGGAGAGAGGTCAGCTGTTTTCACTATGACCAAGTTCCACATGTTCTAATGTCCATTTTGCTTATCTTCCTTTCTACTTTCTTTGTAGCGGTGCCCCCTCCCCTACACACACACACACAAACACAGACTTTCTGCTCTCCCTAATATAACTCTTCTGTGGTTCATCGAAACATGTGGTTGCGGTTGACTTGCTATTGAACCAATTTCCCTCTTGACACCGTTTAGTGATACAGACAATTTTCCAAATGGGTGTTCAGTGTCATGCTCTGTGTCTGTGTATGTAGGCTGTGACGGTCACATCCCAGTGTCTGATCCAGGTGTCAGACTAGCCAATCGGTGCTGTGTGGCCGGTCTTAGCTGACAGCGTCTGTGTTGTTTCAGGCCCTATGTGTATGCCATGCACTCCGAACAGACAGACACAGTTGGACACAAGCTGGGGCCCATGAGCCCTGAGGTGAGATGGGTGTGTGTGAGAGATGCAGACACACACACACACTCGCTCTCGCACATATACACACAAATATGAAGTGTAATACTATGGGGTGTTCACCGTGTAGCCTACCTGATACGGGTGAATTACGCGTAGGATACTCTGGCGTGTTTTAGGAAGCGTGGAATGAATACTACACCTTACAATTTGATAGAAAATGTGGTGTGCTCATAAACAGGCATAATTTGTGCATATTAGATTTTATAAGGCGTGTACACAGGCAGGTGACATGTGTGCACAGAAACCCCCGCTAACACCTACCCGCCTAGATGCGTGAGCTATTAAGGCATGTGTTGGATCCCTGTTTCGAAATTCATGTTTTTAATGCACACATGTCACCTGCCTGTGTGCACGACTTATCAAATGTACTATGCACAAATTACGCCTGTTTATACAAACACCAATTTTCTATAAAACTCTAAAACCTGCCTGAGTAGCCCATGCGTAATTCACCAGTATCAGGTACACAGTGACTGCACTGTGTGCAGCTACGCTGTTACTGATTGCACCCCATCCACAAATGCACACATATGCATGCAGGCACACACATGACCTGGCAGAGGCGTGACCTGCAGGCCTGTGAAACATGAACGGTTGATCTGATATCTGATGTGTGATTTGTGGTGCAGCTAAACAACCCTCTGAGGGAGATTGACAAGATTGTGGGTCAGCTGATGAACGGACTGAAGCAGATGAGGCTCCACCGCTGTGTTAATATCATCTTGGTGGGAGACCACGGTAAAGGCCTCCTTCACACACACACATACACACACACATACCTGTGGTGTATGGGAAGTGAGGTCCAGACATACTGTACCTACACACACAAACACACACCTCCTGACACACACAGTACTTCATAGATTTCCCTCATAAACAGTGCTGTAGTGGGCTGATGTTTCCTGGTGTTCCCTCAGGGATGGAGGAGGCTAACTGTGACAGAACAGAGTTCCTTAGTTCCTACATGTCCAACGTTGATGACATCATCCTGATCCCTGGGTCCTTGGGCAGAATCCGCTCCAGATACCCTAACAACCCCAAATGTGAGTTGAACAGATTCCACAGGGAAAATGGAGAAAGTTTTGAGCTGAACTCCCATTCTGCACCCTTTTTCTAAAAGTGAGCTTTCCAGAAGGGCTGAGATCATGAAAAGTTGATTTCGAGTGTAGCATTATGCTAAGCAAACAGTCTGTAGTGCATTAGTTGAACATGATACGTATAATATGTGAGAAGTCTGCTACATATTACAGAAAGCACTGTAGAGAGACAGAGAAGAGTAAAAGTCCCTTGAAGTTTTCAGACATTTGAGGCAAGACCAAAACATTGTCAAAAACGTTCAAATTTCATGTATTCTGTTGAGAACAAAAGTAAATTTTGTTCAGTGGCATCTTTCCGTCACTGACCCTGGCTATGAATACATGAATACATAATTTGCCTGTACAGAATATGTACTGAGCTGCAAAATTTACTTCAACAAAAAGCAGATTTGTACCAAAATGTACCAAATTACTGACCCGTTCATCCCGGCTCAGTATCCTGCTATCTACACTCAAATAAAATGTATGGCGATTTCTTACTCGTAAACTCAGGATGTTTTTTTAAGTTCTTGATTTTTTTTCCAGATGATTCAAAATCTGTTGTTGCAAATCTTACAGTGAGTATAGCATCCCTGTCAACTTTTTATTTACATTCAAACTGCTCAAGCAACAAGAAAGTGTATGTGGCATTAAAATACTACATATATTTACTCTTAGACTTCTCTGAGAATGGAAACACGAGATGTTATAGAATCTATGTTGTCCACAGTTTGTGTTCATCTTTGCCCTGTTATATTTAGTGTAAGAAGCCCGACCAGCACTTCAAGCCATACCTGAAGCAACACCTCCCCAAACGGCTACACTATGCTAACAACCGGCGGATAGAGGACATCCATTTGCTGGTGGACAGGAAGTGGCATGTCGCGAGGTACGTCACATCCTTTGACCATATTGTACTGTATACCAATGGACCAAAATGGCATGTCCCTAAAGTTACTTCAGCATCTCAGTTGCTCAGTTGCTGCCCAAGGATTGGGACAAGAGTGGGGCTTCAAACCACCTCTTAAACATCAACCCTTGAAAATGCCAGGCATCAGATTTCTGAGGCTGGGTGGCAGCCAGTCTTTCAAGTAGCTGGAGAAGCCGAGCAGTGACTCCCTCACGTTAACTGTGCCCATGTGTGTCATCAGTGAACTGGGCCCGAAAGCTGACTGGAAACTTCTCACTTACACAGTAAAACCATACTCTATGAGATCATGACTGTCTTCTGTCTGCCACGAAAAGCAAGCTAGAAGATGAGAACAGGAGTGAAAGAGGTGATGTTTGGGATTTGGGAGGTTGAGGACAGAGGGCCCTAGAGGTAGGTTGGGGGGGGAAACAAATCAAGCCACACTCCAGCTGGATATGTCAGCCTGTTTAAGTTGGCCAGGAGACCCACAGAGCTCTGGAGACCCACAGAGCTAGAATAAAATTAATTGTTTCTATGATTTCCATGTCTGACGCTCAGATACAGTAGTCAAAGGCTAATTGCAGGCACCAGAATGGTGAGAAGAACCCCCCTATCCCTAACCCTCTGGTTGAGAGTAATCCCGTCCATTTGAATCACATGCTGTAACCACCGCCGCAAATGAAATGAAGTATTTGTCCGATGTTCGCTCCATCAGTTTGGGATTTGCGGAGTCTACGTGCCTGTGGGTTCTCCTCCCGGGCCGACATCACTGAGACCAGTGTTTAATACGCACTTAATAAAAAGTGTCTGTTTGTCAATTACGGTGCTGAGGTGAGTTTAGCGGGCAAGGCCACGGAGAGCTACAGTGTGAACACCATGGTCTGCTAGCCACTACTGTATAATGGCTACAGTGTGTTGGGTTTGCTGACTCAGGGCCTCATGTTCAACTCTCTCTTTTAACGTCATCAACTTCATCAACGTCATGCTAGATACCATAAACTGCTTAGATATTCACATTGCTCATTGTCCACATGTTAATTTGCCCTAAAACAGGAAATCCCCTGAGGCAAAAAGGCACCCTGGGAAATGTGGTTTTTCAGGGGATCATGGATATGACAACAAGATAAACAGCATGCAGGTATTCTGTACCTTCCATTCTATATCATCCATTAATTAATGTATGGAGGCTTCCATTTATCAACTATGTTGCAGCCATAATTGTTGAATTATCCATTTCAGACAATTTTCTTAGGATATGGACCAACATTCAAATTCAAGACCAAAGTTCCAGCTTTTGAAAACATTGAACTGTACAATGTCATGTGTGGTAAGGCAACAGTTTCTACTACATTTACATTGGCACATTCATTCAGCAGACCCTTCTATCCAAAGCTATGGACAGAGGTTGTGGGAAGAACCCACAAGGAAACCTTTAACTTTAGGATATTGTATGGACTCAAGGGATCATCAAAATAATCAAAATGAGTCATTCTCCTGGTTTCCAGATCTCCTGGGGTTAAAGCCAGCCCCTAACAATGGGACCTATGGCAGTCTGAACCACCTCTTAAGAAACCCGTCTCACAAACCTATCATGCCAGAGGAGGTCTCCAAGCCCACCCCCTCCATCCTTGTCACCACTGGAGGTGATGACCTAGGCTGCAGCTGTGATGACAAGGTCAGCCATTAAGACTTCATTTGTATTAGACAGTATCTACTGTTTTTCATTGGTCTGGTGAACGTATAGATTGTTTTTGATTGTTTATCCATATTTTACAATCTTTATCATACCTCCATAATATCATGTAATTTTATAAAAGGAGTTTTTTTTTAATCCTAGTCTAAGATTGCCTGATTTTATAATAATTTGATGCTTGCTTAAGAGTACAATCCAAAATGTTGGTCTATTTTACAGATGTTTTACAGTGTAAATACATTGCGTGTTCTACTAAATCATGACTTAGAACGAGTGTGTGTGTGTTACCATTATGCTTTGTTCAAATGTAAACTTTTTAGTGTTGTCTCTCCTTTGATTGCATGCTGTCACACCCATCTGCCATGTGTGTTGATTCCTGTCGTAACTGAACTGTCCAGTAACATTGCTTTTGCAGGGCATTATCATTTAGATCTCTGGCAAGAGATTTTCACCTTCAATCTTTTGCAGTTGCGTTCAAAAAATAGGGGGCAGAGAGCTTTGAAAGTGACCCTTGTAAGAGGCTATAACCTGGAGTCACTGTGGCTCTGTCTGTTACAGAACAAAGTGGAGGAGCTCAGTCAACGTCTGAGGCAAGCTATTGATGGTCAGTTCTTAGTCCAGAGCCGTGTAATAACTGGACCAGGTTACACTTTGTTTTGAGGGGCACTATGGATGATCTATGAGCAGTCAATGATAATAAACTACAAGGAAACGTATCCACTTCAACTCGATCCAGATGCAACAGCTGGTTGAGGTTAGAGTTCAGTCCAGTGGATTGTTGGTTTATTGTATATTAAGTTTAAGCTAGTTTTCTATAGGCCATCAGGACCCACAAAATAAAGTGTAGCCCAGTACACTTATTAACTGTAAGCGACACTGTTTCTAGAGGTGGACTCTGAAATATGACATCATCTTGAGCTTGAGGAGTTACCAAAATCCTGAGCAGCTCATTGATGTCATATCTGAGACTTCCATTTAATCTGTTTATTTAAATATGTATTAATGTATTTATTGTGTATGGTTCATAGACCATCATGAGCGATGGGACTAGAAACACACATATACACAATTAACTGTGAGCTGTTTTACATGGTGCCCATTGTCTTGTTACAAGCCTGGTTTGGTCATCGCCCTCCTTTTTCAGACAGCAAGAACCTGCCATATGGCCGGCCAGCGGTTCTGTTTCGTACTAAATACAGCATCCTCCACCACAGTGATTATATCAGTGGCTACAGTGAGCCTCTGTCCATGCCCCTCTGGTCCTCCTACACCGTCCCCAAACTGGTAGGTGCTCCATTTATTCCATTTTCATTGTCATTGTCATCGTTTTATTGTCAGATACAGGGGTGTTGTTAGACATAAAACTACTTGCACAGGCCCCTATTCATATCCCTTTTTTCCCTTCCAAGCGTGCTGCGCACAATGCACTACTCGGCTATAGAAACTCCCCTTGCTTAACTCACTATACAACAGCTCAGGGACGCAAGTTTGATATCAGCTTTGGCAGGGACATCAATAGTTAATGCGAGCTGACATATTTTTTTCGCATTCATGTGAGCGCAAATACATTTTTTTTTGCTTCGTGTAATATTGTTTTTATGTTTTAGTCGAAATAAGATGGCTATCATTTAGAAACTTTCTTTCATTTGATAGTGGTTTCTAAGCCTACCTCAGTTCTGACTTGTGTGCCGAGTCCGACACCTGGACTAGAAGCGTAGAAGCGTTGATTGAGATACTGCGTTTATTTTTCCCAAGATGATCTAAATGAATGCACTGACTAATAAAGTAAATTGTTAAAACTCTAACTTTAGATTTTACTGGGGCACATCAGATTTAGACTGGGGCACGTGCCCCGGTAAAAAGGGTCTAACTATGCCCCTGGTCCGATAATCAGTGTCATTACTATAAATATTATAAAAATAGTACAAATACAGGGGTACAGCAACAACGGAGTGGGCCGCACAAGCATTTAAAATCCCTCTATCAAGTTCAAGTTGAAGGTTTTTGAGAGGTCATAGAAAGAATGAGGGACACGCTTGTGTGTGTGTGCGTGTTGCAGGTGGAGGTGACTCCTCTCCCAGAGGCTCTGACCAACTGCGTCAGACCAGATGGGCGTATCCCTCCAGCCTACAGCCAGTCTTGCTCCAGATACAGAGCTGACAAACAGATCTCCTATGGATTCCTCTACCCGCCACGCAAGTCCTACCAAACACCCTATAAACAAACTATACCACATACCCCTAATAACTACCCCTGTTAATGAACTCTAGCACATACCCCTAACAGCTAACCTGATGAAAACAACACACCAAGTACACCCCCCCCACTACCCTTATCAATGGCTTACACCAACTGTATAGCCCTAACAACAACTTTTACACTAAAACCTACAACTTCTAACCACCCTCACCACCGAACCCTGCCAACTATCCTCACTCATGGTGACCCCTGTTTTAGCCATATCATGCTCTCAGTGCAAGTGTTTTATTCTCCTTCATGGGTTTAACCTCTTGAACACAGCATGCCACTTGATTTGGAGTGTTAAAAGTTCTGACTGACCCTCTTTTTACTGTGTCAACAGAATTGTCCAGTACGCAAGATGGAAAATACGATGCTGTTCTCATCACAAACACAGTACCCATGTACCCAGCTTTTAAGAGTAAGTACATCCAACCTCAAGTAGTGTCCTATGAAGGTAAATCTAAATTGAGTCTGGTGTAAGAACCTACCTAAAACTGTCATAAGACTTTAGGGCAAGGGATGTGATTACTCAACTAAGTAGTAATGGTTGGTAAATTGCATTTGTGCATGTGTGTGTGTGTGTGTGTGTGTGTGTGTGTGTGTGTGTGTGTGTGTGTGTTTGTGGGTGCATGTGCATGTGCGTGTGTGTGTGTGTGCTTGTGTGTGTGTGTGGGACAGCAGTTAGGGTTTGGTCAGTGGTATGACCTCAGGTCTGTGAGTATTCCAGTAAACCACCCTCATTCCTGCACACACAAATACAAACACACAAATACAAACACACAGATACACACACACAGATACACACACACACACACACACACACACACACACACACACACACACACATACACATGCACGAATGCAATTTACCAACCATTACTACGTAGTTGACACAAAAATGCCACACACACAAACACCACACAGAGCCCCACACCAATACACAGAGACAGACACAGACACAGACACAGACACTCTCACACACACACACACACACACACACACACATACACACACACACACACACACACACACACACACACACACACACACTGTCCTGCATTGGAACATTGGAGGAAACGATTAGTTTTTTCATACTGAATGACTTCACTCAGGGATATGGGGCTACTTCCAGAAGACTCTGGTGAAGAAATACGCCAGTGAGAGGAATGGAGTCAACGTGGTTATTGGGCCAATCTTTGACTATGACTATGATGGCCTGAGAGACTCTGCGGAAAAGATGAAACAGTAAGGAAATAATCAGTGCGTACTGTGTTGATGTTGCTTGTAAAAAAGGTTATACAAAGAAAGTTTGATTTGGAGAAGGAACTACTTACTGCTGTTGGATTGAATAATATGGTGAGTCTGCAGTGCCATCTACTGGCTGTCATTTGTCAGTCAATCAAGGAGATTCATAATAATCCATAGTGATGTACATTTACAGTACATTAAATCGTTTAGCAGACGCTTATCCAAAGAGCCATATGGATTGCATGTATATGTTAAGAAGTGTGTGTGATGAGAGTGTGGCTGTTTGACTCCATGGTTGTGTCTGTCTTCACTGGTATTGCTTCATGGACATTAAAATAGAGAGGGATCAGAAACACAGGGCTAAACACAGAGGTTGAGTTCTACTCTGTACCTGCAGGTATGTGAGTGGCTCTGTGTGTATCATCATTCCATATTGCACAGTACTGTAGTATAAGTAGTAAAAAACACAAGTGATGAGTAGTATAAAACATTATTATGAAATACTACAATAACAGATTAGCAGTAGTGTGTGGGTTGAACTGTCCTGTGCTTGCAGGTATGTAAGTGGCTCGGTTCCCATCCCGACCCATTACTTTGCCGTGGTGACCAGCTGTCTGGACTACTCCCAGGCTGTGGACTCCTGCTCGGGGCCTTTCAGTGGCTTCGCTTTCATCCTGCCTCACCGGCCCAACAACGACGAGAGCTGCAACGTGAGTCGCCTGCATCCCAGACGAAGACCTCGGTCGACTACAAATGCGGTGAATGTGTTAGTCAGCTGAGCTAAAGCCAAAGCCAACGCAGGTCCCTGTCCGACTAAGCCTTGCTTGTTCTGTTTCACTCCTGTGAGGATTTCTACGGCCTAAAGCTAGATTGTTGGATTACATACCTAGTCATTGTTTACTGTGGTTACTGGCTCAATAAATAGAAACATGTTTTGTATATATACAAACCACATACATAAGGAGTTAGTCAATGTAATTAGTGGTGATGTAGGGTGACATTTAAGAAACTACATCTCTAGCATTACTTCTTATTATGTAACATCCCCATGATGAACAGCCACATGATGACTGATGTGTTCTCTGCCCCTCTCCACACACACACACACACACACACACACGCAGAGTTCTGAGGATGAGAGTCGGTGGGTGGAGGACCTGATGAAGATGCACACGGCTCGGGTCCGAGACGTGGAGATTCTAACGGGGCTGGACTTCTACCGCAGGACCAGCCGCAGCTACCCGGAGATTCTCTCCCTGAAAACCTACATGCACACGTACGAGAGCGAGATCTGATCTGGAGAACCACTGCTACAGCCTCCCCATCCCTGAACCCCAACCTGCCAGCCCCCTGACCCCCTGTTACCTCTCACTGCGGCCTCCAAGCACCCCCCCCCTTTCCCCCACCCTCCTACCTCTTCCTCCCCCCATCCCCACACACTCTCTCGTTGACCCAAAGTGTGTCGATATAAGCTGTGTATGGATTGGAAGCGCCTCGCTTCCATTTTATGCAAATAACCTCCTGCACCTTAGCTGTGCCTGGTCAGGTGTTCAAACCTCTACAGTTATCACGCCATCACTCACACCCAGTGTGTTTGCTCGTAGACAATAGAGCTTGTTCTCATTGGTTTTTCTATTCACTTGAAGGATCGAGGTCTGTTAGCTGTCTTGACCACCGCCACTCCCCTCCCCTGCAAGGGATAGGGCTATTGAAGGGTTATGAGGATAAACATATGTGTTTCATATGTATTATCTTTCCTTAAAGGCATAATTTCTCGTTCCTACATAGCACATTCTCCTTTGAGTATGTTTAACAAGCATGAATTGTAATATTTTTGTAATGATGATGCCGTTTGAAATGATTGTTTGTGTGTTTGTGTGTGTGTGTTTGTGTGTGTGTGTTTGGAATTTGGAATGTGTTAGCCTTTGTTTTATTTGAATGAATGTTGGTTCTGAGCATTGAGAAAACATATTTGAATTCTGTTCTGTGTACCACGTTTGTATGATTCTATAATGTTCTTAAACATGTACCTGTGGGGTCAACTTATTTATGCCTTATAGAAACCTGGTATTTCAATACAATAAACTGTTTTGTATTAATGTGGCTCCATTCTTTGATTTGGCTTTGGTCTACCAACAGAGCAGTGATTCAAGGAAGCACAACTGAAATTATACAATGTCATTACTCATGATATCATTTGATTGAATGTTTTGATATCAACAAATTATTGTTACTTTATTCTTACCGGTTCATTCTCATTATTCTATATTCTCTTTATTATCTGTTTAACCCCATTTTATCAGCTCTATCAACAGAACCATAAAGACCCATTTTATAGAAAAAATACATATTTAATTCCAACAGAGTACAGCACAATATTGCTCTTAATTACATGAAAAGCTGTAATATACAATAATATTTATCAAAGACTATATATATCTATATACACATTTCATATTTACATATGGTTACAAATTATTACAGATATGGTGTATTTCATACACGCTTATAATACAAACTATACAGCAAGTATTTACATAACTTTTGTCTGTCTAGTAGAGACAAATACTTACAAGCCTTTCAAAAAGGGACCACAGGGGCACAAAAAGGAGCTTTGTGGGTTGTTTTTTTTCAGGAAAAATATTGCAGTCTTTGAGTCTCGGGGTCTGGTTTGTGTGCATGGGGGTAGGGGTACCATGTGTGGGGGGGTCGAGAAAGGCAGATGTGAAAGTTGCCGCACCAATGTGAGTGTGACCTCTGGCAGGGGTTGCCCCTGTGGGTCGTCACACCTCGGCTCTGGAAGAAACCCCCCACCTGGGTCACTACTCTGTTAAACATGTGACTCGGGAGGAGCCGTCTCGATTCCTCACATCCTCTAAAATCTCCACCTCTTATTAATCCCCTGTGAGCGACCTTTTGTGATTCAACCAATATACCGTTGCCCTAAAGCAGACACAGTTTAACACTGACCTCAAAACAACCATAGAGGCTTTCTTTTGCAAGCAGGACTCCAACTGCCCTGCCAGCAGCGTCAGAAGGCAATAGTGCCATTATTTACTTCTAAAGACTAACCCTAAGTGCCTTGACTTTCACCCTAGCCAACTACTCATGTGCGAACAACACTCTAAAACCCAACACCCTAAACCATCCAGCAGAGGGCAGTATGTGCCAAGTGTGTCTCTTATAACCTCATGCCGCTGTAGACCAGGTCCGGGTCTACCGGTTGCTGGTACTGGTAGACAGCGTTGTCTCGGGGGCAGTGGTGGTGGCAGGCACAGCTGTTGATCACCATCATGGGCCTTCTCACGGTCTTGCCTTGGGGGCACTGAAAGTCCACCAATGCCGTCCGGGTGCTGTGGGGGGTGCAGCAGCGGCCGTCGGTACAGGAGCCGCAGTAGCGTGGCTTGTAGGCCTTGACGCTGGTGCAGTTCTTGTAAGTGAAGTGGGTGGCCAGCGTAGTCTTAATCAGTCGCTGGCACTTGCTTCCTCTCTGGGGAAAACAAATAGGATGGAATTGTCAGTACAGGCAGGCAGGTGAGGGGCTGCCTTCTGTGCTACCATGGAAAGGGCAAGTGTGTATATGTGCTTGTGTGTGCATGTTTAGGTGTGTGTGTGTATGTGTGTGTTTGTGTGTTTGTATGTGTGTGTGTGTGTGTGTATGTAGATGTGTGTGTAGGTGTGTGTGCTTCTATGTGTGCTACCTTGGGCTCTTGCTGCTGCGGCTGCTCATCACAGGGGCGGGCGATGCACAGACGGCTCTGCTTGACCATCTCACAGCGCCTGTTCTTATTGGTCACCCTGGTGGACACGCCCATGCCGCAGGTACGGGAGCAGGCACCCCATTCGGTCGTCTGCTCAATGCAGTTGAGGCTGGGGTCCCAGGCATCGAAGCTCACCGTCTCCTCCTGTCTGTAGGCTGTAAGGGTGGGCAACGGAAATTGCGAGAATTCAATAAAGATGTCCATAAAGATGATAGGATGTCAATAAAGTTACGAGGCAAAGTTTACAGATTATCAAGGTGTTGTCAATATTGCAATGTTGATATTTGTGGTGTGAATTCATGTCAAGGCTAAACAGTTTGAAGCTTTACTTTGAATTGATTTAACAAACGTGGGGGCAACCTTTCCATAAAGTAAGATGTTCCTCTTACTATGTGGAAGGACTATGGTTACAAAAGGGTTTTAAAAACCTCTCCATTTCTCCCAACCTCTCAGGTCAGCTATCTGTCTGTTGACACTGTGGATCACATTTGAGTGTCAGAGTGTTGTGTGTGTGTGCGTTTGAGTTTCACTGACTGTCAGTGTATCCGGTGTATCCCCCAGTGTATCTCAGTGTGTGCATGTGTGTGTGTTGGAGTGCTCACCGGCCATGGCAAATCCTCCGAGCGCGCTAGCCTCCGCCTGGGGCTCACACACCCACTTCTCGCAGCACTCCCCTGGCACCTGCACCCTCCGGGGCATGGGGCAGTCTGGGCCAGGCAGCATCACATCCAGGTTGCAGCGCGGCACACAGGCAATCTGGCCGTCGCGGCACATGCACTGGTACTTGCAGCTGGGGAAAAAGGTCTCCCCGTTCTGGTAGACTGACCCATCCAGTAAGCACACATCCCCCTCATTAGCTGTTGGAGAAGATGGGTGAGAATATTGGATCAATACATGTGTCCAGGTACATAGCAGAAGAGTCTTAATCTTAATGCAGATGCAGCTTTTAACTTTAGCAGGTTCATCAGTAAAGAAGGCACTTACATGCCTTACAGACTACTTTGTAGCAACAGTAGCAGTAACTTAGTTCTGTGTTGTTTTTAAAAAGAAGCCTACCCCTGTCAACTCACCGATGCACATGCCTGTCCTCTTGTGAACGTCAGCTGTGTAGTCACACTGCAGCCCCTGGCGGGTGTCGCAGGGGCTCATGTCGGAGCAGATTTCCCCCCTCTGCTTGGCGCACACCAGACAGCAGGCGCAGTCATCCAAGATCAGCTGGACACCGGGGGCACATGGAGGAGGCTCCTGAGGACAGCGGCATTGCGAAGAACAAACCTGCGCCCACACCTCGGTGCACACCTGGGGATGACAGGAACTTCAAATAAATAATGTTTTCTTTTTTTTCTTCCCCTTTGTTCTTAGATAACTTCTATTTAATTTAGCACTTCGCTATCTAATTAATTATCTACTAATCTAATCTTATGAAATGTTGATACCATGTTTCGTACCACAATGTATCTTAACGAAATCATAAAAATAAAACAGTAGAACATGTAAAACACTACACAAATCGAACTACATGAACACATTTCATCCATCACCCTAAATAACGGAATTTCTCAAAACAATTACCTGTGTTGAAAGATAGAAAAGAAAAATAGCTCTCTGTGTTAGCTTTGACATCGTCAGTTATTTTTTAAAGATTTGCTTTTATAGAAACTAAGCGTTCTCTTCCTGCGGTGTTGGGAACTCTGTAATCCTTGAAGTTTGCTGTGGCAGAGCAAGCGCCGGTCTTTATAACCCTCCTGTCTCAAGACACAGTGACGAGCGAGAGAAAGGAATGTCGGAGGGATCACCCGGAGCGTTGGAATTCTGGCAACAACGACAGGAGTCTCATTACTCTGTGAGATCCTGAAAGAGCACTCATCAAACACAAGCTGCAAACAGGTTGCCTGCCCTTTGCAGTTTTTGTTCTGCAAATATGTTTTCAGTAATCGGACATCCAACTAACCCAATAGCCTATAGGCTGCTTGTTACGCATACATGCTCTACTAGTCCAAGTCGTTAAGAGTATTTAACAGTGTTTGCTTACTCTTTACCTTGATTATTATACATCGGATATTTACATTTATCAGGGTTTATGTTAAATTAAATTACATTTATATCGGTTTGTGTGTTTGTGTGTTTGTGAAAGTGTGGAACCAATGTGAAATTCCATGACACAAATACACACATAGTGTTTGATACACTCTTCAGATCTAGTGTCAATGTCTGTTTGCTTCTTTGTTAGTGTGTGTGTGTGTGTGTGTGTGTGTATGTATTTGTCCAGACTAAATGAGCCAGCGGTGTCTGACTCCATGGCTGAGAGAACAGCACTGTTACATCATGGCTCGGTCTTCCAGGGTTTTCAGGCCATGTTCTAATTGACGCCTCTGTGTCTGAGAAGAAACTCGTTGGGTTTTGTAGCAATGATGTGGGCTGTTGGGAATCTACTGGGCTGTGGAATGTACTGGACTCATAGGCGATGATTTGGGATTGCATCATGATCACTGAGTTGTTAAAGTACCATCATTACCCAACAAACCCATGTATTCATGTTATACCTGGGGTGTGTTCAATTGTCAACAAAGACCGGATCCAATTTTCAGTTGTTGTGGTGAGGTTTGTGACTTTGTTGCACTCCTGTAGTTATTTTGTTCCATGCTGGCTAAAGCAACATCGTTTTGGCACCACTGCTTTCAGTTCACTTCAAGTTTGATATCTATTCCATCTATTTTGTTTTCAACATTCCCTCCATTCTTTGTCTCTCAGGTATTAATCAATTAAATATTTCACTCCTAGCAGTCTCAACAAAAGCATAGTTGTCAAACTCCATCTGCTCTCCATGCAGGACTAGCAGAACGAAGGCAGCAGCAGATGGATTCTCATAAATGACCTGTAATTCCACCCGTTTTTTTGCCAAAGACATGATTCACTGCCTCTCTCACTGGAAGTTGAAAAATGTCAGACTTCACAAGTCTTGTGTTTGCTGACTGGGTCTGGTTGAGTGTTCCTTTCGATTGGTGCCCAGCAAGCTGTCTGTGTGTTTCAAACTTTTATTTTTTTCAACTTTTTATACTTGGCAAAGTGGAGAATGTGTTTGACAGGCAATTTGCTTTAGATGGAATGGAAATTATGAAAACTGTGAATGCTAAAGGCAGTTATTGTTATGTTTGCCAAAGCTGTACATTAAAGAAAAGTTGTTGGTTCAAATCATCATCTGAATTTCAAATCGTATCCACTGAAAACGTAAATGGTTGCAGGGCCATTGTAGTCTACTCTTGTGTCCATCCTCTCCTTCTATAAATGACAGGTCCACTGGTCAAATCCTCTGGAATGTTTCAGTCAGAACTCACCAGGGTAAAAATGACAGATTATGTATCTAATGGCATAATTCAGGGGGGTGAGGTAGGAAGTCTACCTACGCACATTTCTGTGGGCTGTGAAATATTTCTGTGGAGCGCTGAACTGGGGGAGAGGGCTGGTAGACAGAGCGCCCAGTGTGACTAACCAAACGCACGTCTGAGTCTTATTGCTGTTGGCGTCTGTTCAGAACGACTGTCTCTCTCTGCTCTCTTGCCCTTATACCTGCTGGCCACGGCTGGCCAGAGGTTGTGGGTTGAAATCTGTCTGGATTATATGTACTGTATATGTAGTTACAGCACCCTGTTTTTTTGTGATAGTGTGTCTGATCTTGGAAGTGGTATTAATAAAATAAGAAATGTCCTGCTGTTGTTCCCTGGAGCAAGGGACTAAGTGCTAAAACAACCCTCAAAGAAGGATGACTGTGACTGACCCTTTCTGAAGCTTGGTTTTGCGTTGTTACACATCAAATTATCTTTGAAACTGACAAACTGTTCTGACCCGTTAAATTTGACTATTTGAAAACTCAAGTGTCTTCAGTCTTGAAACAAAGACACCCAACTAAGGTCAACCCAGGTGCTATTGCGGAGTCCATCAACAGAGCCAAACCATTAAATGGTCAGCATAACTAATGCCATTTAATTCGGATGACAAGGTAAACATGATCGGTTATCACTTCATATTTTTTGCCTGATTTAGATTTGATCGTGTGCTATTCTACTGGGTTGTTTCTGATGATTTCAGCAGATGTGGATGCTGTAATAATCTTTTAAACTGTAGGGCTTTTGACAAAGCAGCTTCAATAGAATCTTGCAAATAATGATGGTTAAAACCAATTACACTTCATGTGTGTGGACCTTCAAAAGATTGTACAAACAGTGGGTGTTACACAATAATTGTGTTTAAGGTCAATTTTCATTAGGGGATCCAATGTCATGATGATTCATAGAGGCTCTGTCAAAAGTGTAAAATTAATAATGCACTAGGAAATGTAATCCTTTCCTAACCTGTAGTAGTTACAAAGAGGTCCGATAAGCACAATACTAGACCCAAAGAAGCCTAAAACCAAAATCATCTACAGAGACCAGGTGGCTGTGCTCTGCTTCCCTGGTGTATCGCTCTCATGTCCTTTTTATAATCCAACGGAGAGCAGTAGGCTACCGCAATTGAACTATTGCGATTAACAAAGGCATTGGCAATTAAATGAAAATAAGTGTAGAAAGAAAATAGGGAAATTCTGTTCCCTAAAGGGACATGGAGAAAAAAACGTTCTGGTGAGCACAAGATACTTTCTGCCTGGTGCGCACGAGAAACTTTCTGGTGCCCACGATCTTCTCAGATACTGTACTTTTAGGCGAGGTGGAGGCTCAAAAAACACATAATTTGGTGGCCGGTGGATCACAAATATATATATTTTCTTAATTGATTAACTAATAAATCCCTAATTTCACTGGATAACAATTATTATGATATGGCAACGACAGTACGAGCCTTCTGATTGGCTAATGGGTAGTCATGCCAAACCGTATTGACCAGCGGTCCAATAAGTATTGTTATTGCCCTCCTCTGACGTCATCTTCAAAATTAGCGATATCGAAGTCAACTGAGTCCAGACGATACTGAAGACATCAACAGCGACGAAGAAATTGTTAACTTTCTAAAATAATCGTTATTTGTGTTGGAATTATAGCCATTTTAGCTTCGGTCATGCCGGGAAATATCAAACCTCGACTTTGCCGTATCAACCTCGCTATCGCTCGGTCGATACGTTCAAGTCTCGTTTGATATTTCCCGGCATGACCTCACTCTCGGTTAGTAAGTAGTTAATACTAATATGAATTAATTCATATTCATAATATATTATTATGCTAAATATTGAATGAATGAAAAAACAAAGGACGTCCCTTTCTTCATGAACTACCAGCATCAAATGATAATAAACAATAATATTTATTATTATTTTTAGGGGTGCTGAGATTAAATGTAGGGGTGCTTGAGCACCCCTTAAAAGGGTCTAAAATCGCCACTGGAGTTGCAGCATATTGCTGCTGCCATCAACTGTGCCAGTAATACCCCGAGTTGAGATACAATTTGAAAACAAAAGCGTTTTGTTATGAACAGTATTAAAGTGTGGACTGATAACGAGGACGTAGAGTGTAGCGATGGCGCCGGAGCTTATAACTGTATTTCCAGTTTTTGACATATGATGATATATGCACATTATTACAGTTTTTCTCAATTGTTCACACACAAATACTGGTGAGACCCAATGACCACCACATGTAACTCATGCACCAACCCCCTGAACCAATTCTGCTAAACTACAAGCACAATTCCTGCCTTACACTCAAATTGCAGTTCTAAAACACACTTTTTTCAAAATACTACACAGAATTCTCTGCATTTGGCACCATTTTCATGAAAAAAATCTGTTGTTTTCACAAGGACCCCACTGCCATTTAAAAAAGCACTCTAACTCATCGCATGGGCAAAAAGGGCAACAGGTGACCTCTTCTGTTTTGGAGCTGTAATATAGTTAAGGAAACGCGAACTACGGAAGCCGGAAGGTTAGACGGCGTAAAAAGCAAATAGAGAGCACATGTATGTTAGACGAACAGAGCTGGCAATACAGTAGGAAAACACTTCAACAAATCATAAAGCACAACGGCAAATAGGAAAACTAAACAGCAAATAGGAAAACACAACATCAAATATGACCTGTCCAATCAGGAGGGTCCGTCCTCTGCTAGATAGGCCATACATTTTCTGGTAGAAGTTAATGTCGTTGTGTTTTATGATTTGTTGAAGTGTTTTCATATTTGCTGTTGTGTTTTCATATTTCCGTTCGCTTTTTTGCAAGGGAGACTCACACACACACACACTTTGCCCAATGCGTACACATATACAGCACAAATCCTCACACTATACAGTTTAAGACATGTTTAATCCTTAGTATTTCTACAAAATCAAGAGTGGTTTACAAGTGTATTGAGATTCCTGAATGGATGTGTTTGTTTTTGCTGCCCTTGCACTGAACCAGTCACTTCCTGTGAACAGGAATAGCTGGGCACCTTGAAAAGGGCCTGAGGTTTTTGGATAGAGCAAGTCCCTCTGGGAGTTTCTGTCAAGCCATGATTAGGGATCAAGCGAAGTTCCAGGATCCTAAAATAGTTTCCTTGCGTAACGGTAGCCAGCATCTGGTGCTCTGGTCATGTCATGAGGACCACAGTGACTGCGAGCCATCCACAGCTTCTACTACTTCTACCTCCCACACACAGATGCATTAACCTCTCCTCCTAAGGTCAGTGTCAAATGGAGATGACTCATAAATTACAGGGAACACAGTGGTTTTCACAGCAAGAGTCACTACAAATCCATCAACCAGAGTTTATTTGAGGTGGATCCTCAAAATGTGTGGCACCGGATTCAGACACAGACAGTCTGTGTGCCCTGGGTGGTGGGAGAAACAGTAACACATAATCCCTGCTGATCTTCTCTTGTAAAGGAGTGTGGAAAAAACTCCAAACGGAAATCAACACTGGAGTCAAATGTACTGTTTCTCCCATCTGAGACACAGTTACAAGAAAAAATATAGCTGCAAGCAGCAATGGAGGGGCCAAGCAGGACATGGCCCCAAAGCACTTGTGCAACGATCGAACAAACGGTTGCTGAGATATGCCCTTGCGGCTCTTTGGGCGGCTTCGCCGCCGCTTTTGATCGGCTCTACCGAAGAAACGGTTTTGAAATGTGAAAATCCATCTGATAGCTTTTGTGAAGCTTGGTCCAAAGATCATCTGTGCCAAATTTGGTAAACATTGGACAGGAATTGGGCTGAGCAAAAGGTTTTTACACTTTTCCAGGAAATCCAAAATGGCGGCCGCGTCAATTCGGTTATTATAAAAAGTTATCGATGGTCAGGCTTGGGATCTCACAAGACATCAAGAGACAAAGAAATGACTGTATTAAGGTGAACACCTCAACAGTTGTAGGCAAAAACACGTTTATGCTTCCGGCCACGCCCCCTTTTAGTCACATGACATCATTTTTATAGGACATCCTCAAAATAAGGTTCCAACTATGCATACTAAATTTGATGTCACTGCCTCAAAGAACTACTGCGATAGGACTTCACTTCCTGTTTGGCAGCTTCTCTGCTAAATTTGATTGGCTCTCACGGACAAACGGTTGTGAGGATCAAAATTCTTTTCACTAACTTTTGTGAGGCTTGGTCTGAAGATCATGTCTGGTAAATTTGAAGAAGATTTGACAAACATTGTAGGAGGAGTAGGCTTTCAAAGCTTTTTGATAAAACCGGAAATAGCGGAAAATCTATATAACCGGAAATTGACGCCATGGTGTGCATTGAACTCGCCTTGATCCAAGGAATCCAATGGTACCTCATTTTTGACAAACAACCATGCACTTCAAAAGTTACAGGTGTAAACACAAGTCCAACTTTGACCCATTGGTGGCGCTAAAGTGCTCAAGTATGGGACATGAAACTTTGTGCACTTGACCACGGGACTGTCCCCAATGAGTGTGCCAAATTGCTAAACTTCTGACCAAGCGCTGCTAGGGCCTGCCATAGGAACCCATGGCGGAAGAATAATAATAATAATACTAACTGCTTCGCTGCTTGGCCCCTAATAACTTCAAGGTCTTGTCTGAATGACAAATTTGAGTGAAAAGCACCAAAGAAATCCAAATAATTGTACACATTATAGGCCCATAACAATTTACATTGTTTGACAATGTCTTGCTGCAGTTTCAGCAAATCTAGTTTCCCTCTTTGTATAAACACGGGAAAGTGTGACTTGGACATGCCTGGCTTGGATATGCCAGAGGGACTTGGACAAGCTTAGTTTGAGAGGACACCATGTTGATTCCCCTCAGCTTGAGACAGGTTTATGGAACCAGCGACTGCTGCTTCCATGCGATGAAGTTTGTTTTCAGTACTGATAGTCTGTAGCACTTCACACAGGGGGTTGTTATAGTTTTTTTTGTGAAAACAATAACAAGTTAATTTATGACCTGCATGTACAGGTGTTATTTTTAACCATGTGCCTAAACTGAAACAGACCCAGGGATGTGAGGGAGAGAGAAGGCAGACAATCTACCATGTAAGATGTGCATGGAAGAGAGCCTCATCTCTGTAAGACCGGGCCATGGAAGAACGTTAGTTAGGTGGCTTAAGAGGGCTACTGAGGGTTGTATTAGAAAAAAACAAAAAACTTTACAAGCGAATGGTATTGATGTCATGCTCTGCCTGGCTACCTTTGATAAAAGACACAAGTTGTTTGACCTAGATGGAGAGGGGTTGCCCTCCTCTCCTACCTCTCCTTATGTGCATGACAGTTCTGTAAATGTCCCATCTATGGGACTTACTGAAAGTTGAAGACAGCACTGTGAACAGCTACTTCTTGTTCTCAGTGTGAACAGCATGTTCCTCTCAGGAATGACTGTCTTCTGCTTCCAAACATACCTCTAACAGACTTCCTGGCTTCTCTGAGGTGAACTTGACTTTCTATGGAGAAGATTCCTTTCTTGAAACACATTCTATGAACATCTAGATGGGATCCTCTTTTTTGTATTGTTTGGATTGTGTTCAACTTGTCCATCCTTCAAGAGTCGTGCATCATCACCTTCCTCTACAATATAAACATTAAAGAAAAGGTCAAATTCCTTACACTTCAGCCAGATATAAAATGGAAATCCTTGAATGTATTCAGGTGGAAAAAGTGAGCCTAGTTTTCCATGTTCCTTCCTAAATCAGCTTTGACATGTAACAGTAGATTGACATCCATTTGCCCGTTTTACTCCCTTTGAGGTCCTGAAAAAGACTGAAGGGTAACAACATTCTTTCCTGGCTGCACAGACTATACAAAGTATCGTCCCTGACCCAGTTTTCAGTAAAGCCATTACACTATGGAACTGTATTTATGTTTATGTGTAATGATGTTCCCTGGGCATAATACAGCACAGTAAAAATAGTTTTATGAATAATATTATATTTATTATATCTTTTTTATATTTATATAACAAACTTTTACCCCTCCAATTGCACATATATAAAGAGAATCCAGACTAATACTGCAGCATGTGTCAAATCTGACATTAAATGTCTATACACAAAACATATGGCAATTTTAGAGGCATTTTAGTGCTTCTGGTCATTCACCGGGTTAGGGTTAGGATTAGGTGAGGTGAGAAAGAGGTGAGAGAATGTTGTGTGATGCAGATGCAGACCCTAGTTGTTTTTTGTCCAGTGGCGGTGAATAGTTCTGTTTGTGATCTGGAAACCAGGCCTGGGTGACCCTTGGTCTGTAGAATGTGTTGCTTTACTGAGGCAGATGTAGGTCCTGTGAACTCCATGCTCTTTGGCAATGACTGGGGAATGCAGACCTCTCCCTAGGAGAAGGCCATGAATGCAGTTTTTGGGGCACTACAATTTACAGCACAACCTTAAACGATGTTTGCTCAGCATCCTCTCTGATGGTAGAGGGAAAAGCAGAGAGAGAGAGAGAGAGAGAGAGAGAGAGAGAGAGAGAGAGAGAGAGAAAGAGAGAGAGGTAAGGAAAAGGGATTATTTATTGGGTCGTCGTCTGCTCGGTGGAAGTGTCTGGTGCCATGTCCTCTATAAATTAGACAACGCAGAACTGCAACTGATGTTCTTGGCAATTGGGAGATTCCAGAAAAGAACAGCACAGCAGCACCGGGGCCTAGCTTGTCTGGGTTTTGGTTGTAGGGTCGTGTGTAATGGAACCAGGGAGGGATGGGCCGACGCTTTGCCAAAACCAATGTTCAGGGTCATTTTGGAGAAAGAGTTATCATGAGAAATGAATGTAGCTCCACAGTGCAGCTCCTAGACGTGCTGGACAAGGCAGAGTGGGTGAGAGCTGTGGACAGCACCATGGAAGTGGAGGGAATCTGTTTATGGGAGGACGGGTCAGTGGTCAGCTATGTGGCTTCTTCCTGAGGCTGGAGGCGCCAGGTTTGTAAGGCAGACAGACAGATGAGGATGTCTGTTCATAATATTGGGTGGTCACTCTTAAAAACACATGAAACACAAAGACACACACGCAGGTAAACGTCTTCACATGCACTTACACACTATACACACACTTCGATCTCGGCAGCCAGCCAGCCAGAGGCTTGGAAAGCAAGAGCTGAGCCAGGAAGCAGATCAATACCTCATCCAGGGGAACGGGAGGAATGATAACCATTATTCAGTCAAACCAACACAGGTTTATCAATGTTTTTCTGAAAGACATACTTATCCCTTGTATTCTTCTTCCTTTTCTTTCTTTTCACTGGTGGAAACTATTTAATATCAAAGTCCCCTCTGTGTGCTTTGTAGCATCCGAGGCCTAAATAAGGCGTATATCCAACCCTATCTTAAAAATAAAAAAATATCTCAAGGTTGTGGATAGTTTTGCTGTCAAAGTGCAGAGGACCCAAGTTCATGACCCACAATTACCAGCTCTCCGTTATTCACTGAATGTTAAGTTCCGTATTCTCACCACATACGCAAATACTGACCTTGACGCAAGTGAACCTGTCTGGGGTGAAGGAGAGCTGTGAATTAATGTGGCCGAGGTCAGAGAGATGAGTTGTGTTAAAAGTGATGAGACACTGTCAATGTTGTAGGTAACACATAGCAAGGATGCACGTGAGATTTCCTTCCTTTGGTATGGGAGTGTCATTGCTGTGAGGACCCAGACACATACATTTCCCAGGTCGTGTCTCTCTCAGGTTCTGGGGTCATATCAGTTATGGAATTTTACTACCTAGCCTGGAATATAGACTATTTACTTGTAATTGAATTTACAAACTGTACAAAGACCCTTTTCAATATTTAATAACGGAGTCTTGGTAAAGCCGTACTTAGTCATGGACTGGAAAATGTGTGTGCCGAAAGGATCTGAAAAAATCTAATATGGATCAACAATACTACATTGAGTCATTTAGCAGACGCTCTTATCCAGAGCGGCATACAGTAAGTACAGGGACATTCCCCCCGAGGCAAGTAGGGTGAAGTGCCTTGCCCAAGGACACAACGTAATTTAGCACGGCCAGTAATCGAACCGGCAACCTTCAGATTATTAGCCCAATTCCCTAACTGCTCAGCCAACTGACTCCCCACTACTACTACAATTTCAGATCTGTTAACTGCTTACAGTGCTCGTACTGACTAGTCTTCATGTACTGTATGAGGAAACAGATTCCCATTCAACGCACATTGTTAAACACTAACGCCCCATACTGGTGTAATGCAGGGACCACACCTTACACACCACCAGGGTAAGAAAATGGGTTCAGTTTAATTGCATAAATCCATAAAAAATGTTTTTGTGAATCATTCAAAGAACTAAAATTGTTTCTACGTTGATCAATAATGTTTTAAATGTTAGCTATACAATGTTCTAGGAATAGGATTCTACAAATGCTTCAGCATAGTCTACGATTATTGTATAACAATTAGAATTACACACCAATAAACGGACCACAATTAAGATCATTATAAATTATAAAGTCAGTCATATGGTTGGCACTTGACTGCAAGTACTCAAGAGCTTGCATGTTCAAATCCCCTATCTCTTTGGATAAAAAAAATCTGAAAATCAATACACAACATTCTAATGTTTCAAGATAAACAGATAAACAAGATAAACAGGTGATCTTAATCACATAACAATAAAGGAATGTGAATGCCATTAATATAATACTTAGTATTCTCATTAAATAATGTTGTTGAACATGTATCAAAAAGACATGCACATAAAAAATACCATGGAGTGAACTTCCCCCCCAAAGCACTGGTTTCTGTGCAAGACATGGGCAAAACACTATAATGACTAAGATCACCTTAGGTCCTTTGTAAGAAGCATACCAGGAATTCAATCTTTTGTGAACACACTGGTATGATCTTAACATAGCTAAGATCACATATTAGCCTTTAGGAATATCCACAACTGTACAGATTAAGTTGAAACATTTGTAGTCTTCTGTATATCACGTTCTGCCATGCAGAGGACCCAAGCTGTCCTGCGGTGTACTTTCTTGTTTAGCATTACTTCCTCCATCTCTTGAAACCCATGAACATGCTACATGCGTAGCTTGCAGTCACCACAAACGAAAATATCTGAAACAGAGAAATATAAACAGCTCCTGAATTTGACAGAGCCTTACAGTATGTTTTAGAAATGTGTGTGAAGAAAAAATGCAGTGCATGTCCAGTATGGAGTGGATCCATGTTCAACCCATGGCTTAGCTAACCCTCCTTGTTAGCTTACTAACAATGATCAGAACACTTCATCTTTAACCCTTACCGTAGCCGCCACATTGATATTGTACTGTCGCTGGTCCAGGAAGGTATATATGTTCCCACTGGGTATGGTCATGCAGAGTGTTGTGTTGTTCGTGATGGTGTTCCCAATGATTTGACCTCCATTTGCTGCAGTGGTGGCAGCTTCCAGCACAAATGCTCCAACGTAGAATAGCAATGCTGTGAAGTGGTACACCACATCCTGAGTAGCACAAAATGAAAGACACATTTGATTATGTTGATGTGATGCATTTCAACCGTATTGGCACCTGTATTCAGCTTTAGCACATGTGCTGTCGTGTTTTTTATGCCTTTCACATTTCACACATTAAGATCCTGCTGTTTTCTGTTTTGTTGTTTCTGTTTTCAAATGCCAACTCTCTTTAATTTTAACTCAATATGAAAGGTCAATTGTTTGCAATGTCAACACAGGCGGAATGTGTTTATTTACAAACTCTGTTGCTGTTTTCAGACAATAGGGGTCTGGGCTTACACACTGTCCATTGTGAAATCAGTGTGAGCCCACTATCACTGATTGTTCGCTTGACGAATATATCACATGTTTGTTTAGAAGAGCAGTAGCCATGCACCTGAGCGCTGTTTGAGTCCCCAGAAGGCCATGCAGACCTTCAAGTCACCTCTAGTAGTTCACTAGACATGTTGTGGTTAATGTGTATTTAAACTAGGCTGAGTTCATGTGGGAAAATGAGTAGGCGTCGATCGTGGTTATACATGAAGACAAAGTAGACATTCTAGTGACACAATGGAGAAGAGTGGCACAACATTGGATACGGGCCAGTTGTTCAGACAGAAGAAGCGAGGCTTTTCAGAGGCAGAACTAGGGCCAATGTGTGTGGCTATGACACCTGTAGGAAAAAAGGGGGCTATTCTTCAGGCCTAAGCAGTGATGCGGTCATACACAGGCGAGGGGGAGCCGTGTGTGCATTGCTTTCAGGGAAATCAGACAGGGAATGGGGCATTTACTGTCATCTTTATTCTGTACTCTTTTCATCTCCCTGAAAATTGAAGAGTGGGACTGTTCCTCACCTCCAACTGGATAAATGACTGGTCTGATTATGGTGGTTCACCTTTAAAGTAAAAACTGACTAATCTTCACAGCTTAACTATTGAAATTGGAGAAAAAACATTGAATTCAAGTGATGATTTTTGACTTGATGGCAAGAAAAAAAGTTCACGTTAGAACTTTTTAGGTGTCACTGGTCCTACTTGTAAAGCAAAAAATGTCCCCTGACCTTGTAAAATTCAGTCATTTGAAGATGTGGTTCCCATGCTGAAGCTTGGTTCATTTCCAACTTACACAACTACCTGCTGCAAACTAGGAGACCTGTATACAGTACTCACCAACAAGTTCCAATCAGTTTGGACCTTGTCAGCAACGCCCAACAGGAAAACAGCAAGGTAGGCAGAGGAGAAGAAGAACATGGTGACCGAGACAAACATCACCCAGCCCTGAAGCAGAGGCACAGGCACATTGGAAGAAGCCACGAGGATCCATACCAGCCCTCCAAACACCTGGAGGTGGCAGAGAGGGGAGAACAGCAATACTTTAAACAGCAAGATGAGCCACACTTGGAACAAGTGATTTTTGAATTCAAACCAGTAAATCAGGCTGTTTTATGTTTATAATTTATTTTGGTCTTCAGTCAATTTGGCATCATGTGTGTGAGTTAACATGTCATCATGCCAAGAGAATAATATGAAAACTTTAGGCCTACATGATTAACATTGACTAGTAGCCTATATTCTTGACAAACAAAAGTGCGTTTACATTAGGCTATGTTCTGTGCATGTAGGATCCTCCTATTATCGATGATCGCTTTATGTAGGCCTAAGCCGAAACAATTGTAGCCTATGTTACAATTGTATCGGCCATTAACGTAGGCCTACTTTAAATCTGAGGTCATTAGGAGTTTTTTGGTCAGAGGTACACTGATAACAACCAGTGACACGGCAAATCCTTAATCATAAATACTATAAATACTGAACATAGGCTACGTACGCCTAACCCTTTTTTTCTAAAGTATAAGTTTATAGCCCATGGGTGGATGACGAAACCCTGCTGGCTATAGAATGAATTAGGCCTATATGTTCTTCAAAAGCGATGCAATTTGCTATAGCTTACGTAAACAAAATCGTAAAGCAGCACTTGACTTACAATCTCCAAGCAAATAAGCGCTCCAGAGTATGTCCTCAATATGTCCAAACCCAGCGGCAAAGAAATTGTTGCTGCCGGGAAAGAAGTCGCCGCAGGATTTGTAGGCTCCGACATCGTTCCGGTGCTTTCCAGGCTCAACAAAGGACGGCTGCGACACAGACAAATTCCTCCGGAGTCATGTGGTCCCAAACTGGTCCAACAGGTGCACCTGCCACTCCCTTGAAACTTTCTCGAAGTCAATCAGGCCAAGAAAGCTTACCTGATGTATTAATTCGTCCTTGCTGGAGTAGGCAAAATGTTAGTATTGATTCACACCTGTAACTTAGGCTACTACCACGATGTCCGTGACTATATTCTCGCTTTCCAATTTTAAATTACAGATGTAGGGAGTTGTCTTAAGTCAACATTATCATAAACTAAGAGCGATAAGGAGCACAGCAGTGATTTTCAAACCGACACTGCTTCAAGGGAAGGTAAATAATTGCGCAACTTAACACTGTTTACATAATAACCAACGGCCAAGAGATCACTGCCTGTACGGATAGGCTAAACAATTGTAATCCAAACCTTTTAGTTGAGTACAGCATGCAATTGTCATTGTTGACACTAATTGACAGACTGGTATGGAATACGTTTGTTGAGTGAAATACAGTAGTTAAAATGCTTTGGATAAGAACATCAGAGGTTTCAGGTTTCTGTTGCCTTATCAGGTTAATGTTTACCTTAATTGTGGATGGAAGCAAGAATGTTTGCATAACCCCATGCCTGTAATGTGAGCAGCCATTCACAGACTTTCTCAATAGAATAGAAACGGGTTTGAAAGGTATATAGCAGGTATATCCCGACGATTTTGTCAGCTCTTCTCCCAAGTTTGTCTTAAATTAAAACGTCATTGTTCTTGTTTCAAGATATGACCATACAAATGATACATGATCGTTTAATGGAGATTCACTTTAACAGATTAGAACTAATGGTTTGAATCTTGGAGAATATTATAAACACACACAAGGAAAGGGGTCCTCTTAGAGTTTTCAGATGATTCACACAATTATTAATTCATTCAATTGACAGGGATATCTTTTAGTTCTACACAATATATTTATGTTGTTGCTTTATAGATATAACAAGGTTGTGCAGCCTGAGTAATTGAGAGTGCACTGTATCTTGTAGACATAACCTGAATTTCATGAGGTTCCCATGGGACCTCTGCTCATAGCAGATGGCAAAATCCCTCCTCCTCTTCCTCTCCTCAGGAACTCACACACATAGTACATTGTGATGTCACACTCCACCTGGCTCCACCCCCCAGTGTTCTGCAGCTCCACACAGGTAGCATTGAATCTGGTTGGAGGGGTCACACGATGCTCCTCCCCCAGGGTCCAGCCTGCAAATCCCTTCAGGGGGGTGGAGTCTGCATACACATTGACCCCGCTCTCCTGGTGAGACAAAGAAGCAGTAAAACTGTGATTAGGCCATGAGTCACTGCTGAGATGCATTTTCTAAAATCCTTGTCATCCTCACAAAAATGTGAATGGAATAGGGCACTGGCATAGATCATTCTGGAGTTTTAGAAGTCTGGCAGTTAATAGAATTGAGCTGAACCCACCCACCAACGACTATTAAACTTACAAAGAGTCTCTGACGAAGACAATGTCAATTGTGGAATTAAGAGGCCCTTTTCATAGTATTATCTCCACTGACAAATTTTAAGTCTATAAATATTATAAACTAGACCTCAGTGTAAATCCTTGTTCCATGCTTTAGCTAACCTCTGTTCCTGCTGTCATGTTGTTCTCTACAGACTGCAGTCCTATGTAGACACGTGTGAGTCCAGCCTGGTTGATGTAGTCTGCCAGAAGCCGGTTCACTTCTCTGCTCTTGGGCATGGCCAGCGTTCCTCCCCTTAGTTTACAGTTCATCAGAGCATCTCTGTACTTCCTGGCCTCCTTCACGATCAGGTAGAACATCTCATCTGTCTCCTTCATGCCAAGAATAACTGTAAATAAAAGAGTGTTATTACTTCCCCTCCCCGAGCTTCTCTCAGAAAACCTTTTGCTTATCAGGGGCTGTGTAGGGCATAATTCGAATTCACCTTTCATTCAAGCCATTGAACACCTTTTTCCTCGCACAAACACTACTGAAATACGCTCACATTCACTACTGAACACCTCTCACATATACACATGAAAATGTAACCACACACAATGACACAGAAAACCTCTGATGGCCATGAAAAATTACCTTGAGCTACTTGAGGACCAGAAGGCCAAGCCATAATTGCACAACATCACAATTCAATGCAAACTGGTGTATGTGCAATGTGTTACTACATAAATTGCCATGTAATTAATTAGTAATGAATGTGTGCACATACAGTATATGGTCAATTTTTTAAGGCATACGACTAATGGTCTTGGTCTTTTATGAGACCAGAAAACAGTTTAGATAGGAGACATACATACCATTCTTGACAAACTGAACTGTGTTCCTCAGCTTGCTCACATTGATGTCTAGCTGGCCAACAAGCTTTCTGTACCTCCCACAATCACAAGTGGTCCCTACAGAATCAGATACATGGAGGAAACAGAAGGTTAGTGGACAATGCAACATCCATTCCCATTTTCAATATTGAGACATTGCAGACCCATTCCAATTGTATAATTGGACATAGAAAAGTACAACATATTCACTCAATGTTATAAATTGACATATATTTTAAATATGTGGAATTGAAATTGTATCAAAATAATCAGTAGTTTATCACCTGTAATAATCTATAAAACCCAGGTAATTGCTCAGTAATACCCACATAACTGCTAACAGTCACAGACACAAATGATCTATCTTTCTGTAGGTTCAGATTGATGCATGTACTCCATATGGTTGGTTAGGCCCGATCCTTGGGAGGGTAGATAGCAAAGAATGTAGAGATTTAAGATATAGGTTGCTATCTTTAAACTCAATATCTAGTACAACTCATGCGGAGGTTGTATTCACTGTACATGGTTGACTTAGACTGAACTTTCTTTTTATACAAAAACGCATATATACAATAATACAATAACAGTAGTTAACAACAATAATTTCAACAAAGCACTCAGTCAATTTTGGGATTACAATGAAAATTGTCACCTGGTTTCCCCTTTAATCCTGCAGGCCCATCAGCTCCAGAATCCCCATTTCTCCCTAAAAAGGAGAAAAATCATCCATCTGTAGCATGGATTCAGTGCTGCCTTGAAGTGGGCAACTACAGTAGACAAGAATCTACCACTAGAGAGCGCAACTGTACAGCACTACACCCATCTTTTCACTGAGACAAAAGGATTAGCTCAATTTATCCCTCAAAACTCCAGCCCTCACTGGCAGTTGCACATTTAGGGGAAGTATAGCACAATACAAACAAAAGGCGCTGTTTTTTATGATAGTTAGAGGGGATACTATACCTGTCAGGAGAGACAAAAGTGTACATTGATTTATATGATTGGTTTAGTTACATTACCTTTGCTGTTATTTCTTTCAGATGGCAATTACTAATATTATAAGTACATTATATGACAGACTGGAAACCAAAAGTAAAATACTCAACAGTCTTTTAACATATTAAATATGATGATATTTAGATTAGCATTATGCCTATTAAACATCTAGCTGATATAATAATAATAATAATAATGTATTTGATTTGTAACGCGCTCTTCATATTGTCATTATGGACTAACTTAAGTGAGTTCAGGATTTCTGTGGCCCTTTCTAAAGCATTACTGGCTCAGATTACCTCAAAAGGATTTTCCCCAGTCCCTAACACATGGTCATAGTTAAACTCTCAGTAAACATGGTACATTACACCTTAATATGACTCCTTCTGCATACAAGCCCAAAGCACCTAGAGACTCTAGACTGTTGGTAATTATGAAGAATCTTAGATACATGTGTTCTTCTCTGGTCCAAGCCGAGGTGGTCGTTCTCAAAGACAATGGCGCTCCAATAGCAACATTTTTTCCTGAGAGTAAACATCTATGTAAACAGACCTGATGAGGGTCCCTCCCAGGTAGTTTAGACTGTCTGGACGAGGTTTATGTTGCTTCTTGCCCTCCATATTTAAACATGTCTTTCAAATGCTTTCCTTCATGGGCCTCATTCAAACTTTCACCTAAAAACCACTTCCATGGTTTGTGGGGTCTCCAACCTGAGGAACTTGGTTGTTGGATACATCAGGACACATTTTAAAAGCAAATCCAACAGGGGTTTTATGGCTATGGTCCAACTGACAACAAAACTGTACCTCTTTCTCCCGCAGGACCCATCTTTCCCATCTGCCCCACCTCTCCTTTAAATCCTGTCTCCCCTGGCAACCCTGGATGGAGGGAAGGAGACAAAGGGTGAGCAAACTGCTAAATTAATAACACTATTGTAGCAAGCATGCGAGAAAGGCACAGTGCTGTGATTAAATCTCTGTATTTTTGCTATCTTACATAACAGATATCACTTGTCTGATTTACAGTACTTGTCTAGGAGTTGGACTTAAAGATAGTTACCACAGTCCAAGACTTTGATCGAGAACCTGAGTATTTCTTTTTTTTTATCCTTCAGCAAATCCCTAGTATTTGAAATAGTAGGTTGCAAGCAGTTTACAGTAACTCTCTAACTGAAACCTACAAAGCCATTTTACCATGTTAAACCTACTCTAGACCGAGATGCTCTCAGACTCATGTGTCTGGTCAGTGTTCATTTATTTTAACACTGTTAAAATGAACTGAAAATCCAAATTATACAGTTAACCCTTTTAAATTTGATTTGTTACAAATCAAATAAATAAATAAATGGAAACATGAACCTGAAAATCCCATGGTGTTATGATTACATGTGACATTTCATTCATGCAAGTTTATGTTTTTAAATAAATAAAGTACAATTGACAAAACAAAGGAGATTGCTAAGAATGTTCCCAGGAGATACAGTTGCTGATATCAACAAATGAGCAAACTACATGCTCTTACTTGGGACTGCCTTACTTCCTGCTGATCATACGTAATATAAATGGGTTGAAAAAAAACAAGATTTGGACAATGAACTAGAAACACTCAAAACACATACATATTTCAAATTATATGTAGTAGAAGTCACAAATATGACAAGGAAAATGTTCTGAAAAACAGTATAACATTACAGTCTATGCCTAAGCAACCTTTAGGTAAAATACTTGCAATAAGGCCAACTAGTGGTGCACATAATAATTACATAAATAGTTTTCAGTATGGTGATTGATATGCGTTGAATAACAATTGAACTCCCATTGGTTGACACCATTTCTACTTTGGTATTTCAATTTAGCATCCTGAGTCAGCTTCTCATTCTGTCCGACTTCCTTCTTAAAGTAAAGTTTCCCCTTAATGTGATATCATCTACTTTTAGTCTCCAGACTTACCGTTGTAGTCGCCAAAGTAAATATATACGATTATTTTGTAGGGAAGCAGGTGTCAAGGAGCACAGGGAAATATAATAATCTATAAACAACATTCTTATTTTCTGTCTACTGTGGCTGAATACATTTAGTTTTCTTTGAGGAACTCAATTCTTCAGCCCCCGGTTGGTGCCAGTTGAACCGTTTTTTTGAGCCTGAAGATAACAATACCTCATATCTCATCTTCCTATTTAATGAGAAACCCCCTAAACTGGTGTAACGTCTCTCCCTGAGCCAGGTGTGGGGAGGGGTACAGGCAAATACCCTCAATCCAACCAAGCCAGCCCTAAACACTACCTTATTCAGGTGAGTTGAAGGGCTGGCATTGGAGAAGTAAAACCAATATCAAATTAATATTCAAGGGCAATATATGCCAAACATGCCAGTTCTTGACAACTTTACAACATTTGGCACTGGATACTGTCCACATGGTTTACACATTCAAATGCCAGTTGGCTGAGAAAGTCATGTTAACTTGGTGTCTTACTTTTTGGGCATCTTTGCTTTTCTTTTTTTTAAACTAACAAACAAAAAAACACTGGAATATATATTTTGTAATAATTGATAGTTTTCCATTCAAAGTAATCAGTCTTTCACCTTTCTTTTAACATGGAAGATAATGCTATGGTCTAATATATTATTATTAACTGGAAAATTGGGCACACATTGTTTCAAAGAGAACATCATAACATAATGTAGAAAAAAACGAACGCATGATTGAAGGTGACGGTAAGTCACGCCATTACAAATACATACAGCAAACCAAAATGACTGGTTTCTTATACAAATGTGACCTGGGTTGAAGAGTTAAAAAAGCTGTCTGCTAAGTCTGTTACTTTCCATTTCTGGAAATGACTCAAACGATCCTGGCATTTCTCTCTCTGGCTGCTCACTGATGAGAGAAGTGTGTGTTTGTAAAATAGGGAGGTGTGTATTTGTGTGTGTGTGTGGCTTCTCTCTCTATGATTGCCTTGTGAGCTCTGTTCACAGTGCACCGAAAAAAAACAAACATCTGCATGAAAGAGGCCAGCCAGAGACCATTGACTGTCTGCACGCTGTCTGACTGTCTGTCTGTCTGTCTGTCTGTGTCTTTGTGTGTCTTTGTGCTTGCCGGCCAACCTGCTTACCATCCTGAGAGTCTGTCCATTTGTCTGTCTATTAATATGTGTGATTCTCCCTGAGCAAACATCAGAGAGACACACACACACACAGAGAAAGACCGAAACACAACACAGCTGTCTGGGCTTCAAGGATACATTTACAGTAAACGATTTACATCAGGCTGAATACTTCAAGTTATACTGTATGCAATCTACATCGGCAATGTTAAAAACGTTCAGTCAGTCATCATTTGTCAATCCTGTCTTTGGTAACAAACCAGTGAGTAGTAAATTAAGGAGGAGATTAAGAACCTGGTTGTGCTGAAGGTCCGGTTTTGCCCAGCCTGCCCTGGTCACCCTCCTCACCCTTCTTGCCCAGGTCCCCTGTTAGGAGTAGAGAACAGGCCTGGGCTGAGGAAATTAAGCGTCTGCACACCTGGAGAATAACACCAACTACAGATAGCATCAAATACAGTATGCATGAACATTGTATACTATATTTATGTGTAAATATATATATATACTGTTCCTTGACTAGACCACCAAAATACTGTATAACTATTCCCTACAAGTCTGCTGTACTATTTATATGCAATTCTTTGACACTTTGGAGAAAAAACATGTTCTAAATGAATAAAACGTATGTTTTTGTTTATGTATATATACATTTATTGTCTTGTAAATTACTTGGATTTGTGTCTAAAGCGTCAGTTGGACTAAAACAGTATTATTTGAGATTGGACTTAACCAAATAAGCTCCAGTGTTCCCTAGCAGCTGTTTAAACACACAGTCATTGTTGGGACTTCTCTTGGGCTAGCTAACAAAAGCATTGGAAAACAGAACAAGACATTTCCTACCGTTTGTACCGCAGGCCACACTCATATACCTAAAATCTCAACATGGCAGCATTCAAGTCAAAAGTGATTAGTCCCTGTCTATACAAACAAACTGACTTGACCGATGATGTGTTTGGATGAGGATACTGGTTGTACTGTAGAAAACCCTAGAAACTGCTGCCAGATTGGCCTTCTTAATTCATCTCTGTTAATTTAGGTTAGCATTTGGGAACAGGTACCCTATAGACCAAAATTAAATCCTATGTCAGACTATCACACAAAACCCATTCTTAATGGCTGTGAATGAAGAAAATGGCAGTAGTATTCCTACACATGGTTATTGTTTGCTTTAACAGCAGGGTAAGTTTTTGGGAACTAAGTACTGGTGTTGTAAAAACAGAGAAGGGAAAGAACGTAGCTACTGGATTGTGTTCTTAGTGTCTGGGCCTTCATTGGCTGCCAGCACACTTCAGGGCTTGACTTGACCAACTCCATCTCCAAACAGATGTGGCAATTCGGGATCTAAGTCCATTATGTCAGTATAATTGTAATGCCAATCGACTGACCATTGTTCTTTCCAAAAATCAATGCTTCTTCTCTCAAATTCTTGGTAGTGACTAAGTTAGAGGACTGTTAGAGGCGTTGTCATAGAGAGAGGGAGGCCACTAGCACTAAGCAACTCAGTGTCCGACTCACCCCAAAAGACTAACAAGCAAACATACAACTAGCTTCAAATTTATGAACCAGAAATGTGACTGTACCTTTGGCTCCTGGTAAGATAGTGTTGGAACACACCTCGATGGCATTCAAACGACCAATGATGCTTAGAGCCACAAAGAGCTGCAGTGGCCCTCTGCTGAAGCCTGCTTCCACCATGTCCCTTGTTTGGAGGACCTCACACTAGCACCAAAAACACACAGTCACAGCCTAGCCGGGGTACTGTTTACAGAAGCTTATCATTCTGCTGTCATCCTATCAAACAACACTATCCAGGCTACACATTCCTCCTCTCCGTCACATCTTTAGATTCTAAAGGAAAGTTTCAGAGCGATTCAGAGCGGCTTTGAAATCCGTATTTTTCTGTGGATAAAGACTAAATCATATACTTTATCATACAAAATTGGGATAGCAATGTGGCGACCTAACTACACCTCACATAAGTCATTCGTACCGTACAGACTGTAGAAGTGGACTGAGTTGTCGAAATGAAAAGTCACATTAGTGCATAATCTGGTTGTTCTTCTGACCTCAGTTGCATCAGTGTGTGAATATTCTACACCCCCTACATCAATACTGAGGGAACAACAACACCCCTCCAACCTCCGCCTGGCACCTTTCACTCATCCATCCCCCCCTTCTCTCAAATCATTCTTTCCACCACACCTCAGACAGCGGGAGTAGTCTCATTTCCTGTCAACTCAATCACTCAGAGAAACATGCACACATAGGAACACACACATACAGCATGCACACATAGACACACACGGAGACGCACACGTGCGCACAGACACTTGTGGGTGTGGTGACTTGGCCATGCGGTCGTCAAACCCCCGACCCTCATGAGACTGCCTGATGTAACTGCATCCTCTGGTTTAAAACTATGTGATCAAACCAAGCGTGGATTTTTGCAGGGATTCAAGTAGTATTCCCTCTGAGGGGAGAATGGTCTGCTCCAACCACATGTCTTGGCAGGGACATCGATTCCTCCAAGATTATGTTTCCTCTGGTACGTTCAGCTCTTCATCAGTTTGACATGCTGTGGTGGGACTGTCCACCCCGAACTAAAGGGGTATTTGTCGAAACAGCCTTTCTCATCAATGGATAAAGAAATTGTGGCCTTTTTAGGGCTTTAGCACTCTGTCTTCCTTATTCTGAAATGTAAGCATCTCACTCTCAAAAATGTTTTACCTTTCTCCGTCTCTCTACCAAATAATCACTTTTAGGTGCATAGCTGAATGACTGTTCTTATGAGAGATCTAAAACATCTTTGGGACAGCTGTGAGGCCTACCACAGTTAATCAAATTGGGAGTTGATGCCTCCCACTGATTCTTGACAATTCTCTCCTTTGCAATATGGAGTTACATTACCATCCTATTAGCTTATTCCTTACCTGTGGAAGTATCACAATTGTGTCATTCATAACATATCAGTTAGAATTTTAGAAACAGTCCACTAAACAAATTTTAACCTAATTTTATGTGGTGTGAGTAGGAGAAATGTCATGTGACCAAAGAAGTAAAATATTAACCAGCTATTCAAATGAGGAGCGATAGCGTGGCTGAGTGTGTGAATGGAAATCTTTATGTACCAACCCTACTGTAACATCATCACACGTAGACTTTCCACTATAACACACAGGCAACCAACTGCAATATCCTAATCAATAAGCCCAAGCTTTTACTATTATATCCAAATGATAAGTCTGTGGTCCACTGGTATGGTGAATTTGTGTAGTCAATGCTGAGGGTTGACTAATAATATATATATATTTTTTTATGTCTACAATTTAGGTTTATCCAAAGGTAGATCAAATAATCAAACTGTAATGTAATTTGTGTGATAAATGTGTCTTTTTACTTTGGACCAATTTGTCTTATAAATGTTACTCAGAAACCTTCAGTTAACTGTATACATACCTGGAGGGACATCATAAACAGTAGGAATGCCTCGTCATTCATCTGTTTCTGTGAGACCATAATGTGTATTTGTTCTTATTTCTAATGGATAAACAATACGTATTCAGGCCAATGTAATGTGTATGTGCGTGTGACTGCCCAATTTGGATAGTAGGTTTGCATCTAAAATCATTGTAGCATGCTGTTCTCATGTAAGGCTTGATTTGTTGATATTTGCATTATTTTATATCCAGATTCCTTCAGAAAAGCCCTTTCTACTTTGCTTGCTACAGTAACATAACATGAAAGTGGAAAACCATTTCTTAACCAAAACCAAATCTTCAGTTTGAGTTGTTTAGTGTTCAAACAGTGTGTTTAGTGTTCTACAGTGACATATTGTTATGTGTATAGTTGTGTTTCTTATTGCAACATCATTATGCAACTGCATGTCACAAGAATATCAGTCATATACTTTTGTAATATAAATTGAGCAATTATTTCACTTTCTAAAAAGGAACTTTTTTTAATGCATTATAATGCATAACCACTTATAGCCTCTCAGCTGATAATTTTACCAGGGCCACAACTATGTGAAAAGCATACCATTCTGGTTACTTTGCATCCAATTCACAATAAATACTAGCTTTTTGTGGATTTGGTAATAGCCTATCATACTTTTTCAGTGTCTCTCAGTGAGACAATAGTGCCTTCTATCTATGAGGTGCTTATGTTGACAGTGTGGATTTAGGCTGAGACTACTGTCAGTCAGCCAAGTGACTCAGAGGGGTGTTATAGGATCAGATCACTTCAGAAGTGTCTGTCTTCTCTCAGGTTTCCGCCTAAGCTTTAGGTTACGAAAAACTCATGCATTTGAGCCAAATAGAGCATGTATTTGGAGCCCCACCAGGCGGATAGGTTCTGGCCAGTTGAACATGGGGTGTACGGGTGGTACCCTGATCGGAGGAAACGATCCAGGCACAGGGAAACCTCTAATAGGGTTTTTATAAAAGCAGTCGTGGCAAAATCAAAGAAAAATCCCCACCAACCCTCTAACACATTGTGAAACTAAGAGTTCCCACCAACTGTGCCTCTGTCTCTTGGCAGCCAGGCTGTTTTTTGCACGCTGTGCCCATTGAGAGTGACTGCTACATTCTTCTCAATCCGGCACACTTCCCGAGGACTCTTTATTGCCAGAGGGCAGAGTTGCGAGTGAGCTATAAAAAAAATCAAGTCTGTCACATTAAAATTGAATTCAAGTATAAATCTGATCTATGTAATTTATCTGTCTGTCTGTCTGTCTGTCTGTCTGTCTGTCTGTCTGTCTGTCTGTCTGTCTGTCTGTCTGTCTGTCTGTCTGTCTGTCTGTCTGTCTGTCTGTCTGTCTGTCTGTCTGTCTGTCTGTGTCTGTCTGTCTGTCTGTCTGTCTGTCTGTCTGTCTATCACCTATCCATCCATCCAACTTTCTCATACTCTTTGGATGTTGTCTAAGTGCTACACAGGATATTTGCTTTAATTGACATTTCAATAAATGCTCAACTCAGTGTCCTCTCACAAGGTTCATGCACATTCGTGATTTATAGTTTTAGAGACTTTTAGGGAAGCTCAGGATGAAAAAACGATTAAGGAGATAACTTTAAAGTCAGGATTTCAAACTGAGATTTGTGATTTCATCCATTCTCTTGGTGACACACAAGATTTAATTTGCGGTCTGTGATTTATGAAATGACTACAAACTGTTGGAATTGATATATTCTGACTGAAGTTGGACTTGTTGGTGTTGCTTTAGGCAGTACCGGTTTACAGCTAGCACCAGACAGACCTCATGTAAAACCATACCTTGACATGTGGTTTCAGGGATTTTATTACATAAATATGGAGCTACCAAACAGCAGTAGGCTGGTGATGAAGAGAAACTTTCTTTATTTCTGTCTCTCTTTCTCTCTCTCTCACTCTCTCTTCCATCTTCTTCTTGTTCTGCCCTCCCTGTAAAAGCCTTCCTTGGTTCCCGCCTCATATTGTAGGTGGAAAAACCTTCTTTGACCTGAGAAGAAATAACATTAATCATCACTAAACTGTCCCATATGGCAGTAATCTAGCCATGGCTAATACCGTTCATGTCATCGAGCAAAAAGAGAATGATACTCCGATGGAGGAGGGTGGGGAGTGGTGTCAGAACGTTGCTAACAGATCTGTGTTCTCCATGTTCCTGTTTGAGCGAGCCCCAGGCCCATGTTACCACAAGTCACAAGTGGTCAATAGCAACGGTGGACTACTTGGTTTACTACGGGGTTTGGTTTGCTTTAAAATAGTGTATCCGAAGTTTGAGTCTAGAGTCTGGGTTTTGAAGGATCTCTTGGCAAGTTTATATCCACAGGGATTCTACTGTATTGATATACAGTATCATAAAAATTGGTAGAATTGGTTGGAAATAATACTTAAAACGATGTCCCCATTGAACCCTCTGCATGATAAAACGGTTTAATCCTCACTACCCATTTATCAACACGTGATGTTACTGTGCTGACTGCCAGATCAAGCTTAGTGTTTTGTCTTCTAACGTGTTGCTCAACAGGGCTTTTATTCATGTTGTTAGTTTGTTTAGATTCACGCTGCACCTCATTTAGAGCATCACCATGGAAGTGAGACAACTACTTTGGAAGCCAGGCTCTCATATGGCCACACACACACACACACACACAGAAATGCACATCCTAAAAAATAAATATACACATGTGCATACAGTACAACCATGACCAAAAGCACGCTCACAAGACCACATACTCACAAGAGCACACAGGCACACACATACACACTTCTGGAGCCAAAATCAAAGACGGAAACAATGAGGCAGAGTTCCTTGTCAGTTCCTGCCTGACAAATCAACAGACAAATACACAGACACAGTTCTGTTCTGGTTTTAGGCCGGCCCTGGCCGATAAAAGACAAGAACAGACATGATACTAGCACCAGGGTCCATGGTGTCTTGGCGGGACCAGAGGAAAACATGAGGATTGCCATGCTGACCACAGGACCCTCTGCAGACTGTGCCACTGTATTTTTCCTGGCCCTTGTTTTGGTGGATGATGCTGTGTTTTAGTTTATCTAACAATTATTCTAGTAACAATCTCTCAGTATGTGTCTGTATGTGTATGTCAGTGGCATGATTATCTCGAGAACCAGACACTGTGAAATTTCAAGTCGGCAGGTGTCTTTATGGGGACCCAAGGACATGCAGTATCGTGTGTGAAGTTATTTGGATGAGTGGTTCGTGAGACATAAATGTAAACATGCCAGGCTACACCAAGCATTGAAGCAATGGATCTTGCGAGAAATACATATTAACATGTTGAGCTGCCGTCAGCGATGGGGCCATGGATATCGTGAGAAATAAATATACAGGCTTTTCCTGCCAACGAGCACTTCACTCGTCAAACAAAGAAGGACAATGTAAATGCATGGTAGGTTTAACTGCAACCAAACGTTGGGCTTGCACTATGGTATGCATTTGTTTATGATTTAAATTCTCGTTTTCTATCCTGTGTTTAAAAGGGAAGCACAGGCCCAGAAATGAATACATACTGTATTTACCAAAAGGTGAAATGAAAGAGATAGTGAGAGACAGAGAGACATTTCAAAATATAAAAATGGGTAAAAACAGCATACAAAAGCACACAGTGACCCCATGTGAAAAACTGGGAACTTCCCTGGCCAGTGCTTTCGCCAATGCTCTGCCCTCGACTTGTCACAGCCACAGACCCAGCTGCATCCAACATCTTGGTCCTGGGTGAAGGCTCTGGACATGGGCCCTAGGGGTAGTTGGCTGGGAACAAATGAGTACTAGGGACTTGGACCTGGGGTCTGGGGCCTTTGTGCTAGGAGTTGAGGCTTGGGGGCAAACAGTTAGACACTGACCCTATGTGGCCTCTTGCTCCATTGTCAAACAACATGTAAAAACCATTAGAGCTGAAAGCAGTCGTCAGGTTCCATATACTTAAAGAAATTCAAAACAATAATAAATCTGTTGAGTTTTCTCCCTTTCACTGACAGGACAAGCTCCATCTAACATTATGGGTCTGCTTTTATAGCACTTAGAGTATGGATATGGGGATTAGGTTGCATTTTATGCTTTTTGAACAGACAGACATTTTATGTTTTTAGCAGACAGGCATTGTCCAATTTATCATATGGGTGTGGATCTTTAACCATCATCTTCCAGTGAACACTCCAGACCCACCCCTGAGGGAATGTCTATCTCTATAATTCTTCAGATATTTTGGTTGCACCTACCATCATTTTGCATCATGTCTGAAAGCATTTCTGTGCAGTTGACTTTTACACATTGGTGTGTGTTAGACTAGTATTATTCATTACATTTTCACACATGTACCTGTCAAGGCCTCTGAGAGACATGTTCCAGGCAAAAATTTAGATTAAACTCGGACTATAGATGTTTTGTTTGGCAACATGGAAGACAAGAAAATCCAATAGGAAATTGGAACAGTGTGTGACCACAGTAAAAGGTCTGAATTCAATGCAGCTGTAGTAAAAAGTTGGTTTCTAAGCCAGAAAAACAAAAGGGGTTAAGAGCCACTCGATGAAGCATCACTACTGGAACAGGCCAGAACATCTGCACAGGCCGGTGCAGGACAAGCGTAACAGGGTGTGTCTGTGGCAAGCTGCTGTGACATACAGTACTCTTCAATAGGACTCTCTGTCTCCCTCTCTCTCTCTCTCTCTCTCTCTCTCTCTCTCTCTCTCTCTCTCTCTGCCTTTGAAGTGACCTATCCAAAGAGGAGCCCACAAAGGATCAAACCCTTCTGTATACAGTACAGGACCAGCTGGGGTTCTTCTAAGAACCAGGAGAGAGGAGGAGAATCACCCATACCCAGTTGGGTTCAAGATCACCCAGTGGACTGTTGTTTAGAAATGGATGGTCCATAACCATGTGTAAGCCAATTGGTGTGGTAAAATGTCCATCCATTCCACACCCACTTATTTCTGATTCGATTATGTGACTGACGTGCTTCACTCAGACGCTAATTTAGTTTAGCTACTAACAACCCAGGCTAGCCTGTTGCACAGCATGTGAGTCTGGATGAAGATAATTGCCTGAGCAGAGGAGAGGAAGCCTGAAAATAAATCCCCAACAGGAGGACCATGGCAGCAGTTAGAAATTCTTGAGCCACATTTAAGGAGGGACACCACATGGCACGAAGTTCCACCAGACGTGTGTCGTTTTCCAGAAATCCCATTAGCGGGAAGAACGAGTGGAAAGGACGTCTGGAGTAGAGTCTGGACAAAGATGTGTGAAGAGGGCAGTGTCGGTCAGATGCATGTCATGAGAGGACATGGAGGAGCTGTCAGTTTGTTGTCATGTTTTCATTTTCTGTTAAAATAAGAGTAACAGAGGAACCATTGTAACATCATGCTAAGCTCAAACCTGGGTATTTGCTGTAAGCTCATGGTGAAGTTAACCTGGTCTCCAGCTTTAAGATAGTTATAGAAGTTTTCAGCAACAATTTACTTTAAAGTTATTTTAACTACAATGGACCTATGTATAGTAAAAAACCATAGTAAAAACCATGCCATGGAATTATGATTCCAATAATAAGATACATCAGACAAGATTACTACAAAGGTGTAAGAATGCCCAGGATGGGGTAAGGGCTGTGGGAATGTTACAAAGGCTCAGTTAAAGGTTGTGTTACCAAAACAAAATCGATATTCATATCCACCAACAAAATCCCAAGTGCAAATACATAGCAGTTCTTATGTAACTACAATGTTGTTACTATAGGTGTTGCTATGTAGATAAATGGTAGTTAATATAACCATGAAATGTGTTGCCAACCCTAACCGTTGAGTCACTGTCTGCAATGTTGATAAGCAACACAGCACCTACTCCAAATCTATTGGTTACAAAGGAGAGGTTAGCCGGTGCCCATGGATGGAGCCTTGGATTGCCAATGTTGCCACAACTCCACAGTACCTCCATTAATTCACAATGGGCGTTTCTTCCCACTCCTTGAACGTTGACACCAGGACCATTTGCCATTGCCAAGACAGCTGGTGCTTCAATGGGAGAACACGTTCATCTAAGAGCTGCATGGTGCCACAACAGAGCAGGACAGAGGGCTGGAGGTGGGGGGGCAGGAGCACTGCCTCAAACCCCAAGACTCTTTGAAACCCAATACGGAGGTTACATTCACATACTGGTTACCCACAATCCACCACACACACAAAAACTCTCTCTTCTCTCTCTCTCTCTCTCTCTCTCTCTCTCTCTCTCTCTCTCTCTCTATCTCTATCTATCTCTCTCTCTCTCTCTCTCTCTTTCTCACTCTGTCACCAAACACACACACACATAAACACACACAAACAGGGGCCAGATGGTGATCTCCCTAATCTATCTACTCATGCACTGTAAACCCGGCAACTTGTTCGGGTTTACAGTGTGTGGGCCAGGCTCTGTACCTAGTCTGTGCAGTATGTCACAACCATCGCCATCTCTGATTCACACAGCAACTATGTGGTGTCTCACACATTAACAAGACCAAGATATCCTGCTTCATGGTGAACACTTTTACCTCAGTGGGGTTTTGGTTGCTGAGTCACAGCACTTTCTCAAGTTTTTTTTACTCGGGAGTTCATAGTTCACACGCCTATTGAACAGCATGTTACACAGGACCAAACTATACTGTACCATATTTTTACCCTTCTCCTGGTTCACGGACAAATATTAGGAAATCAATTATCTGATCCAACTGCCCCGCCTACATCAGCCCGACCCAACCCTGACCACCACAGACTCATCAAACGGCATAGTGGAGCTCCCGATCTGACTCACTTGAGGAGAACTTTGAATCACCTCGCCCTAGTAACGGCATTTCCTCACAATCTGTGTCACAATGTTCAAGTGTGAATTTAAAAACTAGCTGTGGTCACAGTGTTCTCCAACAGCGTTTGTTTGCCAACCCGCATTCACATAAACTAAGGGGTGGTGGTGTCACTGAGCTACTGAACCAGCTTAGAAATACTGCAGGCCTATACTGTCTAGATAGCTTAGTTGGGGAGAGGTTTGATACTGGTGACATTTGGCCATTGAGTAAAACATAAATGCACTCTCTACAGGCCCCGTCACACCATAACGTCCTGGTCGACGTTTTCTGAAAGTTCTAATCGTTCAATTTCGAGCGTTCTAGAGCGAGGTGGACACATCAGGCGTGTGACTAGAGTGGGACTGACGTCTTAATTGTATTTTCTCTGGAAATGCGCCGACACAACTTCTTACAGTTTTGTATGTCTGCCAAACATTTCAGCCATGACTGTTTCTCCAACTTGAGTCAATACAAAGGTGGCCTTGCTGAAATTAAATTCTTAATCAGTAGCCTACTAACTCTCCTTGGTCAACAAACCTCGAACAAGTAAGTTAACTAACGCTATATCATTTTGTTGCTTTACTGTATATGGTTACCGAGCTTGCTACCCTTAGAATGTGGCTGTAACATTAGCTCTGCAGCTTAAGGCCCCGTCACACCATAACGTCCTGGTCAACGGTTTCTGAACGTTCTAATTCAATTTCGAGCGTTCTAGAGCGAGGTGGACACATCAGGCGTGTGACTAGCGTGGGACTGACGCTGACGCATGACTAGCGAGAGACTGACGCATGAGGAGCGTGTAACAGCGACCAAGTAAGACAAGTTTGAAAACTATTAGCGTGTGGTGATGTGTCACTGGCGCGCGACGACGTGTACCTAGCGCGCAAAAAACTATTAGTCAACCTTAGACGAGCGTGTTGAGCGTGTGACTAACGTGTGAATAACGACAGAGTAGCGTTTTGCTGGCGTGTGGGTTTTATGGTCAAACGGGTATAAAACACTGGAAAATCAGTGGATTCAGTTGTTCTGAACAGCAAACATCATGCCGCCTAGACTACATAAGGGTGCGAGGGGGGCTTCTGCTACTAGCGAGTGAGTTGTGCCCTATATGGCAAACGATGAATAACAACCAAGTAACGCTAGGGTAACGACTGACTACCGATAGCCAAACGCTTGCAATGTTATCTAGCGTTTACAATTAAACATGAAGAACGCTGGTCTCCATGAGAACTTTTGTGCATGTTCAAAAGTTTTTTTTAATACCAGCGTTCTCCGCCGATCACCGCCGATTACCGCCGATTCCAAGCGTCACCAGCGTCCACACAACGCTCTTCTGGCGATATACCAGCGCTATACCAGGGACCATGGACGATTACCAACGTTTCCTCAAACGTCGACCAGAACGTTATGGTGTGACGGTGCCTTAAGTTGCTGTCCATAGACTGTAAGTGGGTGGTAAATCGCAGAACTATGAATTGCTTTGGTGAATTGTTTCGGTTTCCCCCGTACACCAAATGTCCCCTCCCCAAGATCTTCCTGTGTCTTTCCATGGTCTCATTCAGGGCTGCCTAACATGGTGCTACTAACACGCAGCGCCTCTCTGACAGCATCCAACAAAAAAATGTGGATGCCGTCAGCCATCTACCAGGCATTACACTGGCCCACTATGTGTTTCCAATGGGTCAATGTTCCCTTGTATTGGTAATGCTTTGCAACAAGTTAACCTTAATGTTTTGCACACATTAGGAATGGTTACAGACATGTATGCAAGTCATGGGAAAGTCAAGTAAGTTTATTTAACAAGTCAAGTCAATTTATTTAATAACAGAAAGTATTTGCCCAATGGTTCACTAGCACTGAATAGATATTAACAATATGCAGTACTTGTTTAATAATGTATTCATAGAGTCTACAAATCCTTAAGTAATCTTCAATAAAATGTAAAAAATAAAAATGATTGGGCCCTGTATAGGTCTTTTAAATTAAACGTTTATTGCCAACTATTATTGTTTTGGATTCTTGTTTCCAAAGCTTCATTAGGACTACTAGAAAAACTGATGGCTGTCACGACCCCATCCCTTGAGCTTGTTTTCCCTGTGTGGTTTGTTCTGTGTTTTGTGTTGCGTTCCTGAACGTACCGGTTGCCGGGCAACGAACCTGCTCTTACCTGTTTATCTTCAGCAATAAACACACCTGGTCCTGATCATCATCACTACACTACTTAAGCTGTGGCTTGACATCGAGTCCCTGCCTGATCGTTAGACGTACTTGTACGTTGTGCTAGTGTGTCAACCTATATATGTCAGTCTATTTTTGCCTTCTCTAACTTTTCCTTTTTGTCTCTTCACCCTGGAATTCCTTCACTCCGCCTGGCCACCAGTACTCACCGACCTGCACATTCGGCACCACCATCCGCCTCTCATCACCTGTACCCACCTGTCTTTACGTCTGGCAATACCCTTCAGTTTTGTATCACCAATAAACATCACCTTTTTCACCTTTTTGAATTCAAAACACTGTCTGTGGAGAGTGGATGGAACGAGGAGTCCCTACAGGCAGTATTCTACCAGGGTTTGACTGACCAACTCAAAGACGAGTTGATTTCTTATCCTGAGCCTCAGGGTCTGGACGATTTGGTAGTCTTGTCCATCCGGATGGATAACAGATGCCGGGAGAGAAGGATGGAGAGACGATGGGGGTCTCCAAACCAGCCGCCACACCTAAAACCACCCAAGCCTGTGGAAGGAACAGAGCACCCCGATCGTTCAACACCCCATGAATCTATAAGAGAGGTGAGACTGCCTGAACCCATGCAGGTGGGAAGACACAGGTTATCCGTTGAGGAGCACCAGTGTAGACGGGAGACCAACAGCTGACTCTACTGCGGATGCACGGGCCATTACATCTCCTCCTGTCCTCAGCGCCCGGTAAACTCCCAGGCTCGCTAGGCGTGGGAGGTCTTCTAGCGAGCCAACCTCCTCAGTCTCCCTCACCCCGAGCCAGAACCCTTTTCCCTGCCACCCTCATCAGGAAAGACCAGTCAATAGAGATCAACGCCCTCGTCAACTCCGGAGCGGATGACAGCTTCATGGATGCCGACCTGGTGGAACAGCTGGGGCTCTCCAAGGAGCAACTCCTGGAGGCCATAGAAGCAACCACCCTAGATGGCAGACTGCTGGCACGTTTGACCATGAGGACGGACTTAGTTAAGATGCTGTTATCAGGCAACCACTCAGAAGTCTGGACCCCAGGAAGAATAGTCTCCACTACGGTGTAGACTAATGGGGATCCTTAATAAACAAAAAAGTTATCTCCTTCTACATCCTGTCCTCACCACGCGTTCCCCTGGTTCTTGGTCACCCCTGGTTCTTGGTCACCCCTGGCTGAGGAAACACAACCCCACCTTCGATTGGGTGATTCCCGGGGTCACCTTTCCCAAGGGACGCCTTTTATAGCATCTCTCGACCGGAATGCAAAGCCATGGAGGCCTACATCAAGGATTCACTGGCTGCAGGCCTCAATCGTCCCTTGTCATCCCCCCCTGGGTACCGGATTATTTTTTGTTGGTAAAAAAGATGGGTCCTTGCGGCCTTGTATTGATTACGGGGGGGTAAACGACATAACCATCAAGAACAAATATCCTCTGCCGTTGATGAATTCTGCCTTTGACTCTCTGCAGGGTGCCACTATGTTCACCAAGCTCGATCAACGCAATGCCTACCATCTCGTCCAGATAAGAGAGGGGGACGAATGGCCGACCGGGTTCAACACACCCATGTGCCACTTTCAATACCTGGTCATGCCATTTGGCCTCACCAACGCCCCTGCAGTATTCCAGAGTATGGTAAACGATGTTCTTAGAGACATGATCGGTTGCTTTGTGTTTGTCTACCTGGATGATATTCTCTGAGAACATTCTTGTCCACGCCCAGCATGTCCGGCAGGTTCTCCAGTGTTTGCTGGACAACCGCCTTTTTGTGAAAGCGGAGAAGTGTGACTTTCACACCATCTCTTTTCTCGGCTACATTATTACGGGGGGACAGGTGAAGATGGATTCGGAGAAGGGTAGGGAGGTTCTGGACTGGCCTTAGCCTGGTAGTAGACTGCAGTTCCAGACGTTCCTGGGGTTTTACATTTCTATCGACAGTTTATCCGAGACTACAACCGGTTGGCTGCCCCATTGACAGCCCTGACGTTTACTGCCAGGTCCTTCTACTGGAATCCCGAGGCAGACAGAGCATTCCTGGATTTGAAGAACCGGTTCACCAATGCACCCATCCTCACCCAGCTGGACCCCTCTCTTCAGTTCGTGGTGGAGGTGGATGCTTCGGATGTGGGGGTTGGCGCCATCCTGTCCCAGCGAAGCCCCGCTGATGGTAAGCTCCAACCGTGTGCTTTTTTTACGATGTCTCTCCCCAGATGAAAGGAACTATGTTGTGGGAAACCGGGAACTGCTCGCCGTGAAGCTCGCCTTGGAGGAGTGGCGCCACTGGCTGGAAGGAGCAACCGTTTATCGTATAGCACGCACATATTTTTTGTCCGCTTTAACTTTTCCTTCTATTATTTGAAATGTATTGTTTGGAGGATAACCCCTTGAGATGCAGCATCTTGTTTTCGAGGGGGTCCTCAAGACACAAGACAAATACATGCACATTCAAACTTGCTCAAGTTCCCCCACTCCCAGACCTCACCCACCCCACCGACTCCCTATTGAATACATATCGTATTATTGAGAGGCATATATACACATATACATACATATATACATACATATATATGCACACATATACACAAACCTTCACCCATACACATGTACAGTATTTATTCATAAAGAAAAAATAAATAAAAAATAAAAAATAAAGAAAAGTCCAGTCAAACATGAGCAAAACATTTACAGCAACAATTTGCTTGTAAGTGATTATGTAAGGGATAATGCCCGACGAGGTGTCCAATATCATCTGATAATGGAGATGCGGAGGCGTGAACCGTCCGACGGGCATTATCCCGCTTATACCATGGTCACTTGCCAACGTTTTTTTTTACAAATATGAATCTATGTTTTAATGCGTTTTGCAATCGAAATCTAACGTTGTTTAACGTCGACCAACTCTGATATTTTATAGTCCGCTTAGCTCATAGAACCCAACACCAGTTTTCCCTTGGCTGAACTATTAGCCCGAAAGTTAACGTTATGCTAGCAAGATTCAAAGGCAATAACATTGTGTACGGTTGACAAACAGTAAATATAATATTACAGCATGTTTAACGAGAAGATTAGCTAGCTAGCCAGCCATGTTACTGTCCCAAAATCAATATCAAGATTTTCACGAACAAAGTAGCCTTTATCGACCATAGTCTCTTGGCCACTGTGTCGCCAGCCACAGCCTGCAGCGAGTTGAATAGCAAATGGATGTGAGCGTCAAAGTTGACATAATCTCCTAACCGTAAATATTATTTGACAAAATGTTTAACATTAAGACTAGCCAACTATCCAGCCATGTAATTGCTCCCAAATCAATATCAAGATTTTCACGAACTAGTGCTAAGTAGCTACTAGACTAGTCTAGGCTACGGCCGCAGCCTGTGACTGTAGAGTGGAATAGCAAATGGATATGAGATGATCGCATTAAAGTTTACATATTCTCCAAACAATAATTATAATTTGACAGTACGTTTAACAACAAGACTAGCCAGCTATCCAGCCACGTCATTGTTCCCAAATCAAATAAAAAGTTTTACGAATAAAATAATCGGCCATGTGTGTTGGCTACTGTCGTGTTGGCCGCAGCAGAAGTAGATCGACTAGCGAGGTGAATAGCGAATGGGATGTGAGATGAGCGGTTACGTGACACAGACACAGGCTACATTCAGAAAAGTACAATTTTGCAAATAGGTTAAAAGACATATTGAAGTCACTCATTGTGGTAATGACATGTTGGCTTGTTAAAGTCTTTCAAAATTGTAAATGGAGGCTTGTAAATGGAGGACTGCGTCCCTGTTGTTATTGTTACTTAGACACTTTGTACAGGCTCATATACTATGTAGCCGGCGCAATCATTTAGAACGGTGAAAAGACAGTTTTGCTGAAATGACGTAGTAGGTGTCCAATATCACTAGTAGGTGTCCGTATATCACTTTTTATACCATGGTCTGGGTGAATACTCGATTCTGATTGGCTGCAGGGGTGTACATTATTAAGTGATATACGGACACCTACTAGTGATATTGGACACCTACTACGTCATTTCAGCAAAACTGTCTTTTCACCGTTCTAAATGATTGCGCCGGCTACATAGTATATGAGCCTGTACAAAGTGTCTGAAATAAGTAACAATAACAACAGGGACGCAGTCCTCCATTTACAAGCCTCCATTTACAATTTTGAAAGACTTAACAAGCCAACATGTCATTACCACAATGAGTGACTTCAATATGTCTTTTAACCTATTTGCAAAATTGTACTTTTCTGAATGTAGCCTGTGTCTGTGTCACGTAACCGCTCATCTCACATACCATTCGCTATTCACCTCGCTAGTCGATCTACTTCTGCTGCGGCCAACACGACAGTAGCCAACACACATGGCCGATTATTTTATTCGTAAAACTCTTTATTTGATTTGGTAACAATGACTTGGCTGGATAGCTGGCTAGTCTTGTTGTTAAACGTACTGTCAAATTATAATTATTGTTTGGAGAATATGTAAACTTTAATGCGATCATCTCACATCCATTTGCTATTCCACTCTCTACAGACACAGGCTGCGGCCGTAGCCTAGTCTAGTAGCTACTTAGAACTAGTTCGTGAAAATCTTGATATTGATTTGGGAGAAATTACATGGCTGGATAGCTGGCTAGTCTTAATGTTAAACATATTGTCAAATTATATTTACGGTTAGCAGATTATGTCAATTTTGACGCGATCATCTCACATCCATTTGCTATTCAACTCGCTGCAGGCTGCGGCTGGCGACAGTGGCCAAGACTATGGTCGATAAAGGCTACTTTGTTCGTGAAAATCTTGATATTGATTTTGGGACAGTGATATGGCTGGCTAGCTAGCTAATCTTCTCGTTAAACATGCTGTAATATTATATTTACTGTTTGTCAACCGTACACAATGTTATTGACTTTGAATCTTGCTAGCATAACGTTAGCTTTCGGGCTAATAGTTCAGCCAAGGGAAAGCTGGTGTTGGGTTCTATGAGCTGAGCGGACTATAAAATATCAGAGTTGGTCGACGTTAAACAACGTTAGATTTCGATTGCAAAACGAATTAAAACATAGATTCATATTTGTAAACGTTGGCAAGTGACCATGGTATAAGCGGGATAATGCCCTTCGAGGTGTCCAATATCATCTGATAATGGACTCCGCGGAAGCAACCGTCCTCCGCTGCGCGTCGGACGGTTCACGCCTCCGCATCGTCCATTATCAGATGATATTGGACACCTCGTCGGGCATTATCCCTTACTTAATGTACACCCCTGCAGCCAATCAGAATCGAGTATTCACCCAGACCATGGTATAAAAAGGGATATTTTAAAGGAGTGCAAAGAAGTGATAGATCTTATAGACCCTGGTAGGCTATTCCAGTCTGAAGGGGCTTTACATTTAAAGGTACGCCTGCCACTCTCTTTTGAGATATTTGGTACTGTAAAGAAGGGGTATTCGGTGTGTCTCAGTCTGTAGATAGGTCTATATGGAATTAAATATTCCTTCAGGTAAGGAGGATAGTCAGAGTAGATACATTTGAATATAATCTGGTACCAGTGAAACTGTCTTCTGGCTTTTGGTGATAATAAATTCAGTGTGTTATACATAATACAATGGTAAGTAGTGAACGGACATCTCAACACAAATCTGCACATACTATTGAAAACAACATTTAGTGCTTTTAGATTGGATTCTGATGTGTTTTGATAGACAACATCAACATAATCTAATATAGGAAAAATTAGCTGTGTCACAATTCTTAACCTAATCAGTTGAGTGAAACAGTTAATAGAACGATACAATATTTGTAAATTACTATTTATTTTATTGACTACTGAATGAATGTGACGCCTAAAGGAGAGTTGTGAGTCAAGTACAAGGCCCAAATATTTGAGTTCATCAACTTTAAGTAGCGGAGTATCATCTAAGAATTTAAGTAAGAGATTGTTGTCTTGATTCAATGTAGCTGATCTGGTGGGAAACAGCATACTATATGATTTTTTCTTATTGAGTAGTAGGTGGTTGGAATGGACCAAAGTTGGATGGCATTGAAGTTAGATTGCAGTGTGGATTGAATCCTAGAAATCGACGCGTTAGATGCATAGACCACTGTGTCATCTGCATATTTATTATTTAACCTTTATTTACCCAGGCAAGCAAATTAAGAACAAAATTCTTATTTTCAAGTGCAGCCTGAAGGGGAAGAGGGAGGGGAGTGCTAAAAGTGAAAACAAGGTTATATATATATTACACTTTTACAAAAATATATAAAATACACTTTAAAAAAATTCAATATAATACAATACAATAAAATAAACAGTTAATCAATAGGGTATGACAAGAAGGGCTACTAGCAGGTGCAGGAGTCAACTAAGATTTTATGCAGATTTAGTTTGAAGACAGAGAGAGAGGTGAAGACAGAAAGTTTAAGGGTGTTTTGAAGGGTGTACCAGTCAAAGGCTGCAGCGAACCGGAAGGCACTGCGTCCAAAGACAGTGCGGACTGTGGGGATGGAGAGGTTGATGAAAGCACTGGACCTTAGATTACGGGCAGGGTGGGAGAGGTGTAGAAGAGAAGAGAGGTAGAGAGGTGTTATGCCGAGAATGGATTTGTAGATGAGCAGAAACCAGTGATGGAGCCGTCTGGTGTGAAGGGAAGTCCAGTCTACCAGGTTGTAGAGGTTGCAGTGGTGAGTAGTGAATGGAGCCCCTGTAGCAAAGCGGATGGCAGAATGGTGGAGTGGGTCCAATTTGCTGAGAGTGGAGTGAGATGCAGTTCTGTAGATGGTGTCACCGTAATCAAAAATGGGCAGGATGGTCATTTTGACGAGTGTGTGTTTGGCTGCATGAGTGAAGGAGGCCTTATTGCGGTAAAGGAAGCTCAGACGAGCTTTGACTTTTGATTGTAAGTGCTTGATGTGGGTGGTGAATGAGAGGGATGAATCCAGCCAGAGGCCAAGGTATTTGTAACAAGAAACAAATTCTAGTTCAGAGCCGTCGGCACAGAGGATTTTTGGGACAGAGGTGGGAGCGTGTTTCCGGTCAAAGATAATGCATTTGTTTTTTTTGGTGTTGAGCAGAAGATGAAGGCTATGGAAATGCTGTTCTACGGAAGTGAGACTGTGTTGTAGTGTGGCCGCCACAGAGGGGAGAGAAGGGCCCTCTGAGTATATGATGGTGTCATCAGCATATAGGTGGATCTTGGAGTTGCCTGCATTCCTGGTTATATTGTTAATGTAGATGGAGAATAGTGTTGGGCCTAAAATAGAACCCTGTGGCACCCCTTTGGTGATGGTGAGAGGGGCTGATTTGATGTTATCCGATTTAACTTGCTGGATTAATATAGATGAATAAGACAGTCTGAGCATATTTGAGGAAGATCATTGATAAATATAGAAAATAAAAGAGGCCCTAAGGAAGAGCCTTGAGGGACACCTTTTTCCATAATTAAGGATTCTGATAGATAACCCTGAAAAGAGACACGCTGACGTCTAGAATGGATTATCGACCAGGCTCTCGGAACAGCAAGGCGGACGCCCTGTCCCGAGTGTTCGCTAGGACAGAGGAGACAGGAGTCAAACCCGAGACCATCCTGCCCAAGGACATCGTAGTGGGGGCAGTTGTCTGGAAAATCGAGGAGGAGGTTAAGACGGCCCTTCAAGAACAGCCTGGTCCATCTAACGGCCCACCGGGCTGCTTGTATGTGCCCAACTCTGTCTGTTCAGCTGTGCTCCAGTGGGCACACGCTGCTAGGAATGCTTGTCACCCGGGGGTTGCCCGTACCATGGTTCTATTGTGCAGATGCTTCTGGTGGTCTGCCATGGGAAAAGACACCTAGGTTTTTCTTTCAGCCTGTCCAGTCTGTGCTCAGAACAAGGGAACCAACTGACCCAGTGCAGGACTATTACACCCTGTACCTATTCCCTGGTGACCCTGGTCCTACCTGGCTCTGGACTTTGTAACTGGTCTGCCCCTGTCCAAAGGTAACACTGTTGTCCTAACTGTGGTTGATAGATTCAGCAAGTTTGCACACTTTCTGCCCATCTCGAAGCTTCCTTCAGCCACGGAGACTGCTGCGATCCTTGTCAAGGAGGTTTTTCGGAACCACTGTCTTCCTGGAGACATTGAATCAGACCGAGGTCCACAGTTCACATCGGCGGTATGGAAGGCCTTCTGTACAGTCATCGGAGCTACTGTCAGCCTCTCATCTGGATTCCTCCACCAGTCGGCCAAGCTTAAAAGGCCAACCAAAAGATGGAGACGACGCTTCGCTGCCTTGTCTCCTCAAAGCCCACCACCTGGACCTCTCAATTGCCTTGGGTAGAATACGCCCACAACACGCTTCCTACCCCCGCCACCGGTATATCCCCTTTCCAATGCCTTTACGGTTATCAACCCCCCCTTGTTCCCCTCACAGGAGAAGGATCTCGCTGTCCCCTCTGTCCAAGCCCACATCCGCCGCTGCCACCTGACCTGGCATCGTGCCAGGGCTTCCCTGTTGAAGGCCTCCGGTCAGTATCAGGTCTAGGCCAACCGTCGCCGAACTCCTGCACCCTCCTATACTGTGGGGGACAAGGTCTGGCTGGTTACCCGGGACCTTCCACTGCGAACATAGTCCAGGAAGCTGAACCCCAGATACATTGGCCCGTTCGTGGTGGAGAAGATCATCAACCCCCCGCAATCGTCCGGCTGAAGTTGCCCAAGGCCCTCAAAGTACATCCTGCCTTTCATGTTTCCTGCCTCAAGCCTGTCCTCCTCAGTTCCCTTCTGCCTCCCCCTCCTCGGATGATTGGCGGTGGTCCTGCTTACACGGTGCGCCGCATCATGGATTCCCGATGCTGGGTCAAGGATTCCAGTTCCTTGTGGACTGGGAGGGTTTGTTTTGTGTTTTGTGTTGCGTTCCTGAACGTACCCCGTTCCGGTTGCCAGGCAACACACCTGCTCTCAACTGTTCCTCTTCAGCAATAAACACACCTGTTCCTGATCATCATTACTACACTACTTAAGCTATTGAATCTGCTTCTATGTTTTTATTTATCTATTTTATACATAGTCTCTTTATCATTATTGGCCTTTTTTACTTATTTTACTTAATAATTTATTTTATAAAAAAATAAAAAAACATCCTATACACATTTTTCTGTTTACCATTCCATCAACCTGCCCAGGTACTACAGGTGGAAAATAGCAATCTGCTAGAACCTGGCACAATGCATATTCTGTTGTGGTACAAGGTAATTTTTTTATTGTGTGGTGTCCCTGTCTTGAAATAAATAAATAAATGAAATGAAACATGAAATGAAGCTGTGGCCTGACATCCAGTCCCTGCTGGATCGTTAGACGTACTTGTACGTTGTGCTATCGTGTCTATTTTTGCATACTCAAACTTTTGCTTGTTTTTTCAGTCTCTTCACCCTGGAATTCCTTCACTCCGCCTGGCCACCAGTACTTCGACCTGCACGTTCGGCACCACCATCCGCCTCTCATCACCTGTACCATTACATTAAGTCATTTAGCAGACGCTCGTATCCAGAGCGACTTACAGTTAGTACAGGGACATTTCCCCGAGGCAAGTAGGGTGAAGTGCCTTGCCCAAGGACACAACGTCAAATTTGCACAGCCAGGAATCAAACCAGCAACCTTCTGCTTACTAGCCCGATTCCCTAACCGCTCAGCCACCTGACGCCCTGTACCCACTTGTCTTCATGTCTAACAATACCCTTCAGTTTTGTAACACCAATAAACATCACCTTTTCACCACCTACCAGACCAGGTCTGCGTTTGGGTTCAGTCACTGGGAATTGTGACAATGGCATATTATTATTTGAGACATATCTTTATGGTTGAAATTAAGCAAGGTTATACCTTACCAAATGTCCCCCCCAGACAAGTCCTCGTCATCGGAGCCCTTCTCAAACGGCTACAGAGCAACTATGTTTCCCTGAAGGACGTTGATGTGGTTGTAACTTGGCCAAAATGAGCCACAGAGTGACCGTCAGAGAACCACCAATGTGGTCGGAGGGAGACCTCGCTGAAAACTCCTCACGATGGAGCAACTTGAAGAGAAATGCTCCTCACAACCCCCTTAAACAAATATGGTGTGGTGGAGAAAAAAGCCAAGGAGAGGCATTCAACGTTATTTATTTTTTCCTCCTTCAGAAGGGGATCTCTTCTTGAATGAGAGGCTTATTTCCATTCTGCACCTATCAATTTCTACAGAATGATTAAACAGTTTCTTCAGTTCTCCTTCCAGTCATAAAACCTCGGCCGACAAATATAGTTTTCAGCGCCCTTTTACTGGCAATGAAATCATTTGAATTTAGCTGCTTTCCTTGTTGGACATACTGCAGTCATTAAAGTCATTGGTATGTGTGTCTGTGTCTGTCTTCAGTCTGTTTAACCTTGAGCCTGGCAAATGTATTTGTCATCCAGGGATCCACAGAATGAGACACAATGATATATATATTTTTAAATAACATGGTCATAAGAAATAAAATAAAGAAGGAAATTGAAGTCAGTGTGAAGGTATGCCCATGTACTATGAGGGATTTTGTCATTGGAACACTGGATGTGGCTCACAAGGTTTATTGTGAATACTTATTAAGAATATATATTATAGAACTTTATTGACTACAAGTCACATACCATCTCAGTCACCTTACACATGTGCATAAACAAAGCTGTATTAATTGATGTATTTATTGAAGTACTTTAGTCTATGCCACCGCACTTTGTTCTACTCTTAATGTATATATATTTTTTTGGGGGGGGCTGTTCCTACTGTTTTTGGATAGTTGTAGTATTGTTATGTTATATGTTGTTGTAGTGTTATATGTTGTCCCTCTTCACACCAACAGGAGAAGCACTCAAAATGTCGTTGTATAAATACAATGACAATAAAGGCTTTTATTATTATTATTATTAATAATTCCTTCCTCAACATTTGTAATGTTGAACACAAATTAATTCAATGAGTTCCAAATTGGTTCTAATTCTGTAGCCGTACTTATCAAATATCCAGCAGTTTCCAGAAGTTTAATAATGTATATTATTTTTTGATAAAATAAATAAATAAAAAGTCCTCAACATGAGCATCTGTTCATCAACTAGGTCAGTTAAATAAAATGAAATAAAATGAAATATTTGCAAGAAAGCATTACAGTATTAAAATATTAAAGGAATTGAAGTTGCCATGTGTGAAACATGTGAAACCTTCTGTAACATCCAATCTCTGATCTTACTGTATGTGCTGTTAATACCAGAGCTACCACACTGTAGAGACATCTTTCCACAGTGCAGACATTCTTAAGGCTGTGGTAATTTCCTTAAGTGTGGGCACCCTACTGCTGGGAAAGTTGTGAAGCCTTAGACCTATTGTCAGTTTTTCCAAGGTAAGATGCAAGTTGCTGAAGATTTAACAGTTTGGAAAATTCTGACAGGGATAATGTTGGAAGAGGAAATAAAGTACCAGCATGAAAGGTTAGGAACTTAAGAAGTCATATGTGGAAGCTATGTCTTCCTTGACTAAAATCTGGATAGCATGTTCAGCCACAATATTACAGCGAAATAAAAAGTACAATACTCAAGAAAAATAACTTAAGCCAAAATAACCCTACCTTTTAGGGTGCCATATTACTTTGGTGATGCAATATCGTTTAGAACATTCTCTAGGGAGGTTTGTACTGTGCATGTACAGTAAACCTTATTTTGATCCTTGTCCACAGCATATTGTGGGCAGAGCAAAGGAACTATTCACCCACATGCTAGTTTTAGATTGTAAACATTACACATAAAACACACATTCAGGTTGCTTCACATGAAATGAATTAAACAAACACAAAAACAAACAGTTGCCTCTATTTGGTGACTTTCCCTAAGCATCATTTTTTCACTCCTGGCGATGAAAACACTCAAACACACAAAGTAAGCATCGTAATTCAACCGGAAGTTTGTTCGAAATGCAGATTGGTTTGATTCCCGGCAGGAATTGTGTGTAAAATGGTTCATTCGGTCCTGAAACCCACAGCATGAAACACATCCTGAGATTTTTGTTACACTACAAATCACAAATGACTTGACTTTACAGATGTTGTAAAATAAACTGTGCCATCGGCAGCTGCTCCATTGGAGTAAAGCTATGATCTGACCCATCCTAGTGTTTATTATGGCACATACTGTACCATATTGTAAGTATAACATTACACAGATACTTACACTGTCTATAGTCTCACTTATTCAGAGAACATGGATTCACCCCATGTTTTTCTCACTATCTGACACCCAAAGCATTAAGCATAATCTTAATCTGACCAGACACGAGGGCACACTACGCTGATGGCTTGAGGTAACTTGATGTACAACACTCACTGGACAGGATTGTAGTCTTTCACAGAGTTTCCCATAAATTGCAAAGAAAAATATGCACATGGAAAGCAATCTGACATCAAATTTTCAGGTCAGGGTTAGTGCTTCCCAAGATGCCATTTGACTCTTTGCTTTGACTGGCAGACGTTCTGAAGCTGGGAGGATGGTTAGCAAGCCTCGCTTATGGCACTCCTCAATGCACATGCCCCATATTGATTATTTTGGTTGCCTTTTGTGTCATTCCATCCGGCACAAATAAAGTGTTTTCCAGTTGATTTATGTCTGAGAGGCCCAGAGAATGAGAGAGAGAGCAACAAACTCTGAGGTGAACCGCAGTTGAGGCAGGGAGGAGAGCTAGAGAACACTATAATGTAGATCCACACCATGCAGCGGATGTAGATCCACACCCTGTAGCGTAGATCCACACCATGTAGCTGATAGGTCCTCACCATGTAGCTGACATAGATCCACACCATGTAGTGTAGATCCACACCATGTCGCTGATGTAGATCCAAACCATGCATCGGACATAGATCCACACCCTATAGCATAGATCCACAGCGTGTCACTGACGTAGATTCACACCAGGTGCATATGTAGATCCACACCATATAGCTGACGTAGATCCACACCATGCCCGACTGGGATGTGGGCACAAGTTGGTCCACTTTCACCATGTCCTGCCGCAGTGTATCTCTAACCAATAGTATTCCTGTAAAGTGTGTATGTTTCTAAAGGAGTAGGATTTGAAATAAGTACAGTTAGAAGTGAGGCCATGCTTCAGTTCATGCTGTACACTGGGTGAAATGCACCTTTTTTGACATGGTGGGTTTCACAAGACAACCTTAATACCTTGATGTGATTGCTAGACTGTAGCCTTTTAGGTAATCACGCCATGTCATGTTGGCAGGTTTGATACATTGCTTTTTGGTTACAAGCTACAGGCCAAGAAAAAAAACCTTCCCTGGCACGATTGTCAGGAACTACACATACATTTCCTAGAAATCACCATCTTTCCCATAGCAGCACAGAGATCCACCTAAGTACATTTCACCTTTCAGATTAGGGTAATATTACTTATGAAATCATACATCTATGGAAGTATCTGTAGAAACCAACACACAAAGATCAAAGAGGGCCAAGTAGACCTAATGAATTGTCCTCTTTATAAAATATTACACATTTCAGAAGGAAGAATTACAATAAAATACATTTTGGACACAACTGTGTGTCGAGCTGTTTTTCAGATGATGGATGCTGTATTGTGCTTGGATCTGTCAGCTCATGGAGCACACAAGCTTATTGTTGAGGGCCACAATACAAGCTTCAGTTATAGTTCCTCTCTTCATCCATTTTCAAGGACTGTTATGGAAATAATAACATTTGGTTAGCTTTGGTGGCTAATAGAGACACATTGGGAAGCTGAGGGCTGAACAGAAAGGGGGAGGGTTGGGGTGGGAGCTGAATTATCCCACTCATGTTGACTGACTATATGCAAATTAGATAGCAGGTGTATCTACCACTCCCTTCTTTACGATGCTTTGTAGGTAATCTCTTCATCTTTTTGCTTGTTTTGTATTTAAATCTGAAATAGCTTGTTCAAATCTTTATCTTGTAGCCCCTTTCCACTCAAGACTGCCATGGTAAATAAGAATATGTTTTCAATGACTTACCTCGTTAAATAAAGGTTAAATTGATTGAAACAAACATTTTTATGACAAATTGAAAGTGTCTAATACCTTTTGTTTTGCTCTTCAACTTACAATTGTAAAAGGAAGAAAGAATCTCAGATTTTATACACACACAGTGTTTACCTCATAAGTCAGTAGACTGTGAAAATAATTTCAGCCACTAAAGAGCACAGCATTGTGATTTATAGTTGGTGTGTGGCTACCAGGTTTTGGCTTGGTAGAAGTGGAATGGTTTAGCTGTGCAGTGGTTTAGCTGCTCAGTGGTTGGTTCACCTCTTCACACCCACATTTCCTTACTTGGAGAGAGTGAGAGTGTGTAACAGTCATTGAAAGCAAGAAGAATAGAAATACACCAGACCTTACCTGTGGTCAGCCAGTCCACGCGTCACTGAAGCTGCAGGGGTGTGTACTGTATGTGTCTGCGTGTGCAAACCTATTTGTTTAAGTGTGTGTGACGTTTTGGTGGGCTCTGACCTTTCTGTTAAGATTTCTCTCTTGGCCTGTCGAGAGCAAGAGAAAGCTATTTTCTCTGTGGCTATGCGTAGACATAAAGTCTTCTACGTCAAGCTGTCCTGAAGCTGTCATAAGTCACTGCTGATGTCTGTGAGTAGGAGGTGGCAACGTATAATGATCGCATCATCAGGTTTTGGGGTTAAAGCAACACTTTATTATTAATACATAATTATTATTCTTATGTATTAATTCTACAAGAAATACTGCCATACTGAGTGAATATCATATAAAGTAGAACATTGCATGTTGACTCAAAATGACATTTTATGACTTGAAACAGCTTCACATTTTTCATACTCTGAGTAAGTTTTTCACCATCACTTTGACAAGATGTTACATGTGGACGTCTGTTCACACCTTTTCTCTCCAGGGTTTTTCTGTGTCAGTAGTGCATGAACAGAGTAGCAGGGACTTCTGTTTGAGTGTTAAGACTTGCAAATGACACAATTAAATATAGATTTTTTAAATAATTACCCTCATTCACTACTACAGCTGCTTTCACATGAACATAGGAAATTATTGAACAGAAACCATTCTATCTGTCCTGATTTAATAATGAGCTATGAGGAATTGATTGGCTGATGGAAGTTAGTTACTGTATTACAACAAACAGGCATATACTGTAGGTTGTTGCCAGCCTCTATCTAAGTTTAAAAATCAGTTTAGAAACATTTTAATGGATCCAACAGTCTACAAATGTCAATCAGACCTATTCAGGACTTGTATCTTCAATCAAAGGCATTTGTGAGGACAACACAAAGAATACTGGCAATCCTTGAACTCAAATAAAACGTTACCTGCAAACTGTCATCCAAATTGTAATTATGTATGTTAGAGATGATTAAGGGAGCAATAAAGACAGAGTGAGTAATCCTCACTGAGACTGAAAGACTTGTGATAGCTCCCAGAAACATATTTCACCATCACACCATCTAGTTGGGTTTACATTGGTAGCCTGTAGGTATAGTTTTATTGACAAACAAATAAAACATCAAAAACAATACTTCCTCTAAATATATATATATATTAACCTGCTTGACATAATGTAAATATAATACAGAGTTAATTTAATTGTAAGTAAATTACATTTCATTTATTGAGAAGGACTCCTTCAGTTACTGTGTGAGTAGCAACCCAATCACAGAGAGGATGCTCTTATTTTAAGTCTGTGGAGAGCGCACCCCGCTAGTGGAAATGCCATCGAAGTGGGTGGGCACACTTCCCTCATCCCCACTGCAGTATAAGTATGGAAACGATACTTTCCTACCGGAGTTGATTTTAGGAGAGAGATGAACGTACGGATAATGAAATCACATCCAGCAATGAAACTGTTTGTGGTGAGTAATTTTGGCCGATGCTTTGTTAGTTTTCTCTTGGGAAAACAGTTGCTGCCCTTAGGCTACAGTAGGAGTTGGGTTATTACTTGTGAATGCCTTCTTTTTGGGAGAAATTTCGGCAAGTGAACTATTGAACAGTATGAATTTCGCTCGTGGATTAAACAGTATCAATGAATTATCAATTTTTACTATAAAATATTGTCTATTTCCGTAAGGAGCCAGGTATAGGCTAGCCTGTCGTTTTCAATTATAAGCGATGTATTTATTTATGACCAAGATGCATAGCCTACGTGCGTGATTATTCTGACCTGCTGTCACAACGTACATCGGTTTACCAGATCAGTCATTCACTGAGTTATAGCCTATAGTTTTAATATTAGTTTAGATGTGCTAGGTAATGTTGATCATTTGCATTATAGCCTACTTCACTTTTCATTTTGAGCAACTTGATTTTAAAACTATAAGGAAACAATGTAGTATACTGGATGTAGCATACTGCGTGAACAATAATCAACAGGTGAGAAAAATTATTATAGCATATTGTTTATTCTTATTGGAATTATTGTGTCTGTTCCAAAACATGCTCATACATCAATACATACATCTAATCAAACTACATTATGTACCTGCTTGATATGATGTGTTATCTTTTTGATTTCATTTTATGATGTAATGTAGACCCTAAAGGCATAGACCCCCGTACAATTGTATAATTCCTAGATTCAGGTGTGTCTTACTTTTAAAGTGCCACAACCCCTATACTGTGTTCGCTGAATTGGAGCCTTTGGATACCAGTTACTTCCAGGTCTGATGTGTTTTGCATGGACTCCTGTCACATCATTTGCATATGTGATGTTTTGTGTTGAGATGTGAATCAGAGTAGAAACTGAGCTTAGACTATGTGAGAAGAACCGTTTACCTTTTGAACAGAGATAAAGAGAGATGTTTTTTTGTGTGTGTGTGTGTGTGTATGTGTGTGTATGTTAGCCTCATTTGACGTCTCAACTGAGGCTAAAAGTGAGAGTGTACACATGCGTCCTCCCATAGAGTCATTTCAGCTTGCTTGATGTAAATAATGTTTCAGAGTCTGTTATCTCTAAGTTCTTTATCTTTATGCCCTATGTTCCAGGATGGCAGTTAAGTCTAACTTCCCTAAAAAAAAAGCCGCTCTCACAGAGATCAGACTAGAGTATCAAAGGGTCACATACTGTATATCTGCACAACCCGATGCCCTGTTTATTAAAAAAGGAACACTCCTGAAAAGAAATTGAAGTTAGCTTCCCCTTTTCAACTGCTTGAGATTAGGTGCTGGTCAGTGTAGTCTTTCCGTCTACAGCAATACTAATAACAAGGTGTGCAGGTGTGTGTATAAGAGAAATAGATGGAAATAGAGATAAAGAGATAGAGAAAAGTCCTATGTCACGTCTGCGTGGGAGTTGCTGTGAACATGTATTAGCATGGCCAAAGCAATGCAAATGACCAAAGAGGAATTTTATCAACTTGATCAAATGGAAAGGAATTTAATCAAATAATGTTGCATTGCATTGGCTGTAATGTTCCCGTCTAAACAAATAAAACACAAGAACATTTTCCTAGTAGTTCTTTTAGTTATTTGTTTATTTGTGCACACAAGCAGTCGTAAATTGAATGGTTACTGAAAGAAAAAGCGTGAATCTGAGTTTAGCAGTGATGGTTATTTAACCTTTCAAGGCAAGCCGGTGGTAGCAGAGGTTTGGGAGTATTACAGGTAGAGATGAGGAGGGGGACTAAGAGGCTGTTGGTTATTGGATAGTAATGTTTTGGAATGGTGCTATTTACCATATCCATGGTAAATAGCACAGTGATTCTTGGACACAATATGGGTTCTGATTGAACAGCTATGTGGGCTATGCCTGAGGGTGGGTGTGTGATGTTGTAAGATCTACAACATCCTGTGACACCAGGAACATCACCATAGATGTGTCCAAGAGCATTTAAGACTCATTAACATAACACAAGCTGTTATATCATGAGGCTTGTGTATGTACAGTTAAGCTGTATCTTCCTTTTTCAGAGAGGACTGCAGTGCTGGGTGATGCTGGGTTTCCTGTGTGATTGTACTGAACAGGTGGCTTTATTATAAGAAAACCAATAGTGCACAGGTGGTATTTGTAAGTGTGTGTTTGTGTGTCTGTGTGTGTGTGGGGTGGGGTCTGCATGCACATGTGCCTGTAACTGTTCTTGTGTGTGCGTCCATACCTGCTATGGTATTATGCTCTTATCTTGCTAGATTAATTATCTGCGATCAACAGTCAGCACTTCAAATCTCACGCAGCAAATCAAAGAAAATGGTTTAAAAACACTGAGCTTCTCTGGAGTAGGCTGGAGTCTAGACAGAGCGCAAAGTGTTACTATCAGCAATGGATTGGGTTGTATAAAGTTCTGTTTAGATGGTAAATCACACCCTAAAACCCTGTCCTGTGAAGTTCATATAATTAGTGGTCTGAATGCTAACAAACTCAATAGCATCTCCCAGAGCTCTGGGTAAAGAAACAATCAGTTCAGTGAGATTGAGGGAATGTCCTGTATTTCAGCATACTTTGAAATCAAACATTCCGCTCCAGGCTGGCTACAGGCCACTGAGACATCCCCTGTAACTTTCCCTCAGATCGTGGAAACGGTGCAATTATGGTCGTTTGATGCCCAGTAGCAGCATGTAATTTTGGTTTGCAGCCATCGACAGATGCTAACTTCAAGCAAGCACTGAAAAGTGAAAAGTTCAACATCTTCTTTACGGCTTGATGATTTTTATTTGCATTTATGAATGATAAATCAATTTAAAGGACTTAAAAACTTAATTCACCTGTAGGGATGAAATAATTCACATGAAAATGAGAGGACTTGATTGGTCAGGCCTGCTTAAAGTTTGATGTGGAGAGCAACAGAGTGGTCGAGTTAGCAGGGAAACTGATGTGGAGACAGTGGTCATGTATTCTACAAGATGGGGGTCTTTGGGAAATCCCAGTTACCTTTCCTTTGGCTTTGGGTGAAGGGCAGGGCATATATAGAGCAGTGAGGAAAACTGTGTTCTCAATGGCTTTGGTACACATGGTGGTGTGTGTGTTGGGGTGGGTGGGTGGGGAGGGTGAAGTCCACACGTCAAATTGCTTTTCAACGATGTGCCGCCGTGACATATAGACCACATGCAACAGACCTGGCTTCTGATTTTAGGGGGAGTCAACAGGATTTTTCAGGGTCAGGATGTTATTTGTTGATTTTTGGGGCTTCAGACTTGCATGCAAACAACTTTATTTATTTTGGTTCCATTTCCAAGTGTATTTCACACTTTTGGAAAGAAAGTATTGAACTGCCATGATTCCGTACTTAAGACAGGTGTTTGGTGTAAGTTTTTTCCATTTGAAAATTATTTGGCTGTATCCTTCAGAACCTTGAGTCATGTTGTCAGTGACATAACTAGAATGACACATTGTAAAAACATGCAGTTAAATGTCCTTCTGTCTCATCTCTTCCTTCTCTCCCTTCTCTTCCCCCCTTCCTCTCACTCTCTATCCTACACGCCACCCCTCCTTTCCTCTCCTCCCCCCTCCTCTTCCCCTCTTCACCTCCTCTCACAGCTCTTCACAGCATCCCTCTCTTGGGCCTTCCAGCCGGCACCACGCCCCAACTATTCTCACCTTGACCCCCTGACCTCTGAACTCCTCCAGTGTGACCAGTGTCCTCCCGGCACAGCTGTCCGGCACCACTGCACTGCAGACGAGCCCACTGTCTGTATGCCGTGCCCCGAGCGCCGGTTCTCAGACAACTGGCACTGGGGCGAATCGTGTCAGCGCTGCACCTCTGTTTGCAAGGAGAGACAGCTGGTGAAGTGGGGGTGTAATAGCACCCACGACCAGCTGTGTGAGTGTGAACCTGGGTTCCACCTTGTGGTGGAGTTCTGCATCAAACACAGCACCTGTGCACCTGGAAATGGAGCTGTCAGTCTGGGTATGTTTGTCTGCGAACTGTCCATCCTGTTTTTTGTGATTTTGTGTCATCTTCTTTTATCTATCTTTCATGTGTGTATGAAGCTCACTTACACTAGTAAGTAACTTAAGTTTGTTGTCTTTACCCTAATTCAGTCACCCAAAAGTGTAGTTACTGCTCACTGTATGTAACTTCATATTAAAGTGGTTAGGTAAGTTATGAGTTAGCTTGTTTGATTCTGATCATGCTGTTTAAATGGCCCCTGATTAGGAAGAATAACACTGCCTGCTGATATTCATAGAAAATTGACATCCTGTTCTGCATGTGATTGGAGATTTTCAGGTCACTAAGTAGACATCTCTCCTCAGATCTATTCCCAGAGGGAAGAGTTTTACAGAATACATATCTAAGTCCTTTAATTACATTACCAGAAAATAAACCCTACATTTATGCTTCCAAATGTAAAACGTTTATTCTGTATACTGCAAATACCTTTAAAACAAATTTGGACTGTTTCTCTCTCAAACTTTGGGTGTGGTTAAATTATTATACCTTTTTCCAGGAGAGGGCAATGTACTCATTTACATTGAAAGGTCTTGGTAGTGTTGCTGTAAAATCAACTGTTGTGTCACTTTTGTGATTTTGCTTGTGTTTTTTATTCAGGTCATGGCATTGTACTGAATGATTTAGAAACAAAGTTGTGGAAATATTGAGAGAGAGAGAGAGAGGAGAGAGAGAGAGAGAGAGAGAGAGAGAGACAGTAAACAGGAACAGCAGCTGTGCTCACACACTATATACTGTTGCAGGCGGCATGCATACAATGCAACTTTGTCATATAGTCATGGCTTGAACTGGGACTGGTTCGTAGTGCTCCTCTGTCATACCTTCTCCATGGTTGATCCCTCTTCCACTGCGTATTGGGCTGTGAATACCCAAATAAGCATGCTGGTTTGCCAACTGAGTAATGTTACCACCATGTAGTATGTCATAATGGCTGACTGTATTAGTCACACTATTTGTGGCAGATTCTAAATCGTTGTCTGCCATTCCAAATGGTAGTATGGGTATTGAGACGCATCAGATAACTTGTATCTGGATGTGAATGACTGGAAACAACAGTTTAGGTCCTTCCTCACATCTCATAGAGGAACGTTTGGCTTGCTCTGGCATCATCATCTTAGAGTTATTGTGGTTTTGAGACTAAAAGGCCAAACTGCTAACCAGAAACATCCTTCCATCCCTGGCTCAATCATTTCTCCTCTAGATGGCAGCTCTCTGCATGGCTAAAGGAAATCCTAGTACACCAGCATTGTGTGTTCTATGGAGACTGAAATTAAACATACAGTACAGGGTCTGCCCATCTGTGGAGAAAGGAAGTGTATACATATAACAATGGTCATTGTGACCCGAATGTCCAATTACATACAGCACGTGGATCTCAGGGAAGTCTTCAGTGGTTTAGTGGTCGATTGGAGCTTCCCAAAGATTTAGGACACTCAACCACCCCACCTGTTTCATAAAGGTCAAACCCAATGCATGAAGAACTGACATCTCTCCTGTCAAATAAAGAAGGAAGATGTGGTTAAAGCCTCTTCTGAAAAGGGATCTGTGAATAGTAACTAGAGAAATGACAGTGCATGGAACACATTTGAAAACAGGATATAGAAATGTCTAAAAAAAGAATTGCGTCAGAGATATTGTTTTTTAGCAGATAGTATGAACCAACGTGGTTTCTGTCAGATGCTTTGTATTCCTGTAAGATGACCTTCAAGGCAACAGACGTGACTGCATCATGACAGACAAAAGCTAACAAACTCCTCACTGCTGTATTTACACAACCAAAATGTGACACAACCTAGTTCAGGTTGACCCTTTTTGATGTTTTATCAGTGGTTCTCAAGTTAATTGTCCTGAATGGTTTGTATTTATGTTGCAGGCACTCCACAGAGTGACACCGTATGTGAACCTTGTCCCCAGGGCTACTTCTCCAGTGTGGCCTCACCCACAGAGCCCTGTGTTCCCCACACAAACTGCAGTGAGCTGGGCATGAGGAGCCTGCTGGCTGGCAGCACCTCCCAGGACAGCCAGTGTGACGACCAGGCCAAGAACACAGACCTGGAGTGCTCCAGACAACACACGCTCTGCCAGACAGGTGAGTCTTCCCCACCCTACAACTACACATAATTAAGGCTGATGCTAGCTCAACCTATTCGGAATAGCAACGGTGACAGGACATGAGGAATTGGGAATCAGAACCTGTGAGCCAAATCAAGTGTACAGAATAGTTTGTAGAAATGTTGGGATTGGACGTGGACTGCCCAACAATTTGTCCATGAAGTGGAGATTCACATGAACAACACAACACTGACTAACCACTGGTATAATTGACCTCCCAAGAACATAGAATCTGAGCAGTGTCTCTTCACAAAAAATGTTCTTCCAAACTTCTTTCAGTTTCAGTTATTAGATTATTTGCAATGAATTCAGTATTCATCTTAAAATTAAATGTAAAATTGAAAGCAGTTAAAAGTTTTGAACCAATGTGTAGACAAGATTTGGGAAATTAGTGTTTCTTGATGTCTGTCTGATTTAGAGTACATGCAGGAAATGGGCCAGTTAGCCTTTTGTGTAGAAGATACACACACACACTCATGGAAACACAACCAAAAACACACACACACATAAGTGGAGTGACGTGTTACCCATCTAAATGACACACACATTCTTCAGGAACAACTCATAGTTCAAACATTACTCAGTATTCCAGAACATGCTATGGCACAACGTGTGATACTTCCGCATGATTAAACAAAGTCATGAGAGGAGTCATCTATCAACTGGTATATGCAAGCCAAGGTCGTCTGTGGTCAGTCAAGTCTCTTAGTTCCTAATTCTCCCTCCCTCCCTGCAGACGTCACTCTGTGTGAGGAGGCCATCTTCCAGTCTCTGGCGTCCCTGCGTCTGTCTTCGGTTCCCCTGGAGCGCCTTCTAGACAGTTTACCAGGACGCAAGGTGGACGGGAAGAGCCTGGAGAAGCTGAAGAAGGCATGTAGCCCACAGCAGCTGCTACTGCAGTTGCTGCTTCTGTGGAAGGAGCAGAACAAAGACCAGGACAAACTCTCCGGCATCATACAAGGTCAGACTTAAATAAACATGTTCAAATCAATGATATTTTTCATATTCATTTCAAACATTTATAATTTTGTGTACATGGAGCTAAAATATTATGTGCCTTATGAAAAGAGGAGAGAACTGTAGAGTTAATTGTAAGTATTATTTTCAAAGCTTTCTTGGGATATTTGCATATCAATGTGCGCTGATGTTAATCAGATTCTCTCCTTTTTCAACCAGGTGTCAAACACTGCGAGAGGAGGGTGTCCCGCTGTACGGAGCTGAAGAACCTGACGCTGAATGACCTCATGGTCATCAGCAACAGCTTACCTGGGGTCAAAGTGTGCAAGGAGGATGTGCGTGCAGTGGTCACTTCCTGTTCTTCCCAACAGTACATCCTACAACTACTTCACCTATGGAAGAAGCAGAATGCAGGGGTGGAGCTGGCCAAGGGTCTGTCCCACTGTCTTAGGACTCTACGGGGCCAGGGCTCTCCGCGACACCTTCTCAAGAGCATCAAGAGGATCAGCCGCATCATCAGCAGCTCGTCCATACACAAAATGTACCTCAGCATGGTTCAAGATAGCTCCTGCCTCAAAGACAAGCCTTTCAATGAATAGTAGTTAACCACAGGACTGGGTTGCGTGAAGATTATTATTTAACTGATGTAAATACTCTGGATAAGAGGAATGAAGGGAAGGGAGGTTATCTTGCTTCTCACTGTTTAACTTGGAAGGAGTTCCTTTCATAATGAAATGTACCCCTCCGCTATTTTGTTTTTGGACTGCTGACATTGAAACTGTTTTCACTTTTTATATGATGTCAGCTTCTTATGAATGTACAAAGGAGTGCAATTATTTTCTATTTAAAATGTTCTACTTTGCCGAAATTGTTAAAGCTTGTTTTTATACATTGTCACAAAACTGGATACTAAAGGCTACAAGTTACATGTTTGACATTGTGTGTTTGTGTTTCATGTTGTGTAAGCATCTTTACTGTGCATTTGTTGTGTGACTTTGTGAACACTACGTCAAACTATCGGCAAACTATCAGAATAAAAATAATTTTCTTAGAATAGTTGTTCCCTCTACAATGTTATAGCTTGACTGATACTAGTATATTCACTGAATGTTTACTGCAAGCTTCACTCAACATGTAAGTGCCACTGTGTTTGTTTGTCATTGGATTATATTTACACATGAACCAATACTTCCACATTCACAAATATAGGATAACTCCTCTCAATAGAGTCTGTCTCCCATATATTTTTCTCTTTTTGGAAGTACAAAAAGTGTGGGCTTATCCCGTAGTGACTCTAATTGAAATAGTGATTCTCTTTGTCCTAAGAAATAATCTGCGATAGTTGACAGTGTAGAGAAGTATGCATCTAATTTAATTTAAAAAAATAGTTATTTCTGATTTTCTTCACGTGCATACCACATATGGAATTTTACAACTGCAATACACACTGATCACTGTTAATACCTCAATATTCTTACACAATTATCAGCTATACCGTATGTTTGTAAATTGAAAAACGTCCCAAATGTTTCTTTTTTTTTGTACATATAACTTGTAACACATTATAACACATTTTATGTCAACCACACCTTATGCAAAACAAGATAGTATTAGAAGGAAGTATCGCTACATCCTCTTGGTTGCATTTCAATTTGTTGTCTGTGCACACAGACAAACACCAGCTTTCACTTTCCGCTATCCAAGGAAGTGATTTGACCTTTTGTATAGATATCATCCCTTTCACTTCTGTAAATGTTTATTTCCATTTGGCCCTGGCCTATAAAAAACAAAGATGCATCTTAGTCAAGCGCATCAGAAGTCACTGTGGAGGACATCCTACATACCACCCACATAAACATGGTGAGTTGAAGATATGGCTTTTCTGATAAAGGGAGAACTCGCTGAAAGCATAAATGCAATGACATTCCACAATACATTAGTCTACCAATGATGCAATTTATCATTAGTTGATCTATGATGGTTTCTATTTGTGGACGGCTTCATCCAACTTTTAATTTGAATAATATTGTATGAATAATAGTAATGTAGTAGTACATTATTGAATTATTTGTATTATTAATTTGAACAATTTATCCACAGTGGTTTCTCATTGTTCTGATGTTTACCTTTACGGAGTACATCGGTGGGACTACGAGCTATGAGCACCTAGACCCTGTCACCGGGCAATCAATCACCTGTAATCGTTGTCCAGCTGGATATCACATGTCTGCTCACTGTACCGCAACCTCACAGACAGAGTGCCACAGGTGTCCAACTAACCACTACACAGAGTACTGGAATTACCTGCCCAAATGTCTGTACTGCAGTACGTTTTGTGTACATAATCAGTTTATAAAGGAGGACTGCTCATCAACCCACGACAGGGTGTGTGAGTGCAACGAGGGCTACTTCTGGTTCGCAGACATGTGTATCAAACACTCAGAGTGTCCCGCTGGCTACGGTGTCAAAAGGAGAGGTACAAAAGATAGATCTAGGTCAAATATTTGAATGTAAATGTTGACCGGTTTAATTGAAATCTATTTGACCTCAACTTGAGGTCCTCAAGTATTTAACATTACATAACAATTACCCCTATGTGCTGATTTCTCACACCATGGCTCAATGTGTCAACACCACTTTGAATAACCTAAATAGAATAGAGTGTTTCTGAAATAATTAGAAGTTGAGTTATATTACACTTAAATTGCGTTACCAATCCAGGTAAACAATGTACATTTCTCCTCAAAGGTACCACAAATTCGGACACAGAGTGTGAGCGGTGCCAAAAAGGCTTCTTCTCCTCTGTCTCATCCTCGCACTTGGAGTGTGAAAATCACACTGATTGCGCATCTCGTGAACTCAAAACCACATTCAAAGGCACAAGCAGGCATGATAATACGTGTGCCTCTTGTGAAAATTCTACAGATGGAGGTAAGCTTCACAAAGATAGCAATTTTGAATTATTGATTGTAACTCACTGTTTATATGGCGTTATTAAGGGTTTTGAGTTGTTTGCAAGATGTCTCTCTTCCTCTCAAAATAAACATTACACTTTTTCCCCCTGGGCAGGTGACATGACACATATCCGAACTATCCTTCTTCACTTCTTCTCTCATCAAAGAATCCAGCGACCTAAGATGAAAGAGCTGCTCTGGAGGTTCTTGCTCCCACATACCAATCAGCAGGTCCAAATACAGAAAGAGACAATCCTCAGTCTGATCAGGCAGTGGATCAGACAAGCTCCAGAGGAAGACCTCAAGAGACTCTCTGAATGGCTGAGGAAATCCAATCTAAACCACATAGCTCAACGACTAGAGAGGAGGATTAGAATTATGGACCAGCGTTGTCAGGAAGTCTAGTCTCAGCAGTAAAATGTGACTTTGTGTTATTACTCTTACTATTGTGACCTGATCAAAGGACCATGTTGACATCAAAACTATATGTTGAATATTGGATACCGATTTTCCTTAAATAGCAGTCTGGTTTTATCACACAAGTACAATGAATGTCTCGTGTTTGTTTAGTCTCTAAATAACAATTTAACATTAAAATACCACCCATGACAAAGTTTGGCATTCATTATAACACAAGTACATGTAGTCATAGAAACAACAAGTCACTCCAGTTCCTTTTCCGTCCTCCCTATCCCAATGTCTCATCCATATTTAACATCTTCCTTTCTGGGATGTACTGTACAGGCTACAGCATCACTCTAACTCATGGGTTTAAGCCTCCACTGCAAACCGCCATAGCCTGCTAACCCAAAACTCAGATTTGAGCCCACCCTACAACTTTAAGCATGATGAATGTGTAAGGCCCTCTGGTGGCAAGAGTAAAGCAGGGGTTTCTTCATTCATTCTGATATTTCATGGCTGCTCTGTCTATGTAACTGTGCATATGACACATGATCAAGTGAATTACATTGATTTGTATATTGGGGGGTTGGGAAGGTGATGTCACTTTGACTTGAGGTTCTGTTGACTGTGGCCAGTGAGCATCGACATGTCAGGTGTTCCATCCATAAACTACTTTAAAACGTATGTTCTTTAGACCAAGACCACCTCTTCTCTTCCTACCCTGACCTTTGAAACTAAACCCCAAGCAGGGCATTAAAGCTTGCTTTTATTCAACGTCGCGCCAAGTGAATTCAGATTGCATTAGGGCACAGAGGCAAAGCAGGAAAACCACAACCTAAACCGTAATGCTTTAACTGGAAGTGGAAGAAAACATATCTATGCAGACATCATTGGGATATCAAAGTTGAAGGCCCAACCTTCTAAGAAAAAGGCCTATGATAGTAAGCATCTGTGTCCAGCCCTTTAAGGGATTTCTGTGTCACATGATTGTGGATCTCTAATTCTCAGTTGCTTATAGAACCTCCCCCAGTTTTTTAACACAAACATCATAATTGCTTTGAAAGATATTTAAAGATAGACTCAAACATATGCAAAATAATTAGGGAGAACTGAAACAATGTATTTACATGGCAGGACTTTCCCCTTGTCAGGAAATGGAGGGATGTGAAAACCCCTGAGAATGCCAGGCTACAGTGGGCCACGACTGTTCTGACCACCACAAATTCATTCCATGGTTATTTTTACTCCCATCTGCTATGGCACAATCACACTGGTAGCATCTGGTAGCCTTCTTTCTGTGCCAGGAACACTGTCACCAACACTCGTATTTCCAAAATGTTGTTGTTGGTGTGACTTGTTTTTCTGACAAATCATAAGGCTTGATGAAACTGCCAAAAATAGGGTACAAACAATACTTGCACTGTTATGAGATAAGGACCCAACGAAAGATAATTTACAGTAAGCGACACATTTTTAACAATAAGGTGTAAAAGTAGATCTAATCTTGGCATCTTTTTTTGGTCTGTCATTGAACAGTTCCCCTCATCCCTTAAAAAAGGTCAACACACATGATTTAGGCTTCCATTTATGGGCCCTTCCATTTACAGTACACGGTCTGTAATATTGTGAAACAAGCCTAGGACAAACAATGACTGCATAGTGTGGAGGTAGATATATACAGATAAAGTTATCAAAAACAATGCACAAAAACTAGTGTTTTTTAGAATGGGGTGTATCTGTAAAATACAGTACATAAGAATGTTCCAATTCCAATAACAATCTTTCAACATGAAATGGACAGACAATCAATGTAGATAACAGTGTGTCAGCTTTGATCCAGGCTGAAGATCATGTAAGATTATAATCATACAAATTATATTGTCTTTTAAAATATATAAGGGCTATTGCTTCACTTTATATCAATACACACGTGTTATTTCTACTATACATGTTGACTAATTATTACCAATAAACAAAAGATTAACATTGTAAGTTAAGTACATTAAGGACTTCCATATTTGCTTAATGGTAAGCGATTACAAATACATTCTTTATAAGAATTGAAATGTTTACATTTACAAAATACTACATGCAGAGGGATACTTTGCAGTGTGAATCTTGTTTTCGAGACCATAAATGAAGTATTCAAAGTCTTTTCCATTGTATGCATAGAATGCATGAGTCAGGGGCACCAGTTCAATGCTTTGACGCTGCAAAACAAAAGAAAAACAAAGGCTGCTGGACAAATTCCAAATCCTTGTTCACCATCATCAATCATCAATTGGATTCCAAGACAATACTCCAATTGTAAAACTGGGACCAAATCATAAAGATTAAGTAGGTATAACTGATTGTGTAAAAGCTACTGAATAAAAGGTTAGGTGGGATTTTAAACTAGCTTGTATTTATCCATTTACTCAAGATGAAACCACCTAAAGGCCTTAAGAAAGGGGAGCAGTGGTTGAGGTAGAAGCAGGCACTGACATCTACTGGCCAATAAGGAAATTGCATTTTAGGTGCACATGTTGAAGAAAATGTGAGTAGTTCTATATTTTAGATATGCTCCATAGGTTAGCTATGCTCCATTTGTTAGCTAGCCAATTTTTGTGTGGTACAGCATATGGCAGTTTGGCTGGTGTGTGATTAAGAATGTGTACTTTGTGTGTGGTTGAGTGCATGTGTGTGTGTATGATGAGTTTGCATCTGACCTGCTGTAGAATCCGGCTGACAGAGGAGAATTTGCTGAAGTGTTCCTGGGTTGCTATCCTGGACTGTTCACACATGTCCTGGTCAGGAAAACCCACAATGGGGTACACCTGAGAAGAGAAGCATTGCTAGTACTGGCCAGTACATACTGAATAGACATAAGACAATTTAAAATGAATTCAAATGAAAAGACTAGACTACAGTGCAATATGACATGAGAAGTCACAAGAAGACAACAGGGAATTAAAATTAAGGAAAGAATAGACGAGGAGAGGGAAGAGAAGAGAAGACCGCTCTTTACCAGGAGGTTTTCATCCACAAAGAACGGATCCGCGGTCACCTTTTCAAACTTCTTGAGAGGGAACTCTGGCAGGCGGTCAGGTATGAACTCAAACACATGGTTCTTCCTGTGACAGACATAAAGCAGGAGGGCAGTCAAAGCATGTAAGTAAACTACACTTAAGTACACTTTTCTACTTATCTTGATTCCATCAGTATTTCAGTCAACCAATGGTTTACGCAGTGAAATTATTTGTCAGAACAATGTCTGTGTTCATCTTTGGTGGTGTGGTTCTGCTTTAAGAAGCCATCTGACCAAGAATGTAGAGAAAGCTTCACATGATGTGGAATCTTATCTATCATTAAGGGGCATACATATCCATACTATAGAACCTAAGCTTAGCGCTGGGATGGAAGCAGCAAACAAACCAGCATGATGAGATAGCAAACACACATCTTGATGGGAAGAAAGCAGAAGCAGTTGCAGTCAACTTTAGTCAACTACAGCAGTGTTGGGTGCCTGTGTGGGAATGTCTAGTCTTTTAAATAGACCATCTTTCCAGGCGTAGGGCGTGTAATTGTTGTATCGTACTGAGGATGAGGATGCAGCCAGTTCATTGTCAGGTGATGCCAACAGCTGACTTTGGCTTTGAGAGTCTTCTACAAGCTAGTATTTATTCACATCGTCTTTGATTTTGTCTAGGGTAAACAGACTGTATTTTGTGACTTTTGGGTGTACCACTAATATAAGCTTCAAAGGCTTGATTGCTCTAAAGCCACAGGATTAGACTCTATTCCATCACGGTTCTTAAGGGATGCTGCAGAGATCATTACCCCATGCATCACTCATATTGTAAACAGTTCTATAGAACAAGGGCATTTTCCCAATGATCTCAAGATTGCCAGAGTGATTCCGCTGTATAAGAAAGGGAGTAAACTGGACCCTGGCAACTATAGACCTGTCTCTATTTTGAGTAGTCTGTCAAAAATCATCGAAAAGATAATTTTTGAACAAATTGACAAATACGTATCTTCACAAAATATACTCTATGAGTTCCAATCTGGCTTCCGTAAATCTCATTCTACAGATTCATGTTTACTGTTTCTAACTGATTTTATTAAAAAAGAGGTAGATAATGGTCACTTCTGTGGCATGGTCATGTTAGACCTACAGAAGGCCTTTGATACGGTTGACCATTGCGTTTTATTGTATAAATTGAAAGCCATGGGTTTTAGTGACTTAGCACTGAAATGGGTGGGCTCCTATCTGGAGAATAGAACGCAGGTGGTGGACATTGGGGGGTACAATGTCTCAACCACTAAGCATGGTCTGTGGGGTTCCTCAAGGGAGTGTTTTGGGGCCACTTTTCTTTCTTTTATATATAAATGACCTACAGTCTGTTTGTTCTTGTAATCTTTTTTTATATGCTGATGACTCTGCGCTGGTAGTTTCTCACAAAGATAAGCATTTTATTGAAAGAACACTTTCTGCAGAACTTGTAACTGTTAGCAGGTGGATGTCTGACAACAAGTTATCACTTCACATGGGGAAAACTGAGTCCATATTGTTTGGATCAAAAATCAAACTGAAAAAAGCCTCGGATTTTAAGGTTTTAGCTGGAGATTCGGAAATTACATCCAAGGAATCAGTCAGTTACCTTGGCTGTGTTTTAGATTGTAATTTATCTGGTTTAGGTCAGGCTCAAAAGGCAATCACCAAAATAAATCACAGAATCCGTTTTTTGGCCAGAATTTCAAAGTTTCTGGATCAAAGAACAATGTTAATTTTAGCAGGAGCTTTAATTCAGCCTTATTATGACTATGCATGTGGCTCATGGTACAGTGGCGTCACGGTGCATTTGAAACATAGGCTTCAGACCTCGCAGAATAAGTTGGTTAGGCTTATTTTTGACCTCCCCATGAGAACTCATCTGGAATCTTCCCACTTTGAGAGGTTGGGTTGGTTGAAAGTTGTTGATCGGGTATCTCAGATTAAACTGTGTATGGTACATAAGATTTTAAATGGGGATGTTCCCAAATATTTTAGAAACTATTTTAATCGTGTAAGTGAAGTTCACACACATGCCACTAGGGGTAGCACCACTGATTTTGTACCACCAAGGGTGAGGACCAACTTGGGAAAGGATTCCTTTTTTTATACGGGTGCTGCACTGTGGAACAGGTTACCGGGAGCACTCAAGGTGGTCGGGAGTTTGGGCAATTTTAAAAAGGCCCTAAAAAAATGGCTTATGCATAATTAGGCTTGCCTTAGTGGGGGTCATTGTTGTGTGTGTGATTTTTATGTATGTGTATATTTTGTGTATGTTTTGTGTACAGGGACCACAATGGAAATAAGCCTTCGGGCTTTTTTGTGTCTATCCCTGGCTATTTTATGTATTTTAATGTGTGACAGAATGCTGTTCATGTTTTTATATCAAAATGGTCAAATAAAATCAATCAATCAATCATAACCTTTTTGTATTAGTCATTTGTGCAACTTAATGTATTAAGTCAAAGCCACTGCTGTTTATTTTCACTTGATACACAAAGTAAAATCAAGTTCGATCTTGATGAATGTGCTCTTGCGGGACCTATATCATTTGAAATATAAAAACTCTGACTTCAGCAATCCCCACCAGCACATCACAGACATAACATTAAAGAAACGCACCATGTTACAGTCAGCTGGATGTAGTTGAGGAGGTACTTTTTGCCAGCACAGGATGGGCAATTTCTGTTGCCTTTTCCATGACAGAATACGCACCTGGGAGAACAACAGGTTAGACCACAGATATGGCAGCACTGTTGGCCATTGCCCATATACATTATATACTGTATATTACAGTTTTTCTCAATTGCTTTGGCTCAATTCTAAAATGAGAATGAATGCGTGAGACTTGGGCAAGTCTGGTAACTTAATATACATTAGCTTTTATTACGGAGCCGAAGTACATGTCCGCGACCTTCTCCACACCAGCTTGCGATCCAAAAGTTGAGAAACACTGATTTAGAGAATGTTATAAGATTGTTTCCAAAAATGAGCCAAAGCGATCGGAAAAAAACTGTAAAATGGTTATCTGTCCCACACACACAGGGGTGCTCATAGTTATCATACAGTTCTAAAGGGCTGAGAGAGAGAGATTTTCACCTTCTTCTGCCCCTCCCGTGACAGCTTCCGCAACGTTTGTTTCTGCTGTGCCTGGAGCCATGGCAAGCTGTACAGCGTTTCTTAGAAAAAAGGTTTATCCTACATCGATTATTATCTACTTTTCTCTTTCTTATCATCAGAAAAGGCATACTGACAAAAATATTGAAAGAAAAGTAAAGTGAAGAAATAGTGGAAAGGGTGTGAGTGTTACACACTTACTGATCCTTTCCCTTGACAGTTCTTGCAGCGCACTCTGCCAAAGCCGTGGCATCGGTGGCATGGCTGTAACACACGTTGACCATAGAAACATTCCAACACACACAAATTTGAGAGGGGGAGTCAGGAAGTAAGAACATATCGCAGGTCAAGAGTTGGGTCCTATTGTCAGGAAGGGACTGTAGTGTACCTTAACAACGGAGGAGTGTGGCACACAGATTTTCTGGACCTCATCTGTGTATCTCTGCGGCGTTATCACAGGAATATCCCAAGGAGGCGGGCTCATGCCATACTGAGGCCCATCCACATCCTGGCCTGTAACAGATTGAGACAGATACTGTATATGTACTGTATGTATGTGTCTACGTATGTATTTATACAGTCTATATATAGATATACCGTATATAGATAGCTAGATAGCTATAGCTAGATTGAGAGAGAGAGAACATAATACTATTATATAAATTGATTTTATATCATATCTCTACATACCACCAGCAAATGGTTGACACTCCCAGGTACTAGATCTAGTCTCTGTGTATGTTTCCAACCGGTACTGCAAAAAAAAGAGCATTGCTGCCACTACTAGAGAAACAGGTCATATTTGCCCCATCATACAAATGATACAAAGAGTATAATACTTTGAAATTGATGAGTGTGAAGATCCGTGGTGGAAATGTTTGGTTTCCTACCCTGTAGACCGTGAGAGGCTTCAGGTTTTTGAAGACCAGGTTCCTAGCAGGCTTGCTACTGTAGCACCACTTTGAGGCCACAAACTTGAGCAGGGCTTCTCTTGCCATATCCTCAGATACTGTGGGTACCCTGGGTCAACATAAACACAATACTTTTAGATAGTTCCTTTCAACGTTATAGGCCTAAATCAGCTTTTATTGCAGAACAATTCTACTGAAGTTACAGTCATTGGAATCTAAGCTGAAATAAAACTGTTTCATTATTACAGTAATTTAGTAGAGAAATAGTTGCAAATAATTATATAATTGCAAATACATATTCATTTTCACTTCCTCATTCCCAACCTGAGCCAGGTCTAACTTGAGGCAGCTCTAACCTGACAATGGGAACAGAGGCATTCCTGTCATTCTCAGGCTGGGGGATGTAGGCAGGTGGAGGGGGGGTACAGCTGATCCGCAGCATCTGGGGAGAGAGGACAAGGCACAGTGATCAACCACAATGTACACACAGAAGAGACAAAAACAGGGAAGGAAGGGAGGATGGAAGCAAGGAAGAAGGCAAGGCCAGATAGGTTGTTTGGAAGTCTTATTGGTACAGTATGCAATAAGATGGATAGTCATACAGTGAGATTTAACGACAAATAACTGGATAATCTGCCTCACCCTCTCCTTTAGGCTTCTCATAACCTGTCACACAGTCCAGCCAGCCAGGAGGAGGGGATGTGGGACCCTCTTCTGGAATGTTGGGATCGAACTCTCCTAAATGTGATGGGGTAAATTGATAGACAATCTTCAGCTCAGTTTCAATGGAAACAAGTGGTTTGCACATATCATTTTAATGATAAACAGCGCTGCTCTTGATGAAGTCTTTTGTCCGTCTCTTCATTAACTGAGTGACTAAGTTCAGTTGTATTCTGGATTTTTAAGTATTATCAATCTGCAGATTGGGAGAGAAAACCAGACCTCTGACAATAAATGAAAACACAACATCAGGCTTAAGTCTCGATAATTTTTCTCTCAGCTCTGAAGGCCGGAGGACGATCTTTAATAGGGCACAAGAATGTAAACACAGATAGTGACAGTCAGGCGGTAATGATGTTACAACAGTCTAAAATAAATAAATTCACTGCTCCCAGCCCATGACCACTCAGGACAGAGACATCATAGATGGCAGCCTACCCATATATCCCCATTTGCCGAAAATATAATAAAAATAACAATGATTTGATTTATAGTGTGCCCTTCATTGTCAAGCAGTAATTGATCAGAACCTCTGTGTTGAGAGTGGGCTTCTTGAGGAGGGGGCTGATGACAGCAGTTCGTCTTAAGAGACTGAGCCAAAGGAGAGGTACTGGTTAAGAGATACTGTAAGTCACCAGAAAAATTATTGCTGATCCTGAGCAGCCCTACTCAAGTTAGTGTACATTGATTCATACAGTATAGGGACCTCTCAAAAGAATGCATTTATATAAAATACATATACTTTCTTTGTTTTGTAATTTTCCATATATACAATAATTTATCATACATATTATCATATATATATATATTATATTTATTGTTTAATGACTTTCAATTTCTGTACTATATTGCAATATTTTGGTAAACGAACTTAGCACTGCTTGACATATCAGTGATAAAGTATTATTAAAGAGCCTCCTTCATGTATGTTTAGTCACAAAGTATGCCTGAAGTATTTACATAGAACACTATTTGGATTACAATGTTGGCAAAAATGTAGAGGTCGATCTTTTAAGGCACAGGTGACTTTGGGAGGTGGGGTAGGTGACTTAGATTTGCAACTTACAACTGTTAACTTACAGTATTATCCATTCAGGAGATATTCTGTGTTGTTCTATGGACAAAGGCCTGATATGTAATTCTGCAACACAACTACAAAGTTCATAACTACCAATTTAAACTTTAAATGTCTTGTTAAACAGAACAACGTAGTAATAAACTAACAACAATGTGATATGTTAGACCTGTTAGATTCATTCAATTATGTGTATAAATAACAATGTCAGGATAAATAACAAAAGTAATACCAAGATCTTGATTATGGTAGACCAAGTCACGCCTGTGCGTCATTTGCTACTCAGAGCACCTCAATTATTCCCAAGGGTGCTCTCAATCTAATTGTTTTTTAAAAAGTAACAAAGTTAAAGGCCATAAAACACTGGTTAGACAATACCTATAATGGAAGATATAAATATTGTAGCAACAGTTTCCCTGAATAACAGATGTGGAACACGATGGGCAGACTGTAAAAAAGAGAGCTGCAGAGAAGGGGAAACCAGCCTTGATTACAACTCAGACAATGCACCCAAAATACACCATGGCATTCAGCAAGTGGACACATAATCAGCAGCAAATATCTAAATCTACAGTCGAAAATATCGGACAAGAAGGATGGATACCCATTTAAGTAATCAAATGTATTTCATGGACCTTTGTAACATGACATTGTCTTATTTAAGAGGTTGGTTTGATCAGAAACAAACGTTCCTAATGTCTCTCATTGAAAAAAACATGTGACTATGAACAAGTGAACGTGTGTCTTGTGACAAAATGTGACAAACTCTAAGACCCAGAGAGACAGGCTGCGGGAGTCACATATAGTCTACTAATTACTTGCTATCAGTATAGAGATGTTTGAAGCAGATTTGTTAAATAAAGTAAATCAAGCATGTGGGGCATTTTGGGCGTACAGTCTTTGTATTTGTCTTAAACTACCATACATACAACCGGTGGAGAAACAGGAATCACTGGGGAATCACATTCCTCCGTTGTCTATTGCAAATGCAAAGCCAAGGCGAATCCTTTGAAGCCCCTTTGAAAGTCATTATGCTGTTGGATCTGGGGGAATGGGAGGCTGTCTAAATTCATTATCTTGGGGTAGGCTACAATCAAATACAGTAGGCCTATATTATAGGACGTAAAGCAGGCGTTTACGGCATGCAGTTTTTAGAAAACAGCACAGATATGACAACTCACCCAATTCTTCGTCTTTTTCGTCCATGGTTTGTTCAGTATTAATTTGCAAATTTGCTTTTGAAAAGCTCAAACAATTACATAATCGTCAAGTCTTCCAACCACGCCCAAGAAAATACAATCACAAGAATATCCATATAGTTTAGTCAATAAATACAAAATCAATCTCAGATCACTGGTTTAATGTTAGACTGAACGGCACTTTTTATCGCGCGAAACTTTTAATGTAGGAAGGCCGTAAGGCCTGCGTCTTTTTGGAATGTTCCTGCCAATCGGCGTGACACGCCTTCAAACTTCATACTTTTGAGGAAGTAGTAGTACAGCATAGAGAGTAGTAGTTGTAGCCTACATAACAGTGAACATGTGTTTGCCACTAGATGGCAGAAAATTCAAAGGTTTCTGACTTGATCAGAAATAACACCGTTTGAGAAAAACATGAGACCACTTTCATCAGACTAACAGACATAAGCCTGACTGTCATTAGGCCTAACCACTGTTAAAAAGAAAAGGCAATAGCTTTTATTGTATATGATTTGTATCTGGTCTTATACATACACAAACATAAAATAAACAATGAAGCAGGCCTATTGCTTTATTATTATGTTAATTTGACATTCTCCTAATATTTACGTTGACTAGGCTACGTGTCATGGGTGAATACATTTCAATATATATTTTCACGGCCAAGCAATAGTAGGCTACAACTTGATCTGATCTGGTACATTTCTGTACCACAATAGTTAATATTGTATTATTGTTTTTAAACGCATGGCAGAATCATTTTGAGCTTGAGTTTTAGTATTTTTTTATTTAGTATTTTTTACTTGTCAAGAGATTGGTGCTCCGGCTACGCTCCTTTGACGTCAGAAATGAATGCGGTTGATGATGCTCCTACCACAGCCCAACCTATGGTTTCTGGGAGGAGAATGATTTCGATGCGAGGGCTGCAGCTAGCGTTGCATGCCTTGTTTCATTGATGAAATATGGGAATTGTAATCACGTTATACAATGCCGTGGTAAACTGACTCTTTTACATTTCCAGGTACAACTTTCAAGGCTGCCTGGACTAAAACACACTATTCTGCCATCAGCGGGGCAGCCACGGACTTGAGCTTGGTGTTTACCGGAGAGAGGGTGGTAAGTCCGACTATCATCAAGTTAGTGTGGTGGGCTAGCTTATGTTAGCCTGCTTAGATTGTTTGTGCCCGCACTCACAGTAGTTACCATGCAATTTAATCAATGGTCTTTTTATTGCAACTTGCTTGCTAACATGTCACTGCGATGTTGTGACTCATTTGGTGAAATCATGTAGCTCTAGGCTAGCTACATTGAGCTATTTAGCTTGTTGGCTAGTCGTTTGTACACCAGGCAGGAGCTTATCTACTACTATATGCTAGTAAGTAGCTAGCTACCTTGGCTACAGTATCTATCCTAGCTAGTGCTACTCGCTATAACTAAAACTAATAAAATTGTTTCGTAGTGACCGGGCCGTCTGGATATGTAGCTACGTGGTTTTCAAGTGTACTAATCCAGTGTTGTATTGGTATTTGAATCGACATGCCGAGCATGTGAGTTGATCACTAGGAACGCCATCAGCTAACAGGCCTTACTCGATTTTCTGACATATTTTCTCTTAGTGGCGAGCTAGCCTAATTATATTATCTACACAATGTCGAGGTGATTGTGTAGAGCTAGCTAACCACGTTAAATAACGTTGGCCAATCACACTAGTTAACGTTTTAACAGCAGAACGGCCTTCATAACTAGTTAGATAGCCACAGTCCATGTCCAATATAGGATATTCAACTTAATGTAGTTTGCAGTTGGGACGGACAGCTAGCTACCTACGTTATTGTAATTGGATGAGAAGACAACACGCACTAGTCAAGAGAGAATTGCATTGAAGGAATGATTACAAATCTACCTATGCCTTGTTATTATTCAAACTGGCCAAGGCTTCAGTGAAATCTCAGGGATGCATTGATACATTGCTAATGTATTGGCCACATCTTTAGTCTTCACAGCCACTTGACTTGAATGAGCGCTGTCTCCATGTACAAGGTTATAGTCTGCAATAAGACCTCAAGTCCCAGCCCTGAAGTTGAACAATTAGACCATGTAGGCCATTATCTTTCTTATCTGTGTTGTTGCCCCTCATTTGGTTAACTTTCTGTTATTCTCTCCCTGTGACTTTTAGGAAGCTGGCACAATGGGCACGACAGCAGCTACCTGTGATGTACTAAAGTGATACTGGATCCACAAGACTCAACCCAACCTTCTCCAGCACAGGGGGCCTCCCCTACCCCTGCAGCCATGGCAGGCTTCAAGCGCGGATACGATGGGAAGATCGCTGGCCTCTACGACCTGGACAAGACGCTGGGCCGGGGCCACTTCGCCGTGGTCAAGCTGGCGCGCCACGTCTTCACCGGCGAAAAAGTGGCGGTGAAAGTCATCGACAAGACCAAACTAGACACGATTGCCACTGGCCACCTGTTCCAGGAGGTGCGCTGCATGAAACTGGTGCAGCACCCTAACATTGTGCGTCTGTACGAGGTGATTGACACGCAGACCAAGCTCTACCTCATCCTGGAACTGGGAGACGGAGGGGACATGTTTGATTACATCATGAAACACGAGGAAGGCCTCAACGAGGAGCTGGCTAAGAAGTACTTCGCCCAGATAGTCCATGCCATCTCATACTGCCACCGGCTTCACGTGGTCCATCGCGACCTGAAGCCAGAGAATGTGGTATTCTTTGAGAAACAGGGCCTGGTGAAGCTCACTGACTTCGGCTTCAGCAACAAGTTCCAGCCTGGCAAGAAGCTGACCACCAGCTGTGGCTCGTTGGCCTACTCTGCCCCGGAGATCCTGCTAGGGGACGAGTACGATGCCCCCGCCGTGGGTAAGACCTGGAGCTGGCAGGCATGACTGCCGCTCTGTGTTTATTAGATGACTGGCCTGTCTGGGTTCACTGTGTGTTTGCTGTGATTGCTTGAGAGAGACAACAAGAGAGAAACGAGAGAAAAGGGGGCAGAAGAGTTAGAATCAAGCCACTTTTGAAATGTGTTCCATTGCCAAGGGCAGCGAGACATGAAAGGTCACCCACATGGCATTTGCACATACATGCAAGAGACTAGGAGCTATCACCATGTCAACCAGGGGCCCTGTGTTGTCAAATGTGAATTAGTATAAATCATCAGTGAGCGAGAAGGGCAAGTTTGGAAGATGATACAGAAATGGGGTTTTGCTTTTTACGGTACAGGATGCTTATGTCATATTGGCAGTCACTGCATTTTGAGGCTTGGCCTAATATTTTGACAAATGCTTAGTGCATAGAAGACCTTTTGTCTCATACTGTCATAATCCCATCATGTCAGATTAAATGATGTGGACAAGGAGGCGTTTCTTTTGAATTCAAGGTTATTGGTCCAATTCTGGATTACAGTCAACAACTAAGCTGTCACAAAATCATTGCTTGGAAAAATCAAACTTCCCCCCATCTAACCTCTTTTCTCTGTCCACCCCCTTACTTTCTCATTTTCTCTCACATGCTCACTTGATCAGAAACACAGGGCTGTCTGCATCAGTCGAGCAACACTGTACTTTTTAGTTTCAGTCCCTCAACATCTGTTACCCTTCATGTCATTCTCTGGAATAGTTGTATGCATCCCCCCAGCGCACCAATTAGCATGATATGTTCCCAAAAACCACTGCCATGGCCGTGGCACTGTGTGTTGCATAAAATACGTTTTAAGTCCTCACTTTTCAGTGCTTGTCGGTAACTCACCCTGTGGTAGTGTGTTTAACTGCCCAGCAAGTTCTGAGTGTGCATTATGGACACAGACCTTGAACTGTTTGTAACCTCTGACCTAGCTTCTGTTCTTTGTTCTGAAACTGGGCTGAAGGATGGCTTCTTACTCCTTGTAGGCTACCAGGTCTTATAGGCTAGTCTTAAAGCCCCTTCAGGCTTGTGACACTCTGGATGACATGTTGTGACAGTCCCACTCATCATTCATGCACATATTCTGCCGCTGGGGACGGCTGGATCATTTGCACATTGGAGACACGTGTGAGGAGATGGGAAGAGGCACCATGGAACTACATCCATCGTTTCATCTCGGAATTTCAAAGGATGTCACATCTCTCTCAGTTCTGCATCCTCCCTTTTTGCACGCACAAGCACAGAGAGCCCTTGAGATAAGACAGACTGAGAGCAGAGAGAGGAGCTCCCTGTGGTAATGATTGTAGTTTCAGAACGTAGCCGAGCTTACGCTGTCGTCCTACTTGCATTGCAAGTAAAGAAAAGGTCAGGAGCATAACTGGCCTCTGCTCTTATCACGCTCAGAAATGGGAGGTCTATTTACTGACTGAAATATTCAACCCAAAAACAGATAAACAAGAACCTGTGATAATTCCCACTAGGCTTTGCTTGACCAAGCTTTAGACAGGCAGCCTAAAGAGTAAAAGTCAACGACTTTTGCCCAGCAAAACTACTCCAGGCAGTCTGAAAGGAGAGCTTGGCAAACGGCAATTTTTTCTGACAGCTAAATGTCAAACCCTGTGCCCAGGCAGGCACTGTGAGGAGAGGTGCTAACTGCAATTCCTGAGACAGGCTTAGGCGAAGGGCGAACAGATGGCACCAGAGACAGCGAGGAGAGGCCTTGTGTTCCAGGCTAGCAGTCTGTGACTGACAGTAAGTGTGTGTGTAGGGTAGCCTGCTGCTGGAGACTTCGAACTGTCATCTGCAGAGACCTGCTGAGCAGTGGGCGAGCAGTATTGTATAGTGAAGTGGAGTTAAGAGGTCTCATGGTTGACAGTATGCAGCATGTGTCCCTGACAATAAGGTGCTGACTTAAGAGAAAAAAGGGTGTGGTGGTGTTTGTGTATGCGTTAACTAGCTAAGCTAAACTGAATTTGCATGCCGAAATCTAAATACTGGTCTGGTTTCTGTGGGTCTCATTCCATGCAGGTATCCTCGCTTTAAGGATATTGTTTTCACTTTGTGCAAAATAGTGGAATCTTTGCCGGCTATTTTGTCAACTCTAGACCAGTCCCATATTATCAGAGCTACAGATGTGATGCCATTGGAACATTAAGCTCCCCGTTTATTAGTTTCCATGGCCTGATATCATTGGGCTAGCTTAGATGATGCTGGGTTATTTCTGGACTGGGCTTGGACTGGTTTAACTGGGTCAGCCTCTGCGTGGGAATATTCCCCTTTTGATGGTGGGGAATTTGGTTCTGTGGGACATGTGATTGCCATGATGTGAAAGGAAGGTTGTAGAATATGGTGTCCGCTATCAGAGCCTTATTTCGAACATAACACTTTTTTTCCCACTTAGCAAGGAAAATATTCTGCAGATCAAGATCAACCACACTTTAAAACACACAAAAAACACACTCAAAAAAGGAGATTTGATCTTGTTCATTATCATAGCATAGCTGTGTAAGTCTCTCTCCTCTGACCCCCCACCCCCACCTCCTGGGCTGATAAGCCCCAGCAGCTGCCTGCATGAACCAACAGCAGCGTCTGATCTGCAATTTGTCGACGCGACACGAGGCGCAATTAGAACACTCGTGTTCCTTGTTGTCGTATGGCGTCGCTGACCTTTCCGTGTTGCAGGAGTTGGCAACATGAGGTGAGGCCTTCACTGGCAGGGCAGGCTGGAGACCTGAATACCTCCGTATGAAGGTGCACGGCCTGGCAATGCACGATTACAGCAAGTACTGCAGTCTAATCCTAACTGCATTCTCATCCTGTGTGCAGCATCATCCTATCGGCAACATCACCCTTTCTGCAGCCTCATCCTTTCTGCAGCCTCATCCTTTCTGCAGCCTCATCCTTTCTGCAGCCTCATCCTATCTACAGCCTCATCCTATCTACAGGCTGTCGCAAATCAAACCCATGGCCTTACAGTCCATGCACTTAGCCTCTGTGTCTACCGGTCCCTTGCCTTGTGAGGCTGCTCTTCTGCAACCTAGACGTACATTTACAAGCAAAGACTGCAGTGCATTCCAACAATCCATGTCAATGTCGAGGACCTCGGCTTTACTATTAAATTACTTTGACCTATCCCCTCACTGTAGTTACTAGAGGGTCTGAGTCGAGTCTTGTCTCAGATTGTTGGCTTTCCTTGTCGCCTCAAGGGAATATTGTCCTAACTAGCTGAGGATTGAAGATGTAAATAAGGTATACACGTTCTTGATTCACTGCTCAAAAATCAAGGTGCAAAAAAAAATATATATATGGAAATGTCTTTCTCTCCCAGATAGTGGTCTGTGTTGACTTGTGAATGCTAGAGGGCACATCTCTCTCACACACTTGATTTAACCCATGGTGAAGGATGTGTTCGCTGTGTGTCTGGAGAGCGAGTCGACATGCTTTAGTTGGCCTTCTGGAACAGACACACACACATTCCTGGCACAGTTTGTGTTCCTGTCTCCTGAGTTGAAAGGAACCACAGAACAGGATTACATAAAGTGCTCAGGGACTGACGATGGTTTTTAACTATCGCTGTCGCAGACCAATGTTTACATTCTCTCTGTCTCTCTGTTTGTCTCTCGCTCATGCTCTGCCTGTCTTGACATTTCCTTCCGTAGATATCTGGAGTCTTGGAGTGATCCTGTTCATGCTGGTGTGTGGACAGCCTCCCTTCCAGGAGGCCAACGACAGCGAGACCCTTACCATGATCATGGACTGTAAATACACCGTGCCCACCCATGTCTCCAACGCTTGCAAAGAGTGAGTCGAACACACGCACTCTCTCGCACACACACACACACACACACTCAACATGGTCATGCACACATAGCCTCGTTCACTTTTGGAATTCACTGTCCAAACCAATTTCATATTGTCATGTCATCAAACATGTGAAATCATGCCAGGCTTTTCCAGCCTCCCAATTTATCAATGCTACTTTGCGGTGTCGCATAGTACAGACTTCTTGGAGTGCTTAAGGTGCTTTAGTCCGACAGACAGACAGTCTGGTGGTAACCAGACATAAGCAAAGCCCTTAAATTCCAGACAGCATCCCGTATGTCCATCCAAGCATTTCACTGATGGTGTTATTATATGTCCAGGAACACCTCGCTCTCCTACGTCTTCCTCTATCTCTTAATTTACAGGAGCATCCATCCTCTCAGTGTCTGTCTCGGGTCATCTTGATTCAATCTTTCAACCAAATTAAATAGACTGGGCTCATTGCTGGCTTGCCTATTCGGACGGCGGTCTAGTTGGCTAACTCCGAACAGAGTTGAATACTGTTGTTTTGGTTGATGTCTGCTGTGGTGTCGGCCTAATTGGACCGGGATATCTTGTCTGTTTTGACTCCCTTGACTGGGCAGGGAGGAGAGTTGGGAAGTGGGAGGCTACCCTATCCTCCGTGGGGTCCCTGGATCTGAGACATTTCTCGTTTGTTGTCTGTTGTTGCTCAGATGGTTTGACGAGACGGTAACGGAAATTCTGCATCATGAGGCCTTAATATAGAACAAGGCACATCCCCACTAGGCAAGTGTGTGTGAACAGTTTAGAAGTTCATCCATTAATATCCTGAAACCCAGTGTATTGTAGGAAGAGCTGTTTGGCTTTTAAATACTTTGGGTAACTCTTTAAATTAAGGTTACATTAACAACCATGTAAGTACACAACAATATCCCTGGTAACCATTCTAGTTGCAACCACTGCTATGTAGTCACTTGGTAGTTAAAGCAACCCTAATGTAAAGTTTGTGGTAATTGACTTACTTTGTAATATGACCTGGTGGTTAGCTTAGCTATGAACACATTTCCTGTTTCTGAAGGGAGGTGTTCCTGTGGCAGTATCCCAGTGCGTTAATATCAGCAAATTGAAAGGATATCAATCCTCCTACTGCTGACTGACAGCTCAGACTGTCAAAGCAGCAAAAAAAAAGCAGAGTCACTGCTGACTAATTACTGGCTAGCCTCACTGTTAGCATTCAGCTAATTAGCTGTTGGCAAGTGTTTGACCTTTTCCCTGTGTGACTACTCCCCTATGGAGGCTGCAGAGGAGCAGTTGGCTCAGCCAGGGCTCTGAGGATACTACCACTGGTGTGGACCCTGGCTGACCCAGAGCTTCATATTTTATGAGCACCTGTATTGTCTTTTCATTGTTGGCACAACTCCCCATGCAGAAGGCTTTGGGCCGACCCAGCCAGTCAGTTCAGGGACAGGGCACCATGGACCTATGAATCCAGACAACGCCAGTTAGCAGACTAGGATACCTTCCCTGTGACTGAGAACTCAGGATGGATACTAAGTAGGTGACCATCGGGCACTGGCTCCCTCAAGCTGTCTCCTCCCTGCAGATAAGCGCTCCACCAGGGATATCAAGACTTGAGTGCCAAGCCCTTGGATTAGCTTTCGCTAACAACCCTCTCTTTATTACCATATCAAAACTCTCGTTTCCAGTGGTGCCAAAACTCATTTACTTGCCACAATTAATAATTCAGCAAGTCGTTAGCTTTCCCATACAGTCCCCCCCTCACTCCCTCTTTTTTTGGGTCTCAAATTGCAATAAATATGCTAATTGCAAGAGGATTGTAGTGTTTCTTCTTTCTCAAAGTGACACAACATTGTTGGTACATGCTCTTCCTATTCAGCCAAACACATAGGATGGAACATTGTGTACTCTGGGCCATTTCCTGTTCAATGGCGGCTATTGTGTGGAGGCTGTGTCCTCTAGTTCTACACTACTACCTCCCTGCTATTATTATCTCTTATCCCTGGACTTTTAAGTCTTTAAGGATACCGAAAGAAAAAGGGTTCAGACTAATAGATGCTTCACAGTCAACTGTTGTTTTTAACTTTACCTCACTTTCACGTGCATCACACTCGAGCACTGTTCCCCAACCTCAAATCTCTTTCCACATCTCCATCTATCAGGACAATATGATTCTCTCTCTCTCTGTCTCTCTCTCTCTGTCTGTCTTGCTTTCTGTTATCCAGCTGTTGTGAGAGCCTAGATTCTGTGCAGGAGAAAATTCAGCAGCATGCTGAGCTTCCTATAAATATCCCCCTAGCAGCTTCCTGACTCTGTCCCTTGAGACAGCGCAAATAAAGAGAGAGATGATGCAGGAACGGACACAAACACACACACACATATACACTCACACACACACACACACACAGAGAGATGTACTTGCACGTACAAAGCTGTCATTGGACTAACAGTCGAGCCAAAGTGTTGCTGTTTAAGAAGCAGAAACACAGGGAATATCCTGGGACAGAAACAGGCTGCCCTATACTGGAGGAAGCGACAGTTAGAAGTGGACCAGATGTGTATATGTATGCATGTGTGTATATACACACATATATACATATATACATGTGGGTGCTCTGTGTGTGTTTGCTTGTCGTCGGTCATGCCAACAGACAGAGCAGGGAGAGGGATTAAAGCCAGCGTGTGTGGTTATTAAAGCTGTGGAGACGTGTGTTATCAGGGAGCTGCCAGTCTGCCGTGGGTTGGTGGGGGGGGAGGGGAGAGGGGAGAGAGTCCAGCTCTTACTAATCCCCCAGTGGGCCCACCGACCTACTGATGGGCTGCTAGGCTTTTGCTACGCTACAAATGCTAGCGTTGCCAGGATCTCCTCTGCCCAGGAACATGGCTTTTTAGCCTGTGCATAGGAAGTTTAGGATAGCTAGCAAATCTGGTGCATTGAATGGAACCGCGGCAACTATGAACTAGTGCAGTACAGGACATAGATGTCTTTCTGCGTAGGCATGTACTGTACCTCTGCAGGTGGGATGGAATGCTCCTATTTGAGTGCTACACATGTGTCTACTGTCTAATGTAACTGTCTCTATGGCCAGTCTTAATTTAAAGGCTTATAGGCCTTTGTGTGTGACTCAACAAAAATACGAATCCTTGATATCAGGATTATTTAGATCTGTCTGTGGTTTTATGCCCCCCAAATTATTCCTGTTAGCAGTGGCCGCTGATACATTTTAGAGTAATAATTTATCCTCGTATAAATTCATGGCCTTGTATAATCCTATTAAATTTCCATCTTCGTTTTTTCCACGAAATATTTGCATTTCAAAACGAAGGCTGTCTTGCCATTAACTCCTAATTGAGTCTCGTCCTCTTTTAACGTCAGGCCGTTCGCCTTTCAGCGAAGCCTTCCAGATCTTTCTAAACCAGACTTTTGTGAGTTGGTGATTGGTTGTAAAGAGGTGGGGGGCGGGGGGCAACTGTGAAGAAGAGAGATTGGTTTTGCTGAGGTCTGGAGGTTTGGTCACCTGAGTCTATGGACCAGAATTCCATGTGTGATCAGGGAGAACCGTTGGCTGGATAGATAGACAGGGGATAACAGAATGGAGCCGTGCTGTACCGTGCAAGTCTATTCCAAGGATTTTTACAAGTATAAAAGTGCGACGTTCAGAACAATTTAGTTTAGACTTTTCATTTAATTATTTCTTAACGGTCTCATGACATGAAAACTTCACTTTAGGAGGTTATTTAACAGTTCCACTAGCCTGCCTTTGGTCCCCCAGTGGCTAGAAATGTTGATAGGTGTAAACCAAGCCCTGGGTATTCTTCTCCGCCTTTGAGAAAATGAAAGCTCAAACACTCGGTTTTGAAAATCCCCCATTGTTACGTAACAATGGAGAAGGTTACCTCCCGTCTCTCTGCTTTGCCCAACCAGAGAATCTGGCCCGACCATAAGAAAGTGAGCTACGACCGTGCGTTTTTATCCTGGAGAGACATCATGGCTTGCAAACGAACAAAGCATTACATTTGCTCAGTTTGGATGTACAAAGGAAAACTAGTCTTTTTACAGTTCCTTCATCCGAGCCTCTGAAGACCCAGTGTCTTAATTTTATTTTCTCTGGAAATGCGCCGACACAACTTCCCACAGTTTTGTATGTCTGCGCCAAACATTTCAGCCACGACTGTTTCTCCAACTTGAGTCAATACAAAGCTGGCCTTGCTGAAATTAAATTATTAATCAGTATCCTACTAACTCTCCTTGGTCCAGCTTCAAACCTCGGACAAGTATCGCTATATCATTTTGTTGCTTTACTGTATATGGTTACCGAGCTTTCTACCCTTTGAATGTGGCTGTAACATTAGCTCTGCAGCTTACAGCTGAGTTAATGTCGCTAATGTTAAGGTAGATGGCATCAAGTATGTGTGTGAATACACATGCTGTAACGCGAGTGTTGTACACCTCTTTGTTATTTGGATAACCGTTCTGCTGTTGGTGTTATGGCGCACGCGATATCCGCCTTTCCCCTCACTATGAGTGTGCACCTCTGCAAACCAGGGTGATCAGATGAGAAACGGGCAAATTCGAGGCATCTTACAGCAAAGGGGCTACGAGCCAATGCGATACATCCATTGTAAACATTAGCGCATGGTGCTCTCCTCCTCATTAGGCTGTGGCTGTAATTATGCACCAAGGCTGAATTTCGGGAAAGAGACTTCAGATACAGTATTAGGGGACCCCTAAGGCCTATATAAAAGCATCCAAAAACAGCATATCATGTGACCTTTAAAGCATTTTTGCTTTACTTTGTTTTGTAATTTGTATTTGTGCCTAAGACGTTTGCACAACAATGTAGAGTCCAATGAGGCTGGATGGTCATTGCCAATCTGCTCCATCAATGTGGTTCTCAACTCGTCTTTTTCTTCCTTCTCTCCTCTCTTGTTCTTTCTCTCCCCTCCAGTCTGATAGACCGCATGCTCCAGAGAGACCCCAAGCGTCGGGCGTCGCTGGAGGAGATCGAGGGCCACCCCTGGCTCCAGGGGGTCGACCCCTCCCCCGCCACCAAGTTCACCACCCCACTGGTGTCCCACAAGAGCCTGTCGGACGAGGAGCACAACAGCATCATCCAGCGCATGGTCCTGGGGGACATCGCAGACAGGGAGGCTATCGTAGAGTAAGTCCTTAACACACACACACACACACTGCAGTTAGTGTTGCACCGCTGTTGTAGACTATCATTAGCCCTTCCTGTACACACAAACACACCTTTTGTGACCCTATCTAGACATAAAAAGGTTTATGTGAAAACACAGTTGACGTGACATGTCTTCTTGTATTTTTTTCTCATTGCGAGTGGTAACCTTTAGTAACCCACTCAACCTGTTATGCTACAGAGGCTAACCTTTGGTAGTCGATTCAAATACCCACCCACACACACACACACACCTTTTTAATAAGAACTAGTCGTCTCCTAAAGCCAATAGCTCTAGGAATGTCTGTGATACTGCCGCAATGCGAGACCCACACACACACACACACACATACTTCTACATGCCAATCTCAAGCCTTCATCTACATCCCAGTACAAAAGCAGTCTCTGTACCGCTAAGCTGGCTCTCACACACACACTCTGTCTCTCTGTCTCTCTCTGTCTCTGTCTCTCTGTCTCTCTGTCTCTGCTCTCGTCTCTCTCTTTCTCTCTCTCTTATGATTATTCAGGTGCTAATGTGTAGGGAACAACCACACAGGCAGACTTAGAACAGTAATACACTCTCACTAGCTCTAAACAACCACACACAAACCCCTTTATGTGCTTGCCTGCCTGATGACATGAGGTAAAGTATGTATTTGTTGACATGGTGTTATTCTCTAGTGGCAGTGATTACTCAGGGATCATGGGAAATGCGGCATCTTCCACAGACAGGTCGGAGGTCATGTCAGGGTCAGAACTTGTTCCAGCGTGTGTGTATGTGTCCGAGCATATTTGTAATCCCGATTCATTACAAAAGGGACTGTTGGAATGGAATGCCGGGCGACTCTTAATCGTTTAGCCCTGCAGCGAAAGGTGCCCAGTCAGTCAACATACCAAACAGTGCAAATATAAATACCACCACGCCCTATGAGATGACAGAGGAAATTACACGGGAATACTTTATTAAAACCTAACCACTCGTGCCTGTATTGAGTTATACACTGTCACTTATGTGGACCATCACATATGTCTGTCGGGTGGATGCGTTGTGTTCAACCCAGCACACTTCTGTGGTCAGTATGGGTATGAACTGGGGCTGTGCCTTGTTCTCTCAGCTCACCTCTCCTCGTCTCCCGTGTTGTTGCCGCAGGGCGCTGGAGACCGACAAGTACAACCACATCACAGCCACATACTTCCTTCTGGCCGAGAGGATCCTGAGGGATAAGCAGGAGAAGGAGGTGCAGACGCGCTCCTCAAGCCCCAGCAACATCAAGGCCCACTTCAGGTAACGCACACTCACGCATTCAGACACACACAAACACACACACACACTCAGATTCACACACGCAGACACACTCATTCGGTCATACAAACACACACGTGTGTGTGCAAAACCTCCAGTTTTAGTAGAGTATTAGTAGTAATTGTTGTTTGGACAATCTTCAGAGCTGCTGGGTGTTTGTCCTGGCATCAGGAATCCCCCCCCCCACGCACACACACACACAGGCCTGGTTGGTCTATCTCCAGCTCTACCCAGTCATGTGATCATCCCCCAGTACAAGATGACAAATGTGTTTAAAGGGAGCAAGCGGTAATTGGATGTGAGTGACCTAGAAACAGTACAAGTGTTTCCTCTTCAAAGAAGGAGAGCTTGAGAGAAAGAGAGAGAGGGAGAGAGACATTTGAAGAGCAGTGAAGCCAGCCAGACCCAGGCCCACAGCTTCTGCTAAGATCGATACCAGGCTGCAGTGTGAAACCTGCTCTGGACCTCTATACATCCTAGTCTAAAATGCAGGCTTAGCCTTATCCCCAGTCCCAGCCCCAGCCCTGACCTCCTCCCCAGCCCCAGTCCTGGCCTCAGCTTTAACCTCTTCAGTCTTAGTCACTGCCCCCTGTCCCTCTCCTGCCACTGTCCCTGTCCCTGTCCTGCCCCCAGCCCCTCTCCTGCCCCCAGCCTCAGTCTCAGTATCACACCCCAGCTCCCATCCAGGCCTCTAATCAGACCCTCCCGGATTCCACAGAGGTAGCTCTAGTGGACATTTGGAGGCAAGTAGTTTGTCCAAGGGATATTCCACTCAAATCAAATGTGTAACGCCGATTGTTTATTTAATACCTGGAAGATTTAGTAGTATCACAGGTATAGTAGGCGATTTGAAATGGCCAAGCAGCTGCTTTGTCATGCGTGTTCATCCTTGCTAGCCTGACTCAGATCCTTATAAGGTAGATTATGCCAAAGGTTGTTTGTGGTGTGTGTCACGCTTGCGTCTGTGTGCATGCACGTGTGTATGAACGGAGTTGCTGTGTCACCAAGCTGAGGGCCTGTTTTGTGTGTCAGAGATATTCCAATGTGGCTAAGCTTTTAAAAGCTTGGCTGAGTTCAATTGGATGGGAGTTTGGCAGCAGAAAGAGCTCCAAGGCAGACGTGTGAATGTGTGTCTACTGTGTGTGTCTGTGTACATACTGATTGCCTAGCTGCACTTGTTCACAGACATGCCTGTGTTTGTACATGTGTGCATGTTCAACCAACGGGTGGACTACCATGACATTTATAGCTTCATTACCACCAATGTGACTGTGGTTTTGAGAGAGAACTTTGTCTTTGTGTTTGTTTTTAGCTGCACCATATCAGTAGAAACCTTGTACTACAGAGCTGGGTCTATGACATTCAGAATGATAAGCCTACATGAACGTGTTCAGATGTTGGAACTCGGTCATGGCAGACTAGCGTTGTCTTCTGTAGGGTGTGGGGTGCAGTAGCATCAAGTACTATCAGCAGGCATTTTATGGACGGTAGGAAAATGAAGATGAAACAGGGAGTCAGATGGATGAGCGGTTAGGGAATCGGGCTATTACTCAAAAGGTTACCGGTTCGATTCCTGACTGTGCGTTGACGTTGTGTCCTTGGGCAAGGCACTTCACCCTACTTGCCTCGGGGGGAATGTCCCTGTACTTACTGTAAGTCGCTCTGGATAAGAGTGTCTGCTAAATATAAATGTAATTTGAGTAGGCATGTCACATGAATATTCTCAACAAAAATAAGGATGAATGAAAAATCAGACATAATGATGGCAATTATTATTTTTAATGATCGGAATGAATGGTCCAATGAACTGGTCCCATGCACCGTAGAGAAAGTTAACCTTGAGTGACATGAAGACTGTAATCAGATTTATTTTTACCAGGGAGACTCGGAATTTTGTCACAGTCTGTACCGGTACTCTTAGAAATCCTTTGGGAAAACTAGCTGGCAGTTGAAATGATTCAGAATGAAAAGACAAAATTGAAATTTGAAAGCTCTGAACTAGAATACTTAGCTGTTGAGCGGATCAGGAAAGGTTGTTAATCTTACAAAGAAGGCACCGTGACTGGCTGGTATTACGTTGTCAACAGGAAGCAGTTTGTCTGATCATTCGTATAGGCCTTTTTATACTATTCCTCAACTATGACAGTGTAAATCTGTTCACCTGTCCTCAATCTCTCTCTGTCTCTCGTCCCTCCGCAGGCAGTCTTGGCCCACAAAGATGGACATGCACCAGGACATAGAAGACAGTCTTGCCGCCTCTTCCATCTCCCACGCAGGAGGGCCGCAGTCCCCGGCCCGCAGCACCGACAACCTGCTCAACGGTCACCGCAGCAAGGCTCTCCTGGAGCTGTCACGCCGCGACGAGGACTCCCAGGGGGCCACAGGCTCTGCTCCCGGGGCCCTCAGGGCGGGAACCTCCACCCCCTCCTCCTCCTCGGGCTCCGCCAAGCAGCGCACCTGCCTGTTCCGGGTGGAGGAGGACGAGGAGGAGGAGGAGGAGCAAGAGGCGTCCCAGGTGCCCGCGCAGGTCATCCTGCGGCGCAAGCCCCCCTCCATCACCAGCCGGCTAACCTCACGCAAGAGCGCGCCCGTGCTCAACCAGATCTACGAGGAGGAGGGCGAGTCGGACGACGACTTCGACCTGGAGGAGGGGCAACCGCCCAAGCTCAGCCGCCTCAAGATGAATATGGCCGCCGCCTCTTCGTCCCCGGGAAGCAGCCAGAAGCGCTACCACCGCCGCAAGTCTCAGGGCCGCGGCTCGTCCTGCTCCAGCTCGGAGACCAGCGACGACGATTCGGAGAGCCACCGTCGGCGCCTGGATAAGGACGCGAGCTTCGGCTACAGCTGGAACCGGCGGGACAGCAGCGAGGGACCCCCGGGGAGCTCCGGGGGCAACGGAGGGGGGAGTGGCGGCGGTGGGGGACAGAGCAGACCCCCCGGGGAGAGTAGCGACGGGGCCGACAGAGACAGTCCTCCCGGAGGGGAGGGAGGCGGCGGGGGTAACGGGGGAGGTGGTGGTGGAGGAGGAGGAGGGGGGAGTAAAGGACAAGGCAGCCCCTCCAGCTGTTCCAACAGCAACTCCAATCATTCATCCTCAGGAGGCCCCGGGGGGTCGTGCCGGTCTCGGGGTTTGACGAACCGGAGCGCCGGGGACCTGGTGGAAAGCCTGAGGCTGATGAGCCTTTGTCTGAACTCCCACCTGCAGCAACAGAGGGATGGGGCGGTGGGTAAGTTCCTCATGGACCCCCTGGGTCTGTCCAGTGTCAGCATCCAGGAGAAGTCCTCATGGAAGATGTGTGTGGGCTCCTCAGGGAGCCTGGACACCCTGACTCTGCCCACCACCATCCTGGGCAGTGCAGGGGGCTACCCACACCACAGGGCTGCCTCCCTGGGATGCCTGGGAGGCTGCTCGGACTCCACACCCCTCTCTGTGGAACACCCAGGGGGCTACCTGGACCACAGGGCTGCCTCTAAGGGCCACCCCAGGGGCTCCACAGACTCCAGGGCTGCCTCCGCAGAGCGCCCTAAGGGCTACTCAGACCCCAGGACCCCTCCCCGGCCCCGCCACGGGGATGGTGGCAGCATGAGGCTAAAGAACGGCCTGCTCCAGCTACCTCTGTGCGAGAAGACCATCTCTGTGAACATCCAGCGCAGCTCCAGGGAAGGCCTGCTCTGTGCCTCGACTCAGGCCAGCTGCTGTCAGGTCATATGACAGACACACGCAGCCCTTCCCCTAACCCACATGTCCACAGCACCCCTCAGTCACATGACCAAGCCCCTACCACCCCAGGTCATATGCTGTAAGCCCCTACCCCCAGGTTAACACAAAGCCCATGACTTTAGCATCCCCACCCACCAGGAACACTAGCACACCTTCTTACCCCTCTCTCCCCCCCCCCAGCCTCTGACTACTGTAGCAGAAGCCTGTAATCACAGCCCCTTCACTGATTCACCTGCCTTCTCCCATTGACCCTCTCCTCCCCAGTGGGCTGTCTGTCCATCTTGGTCTGTCTGTCTGTTACGTTGTCGGTTTCATCTAGAAGGTACATGCTGCTAGTTTGTCTTGGTTCTGTCTCTGTCTTGTCATGTTACTATCACTTTGGCTTTCTGCTCATCTCCAAAAAAGGTAATGTTTAGTGATTCTTCCTCCGGGAACAAGGGTTGGTTAAAGCTAGGGGACAAAGGGAGGGGTTGGATTTGACTTTGTTTGGATGAAAGTAAGAAGACCAAATGTTTATTAGTGGTGAGTAGTCCAGGGTGGCTGAAAGGGCAAGCAGTTAAATCCGGATAAAGTTCTACTAGAATCAAGCCATCGAGTTACAACCCTCAAACAGGGATTTAGGGACAGTTGAAAGGGGGCAGCCACCAGTAACCGTGGTGATCTGGACTACTAAATACATTTAATTTTTGTATGTTTTTTCTTTTTTTCTCCCTTTGTCTGTTTTTATTCATAATTTTTTAACAAACACAAGACTGCTGTTAGCATACACAGGTGTTTTTAGAACTTCAAATTGGTTTTGGAAATGAAGGTTGATTTTTAACTAGCCATACAGCTCTCACTGAATTGATTCCCACGATTTACTGTACCAAGCACTTGGTTGGACCTGCAGGTGCGTCACCCAATGAGCAGACGGGAACTCGGCTTCCTTCTCAAGAAGTTTCTTCCACTCTTTCTTCCACGTCGTTTTGGCAGCAAAAAAATATACCTGTACAGGTTCTGTCCTTACTCAAATTAAAAAGCAAGTCAAATACTGTCCATACACTGTATACAACATAGAGATTGAGGCATGGATGAAGTCCAAAATGACTTTACAGCTACAGCATGCATTTACAAATTGGATGAACTGAACTCATTAATCTTTTATTTAAATGACCAAAAGAAAACACCAGAAAAACATGAAAAAGAACACTGATGTAAAATTTGAATGTAAGATACAAGCGAATAAACTGGTGTTTTGTTTTCATGTGATGGACCTGACCGGCTGATAGGCTCCCTCCGGTGTAGTGTAGGTTAGGTTTGGTAATGGTCAAGTTCTTGTTCTTCTCTTACTGTTGGTTCCAATCCTCTCGCATGAGAACTACTAAATTGTACTGAAGTGAATTGTTCTGAAGACCAGGAGAGAGAACGTCCTGATTGATCAGAGATGACTGTATTTGGTCTTTTAGTTCAAGTGGGCTTTGTGTTACGTGGCACCCACGTTTCTGCTTGTTTCAATGTTTGATCTTTATACATGTTACGTTTCAAACTAGCCTTCAGGCAGGTTGTTTCAAAGGGTGTTTGTTGCGTGTGTATATATGTTAAAAAAAGTTTATTTTTAGACTTGGACTTTTGAAAGATCTGCTGTTTTAAAATGCTGTGTTGATGCGGGCCCCAGAGTCTTGCGGAGAACAACAACGATTAGTGTGTGTGTGTGTTTTCTGGCCATCTTAGTTGACACTACAGGCAGAGGATGAAAGCGAGATTTGACCATCTAAATCAGTGGGTATGTATATTTTGCCTGCTGTGGTCGCACAGTTGGGCTGAGTATCCCTTTCTGGACTACTACAGTGGTCCAAAGGCATAGCTCCATACACAACAGGCTACCCAGGGAGGCAAAACATGCAGACTTCCTGCAGCAGCTCTCACATGTTGCTCATGTAGAAGCTTTAAAGGACCTGGCCAAGAAGAGAGAGAACGTGTGGATAGAGGATTGTGGATATATTTTAAGGGCATTGGCAATAAGCTATATGTTGCAGCTATCTGTAAATAAACATTTATTTTGTTTTGTATTTTAAACCTGTGCAGCCTTAGAACGGCACATCGAACAGAAAAAAAGGAGAATAAAATCTCATGTATTTTTTTTCCCTTCATTTTCTTTTTCAAACTGAAATGTTTGTACATACAGGTGTAAATATGGTGCTCTCTTTGCTTAGACAGCTGGGTGAACCATTTGGTGCAGAAGCTGTATTATAGCCTTATTAGTCATGGGTGTCTCTAAGAAAACGACCATGTGAAAATACATTATTCTAGTCATACTGTCAGTCTTTTGACTGTTGTCTTACCCTGCCGTAAACAGGTGAATGACGTGCATGTGTTCAATGTTTGACATTATCGATCCAAGGACATCTAGGAGAAAACACAGAATATGTAACTGGACCAAACCATGTACTGACTAAAAGAGAAAAAAAAATAAAGAGTTGAAACTGACAGAATTATTAAATGTATTATTCTGTAGTGATACCTGTTGTCAAACGTTACATATAGCTATAGTAATATCCCAAATAAAATAAAATGTTGTGAAAAACAAACTTATTTTGTTTGCGATTCATGTTTCAAGGTGTCAAGACATTTTAGCAAATATTTTTCAGTGCACTTAGTTCAAATTACATAACAAATTATGAAAGGAACCTTACATTACAGATGAAAATGTCAGCGGTCTGTTGAATCTCACTTCCTTGTTTCAAATACAGTTACAGATCTGTCCATGTCCTGGGTAAATAGATAAGGTTTAACATCCCTCCCATGATGGTGCTCTGTTGAAAGGTATTCTCCCTTTGATTTACAAGCGACCTGACTCCGTCTCCACTCAAGTAACCATATCAGTCTTGAAAGCATGCGCGCAAGCATGTATGTCTCTGGGAATACCAAACCAGTGCTTGGTTAAGCCCCTAGTTCCTTGCTAGGTTCCCCTTAAATAGACCAATTTTACTTTGACCAAGTGCCACCTCCCTGGAAACACAGCCCTGCATAGGTAAAGTAACCACATTAAGATTCACATTACAAATAATCAGGAAACAAAAAAATTTTCAGCACAATTTATTGTTTATTTGAGCAAAGGCATACAGTACTTCAATAACGCTGATGAAGTTGGTAATATTGCAAACAGTGCTGTATATTGTGTGTGTATAAATAGAGTACATATTGTACATACCTATATAAAACAAAGATCGATAGATAGCACATCACATTAAAAGGCACTGTTTTAATTAGGACATGGTCTAAGTTTCCAAATAACTTACAAAACAAAATTCACAAACTGCAAAAATAATTATAGCCATCTTGGAAATAAAATGAATCCAATGTCACTTGTACTATAGGTGCGGCTTCAATTTGAATACCATACTGCATCATCATATAATGCTGATGACTTATCTTACATGCTACTCTTTTGATGTAAAGTATTTCAAGATTCCATCGGATTCTCAATGAGTGCATGACATGAGTGCAATACCAGAGGCTAATTTCAACCCCCCATTTCAAAACCAATTCAGCATACATGCTGCAGCATTTTGTGAGAACTATAAAAGTGATTTCAGTTTCTAGTAAGCGAATAAATATGTCAACAGTCGTGAATGTGTCATGATCAAGTTATCTGGGGTTGGAATACTGACTAATATTCCTATAAATGCTCTAGGACCGGCCACACAGCGACAGTAATGTGTGAGATAAGAAAACACCATTAGGCCACACTTTACCAACGTGAGAATAGCCACATTCAAACAAAGATTCAACACTTATGCTAAGAAGTTCACCCCCGTACCACATATGCAGCCAAATCTGCTATTCCTCCATAGGTAAGACATTACAGAGTTGATTTATATAACTATAAAGATTGCAACCATTTTTATTACAGTAATACCCATCCATACACTCATAGGCCCTACATTTAATGATATACAGCCAACTTAATCATTTGGTTTGCTTTTACAACAGTAATTTACCAACCTGCCCCCCTTCTGTACCCCCTCTTCAGTTAGCAGTAAAGTAGTTGTGGCGGCCCCCAGGACAGCAGCATGTCCTCGCCTAGTCAGTATCTGTGGTGGCGGCCTCTCTTCTCCTCCTCACTGGACTGTCTTTATGATCCCAGTGGCTTCCAGCATTTTCTAAAATAAAACACGAACATGGAATTAAGATTTTCGTCTATCAATTTACAGTTTTTTCCAATTTCTTAAGCACCATTTTGAAAACAGAACACCTCCAATCTTTTGCTAAATGAAACACTTTGTTCAAAATTATACAATCATGTATACAAACTCTATTGTATGCCACACACATGGTTCATAAAATGTGACTGTTGACATCAGTTACACACTGTTGTGCACAATTTAAAAAAAATTACACTAACTATTCTTTAGAACTTAAAAGTACATGAATATGTTGACCAAACACAACACACAAGTCCAGTACTGCACACTGACGAAAATCTGTACGTAAATGTTGCATTTTGTGCAGAAGATCAGAACATATTTCAAATCAAATACTGTAGTAGGCTATACTGTAAACACAGCAAATACATTTGTGGAGACAAAAGAAAGAATACATTAAATGAAATACAATTCATTGTTTCAGTCATGGACTGCAGTGAAAGGGTCAAAAACAAATACTGATGTAGTGCTACATTAGGCTACTTTTACAGTACTGTACTGGAGACAGTAGAGAAAAGTAGTTTTCACCTGTGCTCTTGTCGAAATGTCCAAATTACTGTTGCAACAGTATATCTGCTGAGGTTGGGCTGAACTCTCTGTCCAGCCTCTCTCAATGTTGCCCCATGGTTCACAACATGGTCAACCAATGTTGTTTGAATTTCATTAGATACTGTAAATTTGGCCCTATTCTTCTACGGCCTCCAGGTCTACGTCTCCCTACCACTCTTTCTCCACGGGCTCCCCCTCTCATCCTCATTCTCCCTCTCCCTGCAACATTGCCTTCCATTTTTGAGAAGGACAGGTACACTGACCTGTTGCCTTTTTATAGTGCTTACGCCTGAATGGTATGTTTACAATTAAGCACTTTAGTTCTGTGTCCAATGTAGAAAAGTGTGTTTAATGATTTGCAAAACACTGTGTAGTATTTTGCAAATGGTATGAGGCCGAGAATGTACTTATAGTTGTTTTGCTCCGTTAGTGTCAGGTTTCACTAACTATGTGTTAATTGACATTTTTGTGTCCAAGCAATCGGAAAACACTGTAAGAGTTCTGTGCAATGCTTCTTTACAAAGTTATTTTTAGAGTTATGTTAAGGAAGTCCCAGAACTCCCTGGAGAAAAGCAGGAGCGCATCATTTAGGCCCTGACTCAACAGTGAGGCAAGCTGTCTCGTTAACTTTAAGGAAGACACAGTTCCCTTGGTCTTAACAAAAAATACTGTGCCCACTGCCATCCCATTTTGCCAGAAATCACAATCAAGTCGGTTAAGACAGGAAACGAGGGCTTTAAAATAGCATCACATCTCCGTTATGAGAGAGCATCTGGATGTCGGACCGGACCTGGAGTTTTTCACTGAGATTGGGTTATTTAGATATTAAGCGACTTTGTACATCACAGAGACCTCGTCCCCAGGCTCCAATCTGGGTCTGAGTTACATTTTAATCAATTCATTCCACTGCCTCTGGCGCACAGCGGCAAATTACTTTCTGGGTTCAAATGTGTTACGTGCAATTAAGGTTTCAGTCCAGAGGGCTGATCAATAAAGGGAGAGAGATCTGCTGATGTGAGCCTTCTGTATTCTGGGTCTGTTTAGTGATGGGGAGGGAGGGTTGTACATTTATATGGCATCCCACAGGAATAAAGCCTGGCAGATCCAACCCAACGTCCAGCCAATCTGGCAGGCGGAACCACTGATTTCCTTAATCTAGAGAGGAAGGATGGAGCGAGTCTGATCGAGTCAGATAATCCATAAATCTATGTGGATCATGACTGACGTTGTGTTATGTACTAGCTCCTGGTGGAAACACTGTCTTCATCTCCCTCTGGGCGGCAGTTAAGAGGAGCAAGCAAGCAGACAGACTCACAGACAAGTTCTGTGGACTCAAGTTAATTTGATAGGATTAAGGATACAATGGCCAGGCTAAAGGTTTGACAGACAGATTCACTCATTTGTGTATTGCCTAGCCGCAGTATTAGGCTGAGAGACATAGTACAAGCTGCCTGCAGTGAGTGAGTCGTCAGTGGCTCATAATACTCTGGTTTACCAGCAGCCGCACTGGCCATGTTGCTCTAATTATCTCGACAAGTTAGTATTGATCATGGAGCAGAGCACCATTGCAGTACCGGGCTTTAAAAACTTATGTCATCATCACAAAAACCAACGGCTTTCAGACACACAGACACCCACACACACGGTTGGAAAGATAAATGGATGGAACAACAGTTTTGGGGGGGGTTGTTGGATATACACAGAGAACTGTTTGAAGTAGGTTGTAATGCTAAACATACCCGCTGGGCTGAAAGACTTTCCATCTATCGCTAAGGGCTTATAAGTTATATGCACACAAGCCTCGGATACTGACAGCCTGCAGGCTCAAAGTTAACACATACGATTCATCAAATCAAATCAAAATTTATTTGTATAGCCCTTTTTACACGCAAGCATGTCACAGAGGGCTTCACATACGCCCATAAAAACTGCCCCTCAACCGATTCATGGTGACACAAATAGTTGAAATGATAATAATTATGCTGTGAAAACAATAAAACACTGACGCAGAAGTACAGTTTTACTGATATTTCAGATTAATTAATTAATTAAACTTTCCTATTCCACCTCTATTCTGTGGTTTTCTCAAGTGTTTTAGGGGTTCAACTCACTGCCCTCCACTTATCTGGTGACTCTGGCAGCACTGAGAGGCTTCTGTGTGAAGGGCAGCCAGATGAGTTCACTGGGTACAGGGGATTTCCACTGTCCAAAACACCTGCTCTACTCAGTACTGCACGGCACCGTGTGATTGATCAGGTCAGATGCAGGAGGGGGGGACGGGGGGACGGACGGACTTAAGTGGCACAGTCAAAATGGCCACCCTGCTCGGCCCAGCTCTTTTTCTCACCCACACCTATCCTGGAACACAGGTCTTCTTACCAGCTCTCCTTACCATCATCGACTGCATGTCTTTCTGCCCTTCAGCCTGCCTGTCTATCTAGACCTTCTCTTCATTTCTAAGAGATCACTGGGCAGGAGGGGACAGAGCGATGGTGGAGTCAGGGGGGGTCAGGCCTATCGTAGAACATGTCCCACCTGATTAACAAAAGGTCATGCCATTTTGGGACTATAAAAATAACCACTGTTGTTATGATGGATGAGAGAATTAAAGGGATGATATTGAATCAGCAAACAATTGTGTGAGGTACCCTCAAACATAGAACACAACACAACGCATTGACTCAAACAGGCAAGGCAATGTAGCCATTACATACATTAACATTCTCACAGGCGGCAGTAAGATGATATTCAGCATCTTGTCTGTTTAAAGTTATATATTACGGTAAAAAGTGTCATTCAATATTGCATGTGTGGGATTATTGCAGACCACTCCACAGCAACGGTTTTGACAGAACCTTATCAACTTACCGTCGTGGAACCTGGCTCTGCACAAACCAAGAAATCACATATCAACCCTTGTTTGAAAAAAAACTTTAATTAAAATTAAAAGCGCCTGATTAAAATTCAACGCTTGCTGACACAAGAAGCAACTGCATTACCAATCAAAATGAAATATTTCTTTTACCCCGCCCCTTCTTTGAGAAATGATAGGTTGGGCTAATTAGAGTAGCACTCAGCTGTCCCGCCCCTATCTCGGAAAATGGCTTACAATGTCAAGGCCAAAACCAGGCCATCAATACTGTTAACTACAAACCCATTTATCTTAACTACTGAGTGCTCTCGGAGAAGCAATGAGGGCCTGCATACACAGTGTGTCAGAGTTATATGCAGTGCTCTTTGCTTTTGCGTCAGGCTTCCTAAAAGCTCCTCCTCATACTTGAGTACTTTATTAGCTGTTGCATGCTAATGTTTTATTCCAGAACATTACTTTAGTTATGCAGGAAGGACAAGTGACCGACATTGTATGTCCTTTCAGGCAGGAACACTGTGTGTGTATGTGTGTGACCTACTTCTGAGGTATGTAAAAGGGGGTGAACATCTGCCAAAATAGCAGAGCCCTTGTAACACGGTACAATAAGACCCCCCCCCCTCCCCCCTCCCACCCCCAACCAACACACTTGAACCCCGGCCGTGTCTCACCTTTTTCTTGAGGGCCTCCAGAGATTCGAACTCCAGCCTGGAGAGTTTGATCTGGATGTGCTTGGGGACATCAGGAATGACAAATGCCAGGATGAACTTGAGGGCGAGGAGGGAATGCTGCAACACACAGGCACAGGATTGTGTCAATGAGGACATATAAGGATGTACTCGATGTGATACCATGACATCATTAAAATGCATCGTTTCATGCATTCCCCTCCCCCCTCCCCTCCTGGTGTACCCTCTTCATGTTTCCTTTGTCCTGTTTACTGACCATCTGGAAAACTGACGTTACACAACATGAGAATGACCTGAACCGTAGAGAACTGACACAAAACAACAACACACCCAGTGTGACATTACGTAAACGCCCCAGGACCAAAACCAACATCTATACCGTAGATTCACCTCATTTAATGGCATATGTTTATCTGAGATTGTATTGGTCAATGTTTAAATATGAAAACTGCAATATGTTTAAGTTCATGTGTTTCTATTCTATATTGCCCATGGGAAAGTGGGTGTTAGACCAGGCGACTGCACTGTAGCTGGAAACCTGCCAGCCAGTACCCACAGCACCTCCATTACTCCCAGTCTGAGTGTCTACATCGCTCTACTTGATTAAGCCAGCTGTCTCCTCTGGGTGAAAAAACATTCATACGTGTTAGCCGTAACAAATACTGCTGTATTTGATCTGAACACAGATCAAAGGGAACGATTAGTCGTCTATGATGTGCTTCTCCGTTAAGTAGCTTGGAGGTTGGTGAAATGGGTGCCTTGAACTTGACCATGACAGTACTTCAGAACACGACAAGAAGCTGGGATTTGGCTTCCACCTCTACTGACAGTCATTATTACTCTGATGAGCTTTGGGTAATTGAACAACAATAAAAGCATGAGGACAGGATCCACTAGTTTCGACGTTGAGGCTTGTCACATGGATTGAGGCTTGTCACATGGATTGAAATACAATGCTTAACACCTGATGGGTAATGCCATTCATCATAGGGGTATACAGTGTGCTCTGCGTTCAGGTGACACATGGACAACATGGCTTAAGTATAAAACCCATGAGGAACGATGGGACTCTTTATGATGAGTAAGGAAAGGCTGCAGATGGTGTCCTTCCATCTTAAGGCTGAAATGTGTTTTATTAAACCACATCTTCAGTTTGACAGTAAATAACGTGTTGTGTTCGATGCAAAAACTATAGTATAGACTATACTACTGTAATTCTAGCATTTCCATAAGTTAAGCAAGAAAACAATTGGAGTTGGCTTACTTTAAGTGAAGTTAATCTTAAGCAGGGTACATGTATAAAAAATAATAATAATAACTTTTAAACTGTTGAAATTCTTTATAATCTTATGGTAACAGTGCCATCATCTCAGTATTCACCCCAAAAGACTGTTGCCGTGACTGCACTACACTGTTAATTTAAAAGCTTGCATTTAAATCCACTTTGATTTAAATTTGATTGAGAGTGATTTCTGCGTTTTCATCTTTTAAACAGTGTGACAGGAATGTCTAATTCTGCCTCTTCCCGTTTCTAAAAGAAATAAATGGGTGTCAGCATGCAGTTACAGCGTTTGTTGTTGCCGTTTTCCCGCCATTAACAAACTAACAATTTGGTGACAACCATAGAAGCCTTAAAGCAGTGTGAATAACCCAATAATGGCTGAGACTCATTTGAGTGTCTAGTCCATACAATAACATTATCCAACAAATCTACTACTAATCATAGCCCTACACAGAATATATAACAGAGTAAAAGGGTGATTAGACAGAAAAGAGGGCAGGGAGGAACGTATAGCATAATGAATCAAGAAAGGACGCTAACTGTTTTGAGCCCAATCCTAACCCCTAAGGTATTGATTGCTGTAGGCAGGCTCAGTGTAATACTTCTCTTCAGAGATCACAGCCTTAGGGGAAAAACAAGCTAGGGAGAAGCCATTCTACATGTCTGCACGCACACCTTATTAGGGAGGAGAAACACAATTCAGTTTCTAAGTCAGGTTAGGAAGATGGAATAGATAGGGGACTGGACTGGGGGCATGGAGCTTTAACTACAAAGGCTTGGATATGGATATGCGTGTGCGTGTGTGCGTGTGTGCGTGTGTGTGTGTGTGTGTAAATGTGTGTCTGAGCCCCCTACCGCCACAGAGCTGGCGGTAGGGGGCTCAGCCTGTCAGAGCTAGTCTCTGTCAAAACACACTGCGCTGTCCTTTACACCAGATACAACCCACTGTGACTGAGGCCTGGATCATGTCAGAAGCAACACTAACAGGTAGAGAACTAGCCTGATGACTAAGGATGGGATGTTAATGACTGGCTGTGGAGGGTAGGCACCAGCAAGGCAACATTTTTTGAACACCACCCCTTTTCCAGTTTTTATTCAAATTCAAGCCGTTTGAGTCCTGTTAATAACCTGAAACGGCCCAAAGGCAAGTGGTAACCTGCCAAACATTAAAAGAAAAGTTCCCAATAAGGCAAAAAAGGCCTGTTTCAGGAAAAAGGTAGTCAAGTTTCCTGCAACATCAAAAGGCACTTGGAAACTGGGGGAAATGATGACTGACCTAAAGACCCAACAGAATCAGAAGAGAAGTTCAGAGTCAACAACTTGAGTAATAGGTGGCTCACAGGAGAACAGCTTCAGGCACAGTTTAACACAGGTTGAAGTAAGCAAAGTTTCAACTGTGAAGACTTGGAGCAGCAGGTTCGACAGGCCTGGATCATGATGCATAACCGGTGAACTACTGAATTATGGACGGATTAATCCTAATTTTGTTAATATTGGGAGATCAGATCTATTTGCAAGACTATCTTGGTAAGGACTCAACCCCTTCATGTACACCTGGGGTCTCATTTATAAAACTGTGCGTAGGATTCTTACTAAAAGTGTACGTACGCCCAAAAGCCTAAAATGGCGTGCGCCCCCAAAAAATCTGATTTATAAAACCGTGCGTACGCACACTTGTAAGCAATGTTCCTTTTATAAATCACAGACTACCCACAAGTGTGCGTACGTGAATTTCCATTTTACCCCGCCCCGAACACGCCCGTTTTTAACTATAAATGGTCAATGCAAAGCACCACATGAATGCTAATCCAGCCCTTGCATGCGATTGTTCTCTACATTGAATCATGGCGTCAGGAGGGATAAGAACGAAAGGCACAACTTCTCAGAAACTGACATTGAAATAGCCTTCTTGTAGGCGAGGCTGAGGAGCGAAAGCCTATTTGGTGGCCACATCAGCGGGATCACCAATAAATAAAAAAGCAATGCGACATAACAATTTGAAAACAAAAGCGTATCTGTAAACACACGTTTCTTCATGCCTGTTTTGTTATGAACAGTATTAAAGTTTGGACTGTAAACGAGGATGTGTAGCAATTGCACGGGAGCTTAACGGCTGTATTTCCAGTTTTTGACATATAATAGGCTATATCATATATATGCACAGTAGTAGCCTATTAAATACATATATTTAGTTGGCTACACTGTTTTGCAGTTATCTAAAGGTAGTCCTATGTGATGTTATCCTGTGTATTCCATGCAGTCGGGGCATCCCCCTCATGCACTCCCGTAGTGGACAATCTGATAGTGAAACAGCGCTGAATTTTGATTTAAGATTTGAGTTGGATTGTACATGGTGTTTATGGAACAATTATCATTCAGAACAAGCACAAATAACACTGCTGGATTTAATCTTCATGATAATGATGAAACGGAGTGAAAAAAACGTGTGTGAGGAAAACAAAATATATAAATATTACGAGTAATCGTTCTTCCCACACTTCTGCAGTCTGACTACAGTACGGTCATCTGCGTCGCCAATTCCAACTGTTTCCAAAATGTGCGTAGGCGTACGGGAGGGTCAGAGTTTGCGTGGAAGACCGCACATTCTTCCGTCAAGTTTGTTTTTTATAAATCACAACCTTTGCGTGGAAAGTGGCGTACGCACATTTCAGCCCCGTTTTGCGCGTACGCAAGCTTTATAAATGAGACCCCAGAACATTTGAACCCCCTTTTTCATAGTTGGACTGTTGTGTGCTGAGTCTAAGTAAGTAGACTTTCCTTATGAGCCAAAAGTTTGTGACTCTGGTGTGTGTGATCTGCGAGGGAAATTTTATCAAGTGGTTATCAAACAAAACAAAAACTGTATTCTCAGACAGTATTTAAGACATGGTACAGCCAGAGAGCAAGGGATATGATGCCATAACACCACTGTGGTCACAGAAGAGTCAAGCCTGTCACAACACTCGAAAACCGCTTCATTCTTTCACTAAAAATCCCTGATCTGAGACCAGTGCAACCATAAGGATCTGACACCAACGCCACACTTCAAAATCATTAACAGACCTAATAAAGTATCTGTTTAAGTGGTAATACAGGCCCAGGGGTCTCATTTATAAAACTGTGCGCAGGATTCTTACTAAAAGTGTACGTACGCCCAAAAGCCTAAAATGGCGTGCGCCAAAAAAAAATCCGATTTATAAAACCGTGCGTACGCACACTTGTAAGCAATGTTCCCTTTATAAATCACATACTACCCACAAGTGTGCGTACGTGAATTTCCATTTTACCCCGCCCCGAACACGCCCGTTTTTAACCATAAATGGTCAATGCAAAGCACCTCATGAATGCTAATCCAGCCCTTGCATGCGATTGTTCTCTACATTGAATCATGGCGTCAGGAGGGAAAAGAACGAAAGGCGCAACTTCTCAGAAACTGACATTGAAATAGCCTTCTTGTAGGCGAGGCGGAGGAGCGAAAGCCTATTTGGTGGCCACAGCAGCGGGATCACCAATAAATAAAAAAGTAATGCGACATAACAATTTGAAAACAAAAGCGTATCTGTAAACACACGTTTCTTCATGCCTGTTTTGTTATGAACAGTATTAAAGTTTGGACTGTAAACGAGGATGTGTAGCAATTGCACGGGAGCTTAACGGCTGTATTTCCAGTTTGTGGCATATAGGCTATATCATATATATGCACAGTAGTATTAAATACATATATTTAGTTGGCTACACTGTTTTGCAGTTATCTAAAGGTAGTCCTATGTGATGTTATCCTGTGTATTCCATGCAGTCGGGGCATCCCCCCCTCCTGCACTCCCGTAGTGGACAATCTGATAGTGAAACAACGCTGAATTTTGATTTAAAATTTGAGTTGGATTGTACAAGGTGTTTATGGAACAATTATCATTCAGAACAAGCACAAATAACACTGCTGGATTTACTCTTCATGATCATGATAAAACGGAGTGAAAAAAACGTGTGTGAGGAAAACAAAATATATAACGATTATAATCGTTCTTCCCACACTTAGTTTCTGCAGTCTGGCTACAGTACGGTCATCTGCGTCGCCAATTCCAACTGTTTCCAAAATGTGCGTAGGCGTACGGGAGGGTCAGAGTTTGCGTGGAAGACCGCACATTCTTCCGTTAAGTTTGTTTTTTATAAATCACAACCTTTGCGTGGAAAGTGGCGTACGCACATTTCAGCCCCGTTTTGTGCGTACGCAAGCTTTATAAATGAGACCCCAGGTATTGTATGCTTCTTGCTTTTACAGTGACAGAGGCACAGAGAGATTAAATATGGGTACACCGAGTGCCAAACTTGTTAAAGCCTGAGGCAGGCCAGAGAATCCGGATGGAGCGCGGTGAGGCGAGGCCTGCTGGATTCAAATCTGATTATCTGCAAACCAGCGTAATGGGATTTCTCTGTGAATCGCTACTGAAAATAACCTTGGAGAAAGTGACAAAACCAAGATCTGGACAACATGTAGATCTGTATGTTGGTTTAAATGTCTCAGATTTGACTGCAACAAACCAAATGTTATTATCATTATCATGTATACAACTCCACCTCTGTCGTCTACCAAGACTATAACACATGAGGGTGAGGCTGACGCATGATTAACAAACCTACAATCAGAGAAGTCAATTACAATTTGAATTGAATACTTCATTTACTGGCGGACCGCCGCCAAAGTGTGGCAATCACAGCAGATTCTAAGTCTTCTTCTGTATCTGTCTGTCTGTAAGTGGCTGGCCTGTTGCCTGGTTACTGCTCGTTGAAGCGTGTCTCATAGCGGGTACTGTAATTACCCAGGTATCATAGCAGGACAAATGAGGAGCAGGAGCTGGGACACAACCATCGGATAGGGAGAAAAAGAGAGAGCGAATAGAGAAGAATTCTGTTCTTGCAGTATTCAATACAATTCAGTACTAATTTAATCAAGACTGAAATTGAACAGGTGATAGATGAACAGATAATACATGTTATGATCAACAAAATATTAAGAGCGCGTGCATGTGTATACTTTGCATACTGGATATCTACTCTTCCTATTCTTGTCCGTCTGTAATAGCCTGGCTTCTAGGCAAAGGCAGACAGAAGGGCAGCAGAAGAGTTGATGGTGTGTGTGTGTGTGTGTGTGTGTGTGTGTGTGTGTGTGTGCTGGCTGGCTGGATAGCAGTGCAGAGAAACGTGCCTGGGTGTCCAATCAGCTGGTGATCCAGGTTCAGCTCACATCTCTCTGCACTTCCCTCTTTCTCTCTCGATATCTCTCTTTTACTCTGTCACTTTGACTGCATCTCTGTCATCCGCCTCTCTTCACTTCTACCCATCACTTGTTATCTGTCTTTATCTCTCTTTCATGATCGGTCTCTTTCCCTTCTTCCTCCCTCACTATCAAACTTGTATTTTTTGAGAAGACACACACACACGAACACATCCACACAACACACATCATGTGCAACATGCCGTGGTAGAACACACAGTCAGATCAGTCAGTCAGACTGGCAGCTAGACACAGGCACCCAGGCAGTCAGCCAGACACAGTCACAGACAGTAAGCCAGACAGTCAGTCAGACACAGAGAGAGAGCAATTTACTCAACCTCCTGACCTGGAGCTCCTCAGCTCCACACTCCAGCAACGCTGACCCAGGCTGGGAGACAAGCAGGTATTTCCCAGGCCCCTGCCCTGTCCTGCATAAAGCCCTGCACACATATGGGGTCAAATCCATGTTGCACTACAACAGATGACTATTATGTAGTCATCTTAAACATACTGTATGTATTCCAACTGCCTCTACATATAGCCTATATTTAGCTTCTATATACCTTCAACTGTATAGTCTCTATATAGCCCCCTGTATACTGTATAGCCTATACAAATTAGGGATGGGGGGAAAAATCAATACAGTGATATATCACGATACTATTTTTGGCGATTCAAACATCGATTCTAAAATCGAAAAATGTATTATAATTTTTTTATATTAAAAAATTGACGTTATTTTAAGCGATGAAGGTTACTCCTTTTAAATGATTCATGTGTTTTGTTATAGTATTCAATGTATTGGGCAAAATATTGTATTTGAAAGAAACTGATTATCATAGTCTATTATAGATATAAAAAAATATAAAAAATCACAACACAAAGAATCGCGGGAATCGCAATATGCATCGTATCGCCACCCAAGTGTCGCAATATGTACCGTATCGTGAGGTCCCTTGCAATTCCCAGTCCTAGTATAAATAGCCTCTACCTAGCCTCTAAACTGCTGTAAAGAAGCATACACAGGGTAGCCCATTTTGTTACTGTATGGTTGTTACTGTAGTGTCTATGTATTTGTATTAGATATCAGCTACAGGTCTGCAGTGTACTCTAAATAGATATTTAATAAAAAATGCAGCGAATCAATATGTCCTAGTTTCAGATCATAAAGAGAAGAGCTCCATAGGGGTAGGGTAGTGTGTGTGTACAGTGAGACTATGAGATAGAGACTACACACCGTCAGATTCCCCCTGAGGAGGCCCATTATCATAGCAGAACAAACACAAAAAAACAAGTCTCAAAAATATGGACGTGTTGTGGGCTTGTTATTTTGAGTTTTACTCCGGATGCTGCAGGCTGAAATGCTCCTGTTGAGAAAGGGTAGCGATAATGTGAGCCAGCGCTAACTGGAACCTCTGGGACGAAGTCTGGCTAGGCAGGTCTGGCGGGGATGTTCTTTCTCCTCTGCCGACTCCTGCTCCTGCTCTCCCAGACAGTCTACAATACTGACCTACTGTCGTTACAGTGCTGTGAACACCATCATCATCACCAACACCCTCCTAATCATAATCTTAGTTCTCTCACATGACTACATATGGTGCTTCAGTCACCTTGCCGTTTCTTTGGCGCCCCCTGCTGTGTAACTCCGGCTTGCTTCCACAACCAAATCATTTACAGGCGAAAGAGCTAACAGACTCAGAAGTGAGCCAGTGTGCAGGTATCTGCAGCTGGGTTAGAGAGTTAACAGGGACAGCTGGAGGGGGGGATGGAGTCTCATACCTCGATGGCCACCACCCAGAGTATGAGCTGAGCATCAGAGTCGGGGAAGTAAGCCTTGACCTGCGAGGACATGCCAATCAGGGTGCAGTTGGTCACTACGGCGATCACGCTCATCGCCTCAAAGGCAAGCTGTGGGGGGGGAGGAGAAGTATATTATCATAATATTAATTTTATTGTTGGAAGAGAGAGAGAGAGAGACAAACATGTATGTTCTATTGTGTGCCTTCAAGTGACTTGTACTGGTCTCTGTCTCACCTGCCAGACTCCTATGTTTGAGGCAGGGTCGGAGAATGGCCGTTTGAACACCTGGCACATCTTGAAGGCGTCGGAATAGATCTCCGTGGCATTGTTGAGCACCACGAGCACAGCGGCCAGCGGGTACACGCAGGAGAACAGGCTGACGTAGCCAAACAGGAGGAAGAGCTCCAAGTAGTCGTCGAACGTCCCCTGACAAGTCGACACACAGACACTACGTCACAAGCAAACACAGACAGCTGCTACGGCACATTTCTCAGTTGATTTAGCATGGTTTCTGCAAGCTGCAAAACTAAAATGTTGTGACGATACTGAAAGAATAATTTATTCTGAAAATACAGAGCAATACTTTCGACTTTTTCTCAACAGTAACTGCCGCAACTTGTTGGTGCTGTTTGGAGGTAACATACATAGGTTAAGTCCTGATGTTACGGTCCCCTTCCCCAACTCACCAGGTAGGTGCTCATGTCTGCCTCCAGTTTGACCTGCTCGGCCAGGGGAAGCTCCACCAAGGTCCTCTTCTTCACCCGGTGCTGCATCTTCTTATTACGCCTCCTCTGGAGCCAGTAGGGCAGGAAGGCCTCCATGATCTGGTTGAGGATCTGGGATGTGATCAGGAGAGTAGCCAGACTCTGCAACAAAGACACTACACGTATTACTGAATAGGACGGATGGATGGAGACTTCAATTAGTACTCCAGCCACATGACATAGAGCTTACATATACTTACTGAACTTACTAGAAAACATGTTTGTCTTGCATCTGAGTTACGTTTGAACCTTCCAGAAGGCAAACTGCTGTATATTATATCCTAATATATTGTTACAAGAAGTACCTCGCACAAAGCATGACCTAGTCCTAGCCTTACAGCTACCATATAGTGTTTCTAAACGAACCCACCTGTCTGAGAAGCACCATGTCCTGCATGGCAAAGGCAATGTAGAACAGCGAGGCGAAACAGTTGAAGAAGTTGAACTGAGGAAGAGAGGTGAGGCAAAGATGAGTAAACAGGGACAGCAGCGACAGCAGAGGGAAACAGAGAATGCAGAGATTGAAAATGTAGATTGACTGCATTCAATCATGTTAATTAAAAATAACCATCTGACCAGTTTTAAATCTAGAAGACTCACCACCAACACTTTAAGGACCAGATGATTTTGATATGACGATTCCAGTCTGTGGTTTTCTATGTGAAACAGAACAGTTTGGCTTGATCATAAAGTTAACATCTCTTAATAGATCAAATCTAAACAAAACCACAGAAACTATTTGGAGGGACATGTGGTTAAGTTCAATTAAATCAATAAAACACTACCAAAAGTACAATTCCAAGATAAGAGTAAACACACCAAACAAATTAATCTTTAATATTGACACATGCCCCTCGAGGCAGGACAGAGCGCTCCACCTCAGAGACTCACCCCACTCCGTGAGGTACTCGGCGACGTAGCGGTACAGCAGATTCATGATCTCGATGACCACAGCGTAGATGACGCTGGGGACAAACAGTAGCACGCCGCTCCAGAACCCGGGGTGGTCGTCGTGGAATCCGAGGGCCCAACCCTCCATCTGGAAGTAGATCATCATGACGTAGAGCGACATATATAGACAGAGCAGCACGAAAGGCAGCGACACCAGGTAGATCCTCAGCAGGCGCTTAGTGTTGGGGTAGAGCGGCTCCTCGCGACCAGTCACTGGGTTGAAGCCCAGCGGGCCGTGGAAGCCCGGCCGGGGCTCCTCAAAAGCTTTCTTCCTGCTCAGGGTGCCCCAGCCATATGCCAGCGAGGCGCTGCAGCGCTTCCACAGCTCCAGCAGCACGGTGCACCACACCAGATTGAAGACGGCAAACACCACATACTTGTCGTAGTCCTCCCAGTCAAACAAGTAGTAGGGAATGCCGATCAAGGCCATCGGTAGAAGAGCCAGGGTGAAGTACTCCAGGAAACCAAAGTACAGAGCCAGGCCTTCGCCGAAATAGTGTCTGATGTCATCTGGAATACATACACACACAGTGAAGTGTCATGAATATTTATATGCCATATGCAGTCAATTCCAGATTTAGCACTCTATAAAGTATGAACAGTCATAGCATTTAGCCATTTCATGATCCATAAATGTATTTACATGTAAATGTATTTACATGTATTATGTAGTATGGATATTCCACATCATACATGCTTACCAAGTGGTTGAAAGGTGAGCTTGATCTTTCTGTACCAGGTGAACGAGAGTCTCTTCAGTTCCTCCTTGTCATGGAGAGGGAAAACCTGGAGCAGAACTCCCTTAGACTGCAGTCTGCGGACTAGGAGAGGAAGACAGAACCCATTCGTCAGTTCTATAACTGTATGACAAATGACAATATTCTAGAGAGAGAGAGAGAGAGAAACAATCTTACTGAGAGACTTTCCAGGGTAGAGTTTCATCTTAGGATAGCCCGGTACATGGGTCTCCTCCTTGGCTCTTAGGATATCCAGCTCATGCTTGACAATGTACTGGCACTCTGCCATGCTGAGGAAGCCGTCTCCATCACCTGCACAGACAAAACCAGGAAACACTCACACAGTGAGGACAGAGACGGAGAAATTACACACTTAAAAAGTATCTTCTGTGTAAATAAAGTATATCATAACGACATATACACATATTCTACCTATACTGACTAATACCTTGAAAGTCTGTGAAGTTGTGTTGGTTAGCACAAGTGAAGCCTCTCATGGAGCCGTCGTTGAACTCTTTGAACAGGCCCACACCCTCAGCCCCAGACAGCAGTCGTGACAACAGCGCTCCCACCAGGTACACATTGGGATTGTCCTTCTCATCCCTTTCGCCACTCGGACATAGCTGCTGCACCAGCAATTCTGCCCCTGGACACAGAATATATATAGCAGAGTAGGGTTAGCTTAGACATTTCTGCTCTCAGTTGTGAACTCCCAACGAAAGGCCAGTAGAAATGTGTACTATACAGTCCAGCTCAGTAGTAACAATACCTCCATTTTGCTGCTTGTCCCTGATTCTGGTCATCAGCCATGAGATGGCCTCATCCTTAGTATCAGAAGACAGCTCCAACACCAACAGTGGGTTGAACGAACAGCCATCACCGTCAGACAGCGACAGCCCTTTCAGCATCTTCCTCTGCTGCTCCTTGCCCTTGACAGCTGCGAGGAAGCACATATGATACAGGTGACTAAAACCTCTGGCACACGATTTCAATAGATACTACATACGAGCAAACAGGGGAACAGCACTTTTGGCTGCACAGTCCAAGGGCTTGGTTGACAGTTAAGTGTTTTACATACTTTACAGTTGAATTAGCACTTTAGAAAGGGTTGTTATGCCACATTCAAATGTTGTGAGAAAGTAAGCAAATTGTTGAGGCGTTATTATGCAAAATAGCCAAGTATCTTAAAATACATAAATGTTTATGAAAATAAATACATTGTAATGTTAATATATTTACAGACATATTTTTGATGGACAAGCAAATTATGAAGAAAGTGGCATGTTTAGTCAAGACCTTGTATAAACACCTAATTCCAATGGGAACAGAGTAGGTAGGTCACTGTACTGAATGTGTTACATTTTCTAAGGATTACAAGGTATGTCATTGTGCAAGTTGTGGTTTTAAAATGTCACTGTCTTTAGTGTGATATTCAGTCTACCAGACAAACTTGGAGACAGATTTACCACCTACTAAAGCATAAGCCTTATCTGAAACGTTAGTACTGACAGTGACAGCTGAAGTTTTCTGGTATCAGAGGGAGGGGCTATAGAAGTTCGAAATAGACAGTAGACAGTTTACACACTCGTGGTTGCTTTAACTGAATTAAAATAAGCATTGCAATGTTGCAACCACAACATCAATATGATCATGTAATGACACACAAAATATAATGTACAATGTTGTATTTTGACTCACCAAGATCCTCGAATTGCTAGGTAGGCCTACTGTGTTCAGAAGAAGAAGAAGCAGGCTGCTTTCAGGGTTAGAATTTCACCAGATGAAGTCGATAATGAAATCCTATGAATTTTGTCTCTGTAATCACGAGTAAGTTCCACGTCACACATCAGCCCAAGTTATCAAACACACTCATAACACTGGAGGCCTCTGTGTGTACATAAAGGATTGCCTCGCTAATTGAATCAGTAAAGGACTTCGGCCTCATTCCTATAGGAAATCGTGTAGGTAGAATACCCCTTTGCTAGAGCACTGAGCTGTCTTAGTTAGCTCTAGCCCCACTGAGCTGCCTTAGCCCCAAAGAAGTGTTGTATACGAATTGCACCCATACATAGACGTACAGAAAAAGGTTGCCAAACAAGGACCCTCGTATACAGATAATCACTGTAACACTGTCAAAGAAAAAATAACAAACGTTTATTTACCAGTGCTCATATGTGGCGTGCAGATGGAGGTTTCCCCTCTTCCGCATTGCTTGACGTCCAACAGAACGTCCAATCAATGAGTACGTCAGGGTAAAGTGTTGTTCAGGTTCAAGAATGGCCGAGCAAGTTGTAGCCACTCCGAGAGGGTGAGTGCTTCATTTTACTAGCTATACATTCCCTGTCCATGTCCAACGTCAAATCAAACTCTTAAGACGGGAGAAAATAAATACTAATATGTCATTGTCTCTTACATTTTTTCAAGTTAGCTGGCTAACTGACGCCAATGTAGCTTTGCTAGCAAGCTAGCACTAGGCTAGCAGCAGCAGCATTTTGTGACACTCCGTATTAGTATGGTGTATCACAGCCAGAATCAGATACTAGTTACTGTAAAAGGCTGACTTTGATCATATACATTCAAACAGCGGATACAATTATAAGGACCTAGGGCTCAACTAAGATAATCATTTAATGTATTTAGATATATAGCTAATCTCCCAAACACTTATTAAACTGACTCGTCCATTATCTTATTGGTGGATTTTGTAGGTCAGTAATAAGTGTCCAGCAGGAAGAAACTATACATTTGAATTACTCCATTTTCCCGTGGTAGATCATTTAGTTTGTTTTATCGTGATCTCGAGCTATTTGTCATTATCTCGAAAATAACAAGACGGTTCCCAAACACACTACTACCAAACAGAGCAACTGTACAGTAGGGCTGTAGAGTGGTGTTTTGTTAATGTCTACTTCAACCAGTGCCACATCACAGAAACATAAAACACATATAAAACACATATAGAATATACATTATTTGTACCCCAAAACACACTACTGTACCCAAACACAGCCCCCTTAACACACCCACAGATAGCAGGGGCCCTGCCACACAAACACTATACTTCCATTGTCTCTGCAAAACATACATATAGTTTTGCAGAGATTTTATAATTTCTTTCCGTGGGAATCAACTTGAAAAAATCTGTTAAAAAAAATAATATTCTCCTTGCGTAGTTGTATCCATAGTGTGTTATGTTCCAAGTACACATCCATACTTTACATATTTGGATACCTGTGTCTGTGTGTTTTTACTACTGCTTTGCACACAGAAAAGCTACAAGTCTCTTTAATTTACAGTATAAGTACTTATCTTCTTCTTCATGAGCTTATTTAAATGATGGTTTGTGTGTTGAAGGAAAAACAAAACATGTTCAAGAGTTTTGAGAAGTTTTGCGATGTTAAAGCAGTTTTGCAAGAATGTTTTGTATTCCTAACATTTTGCTAGTGTGGTATAAGATTTTGTGGTTAGCATGTCATTTTGCTAAAATATCCCATAGTTTCAAAGATAGAGCCTTATCAATTAACAAACACCAGAGCGTCGCTAGACCCTTTTTACTGGGGCACGTGCCCCAGTATAAATCCTGTGTGCCCCAGTAAAACAATTTTTTATTTACGTTTCAGTTTTAACAATTTACTTTATTAGTCAATGCATTCATTGATAATCCCGGAAAAAGAAATGCAGTATCCCAATCAACGCCTGTAAAATCAACGCAGTTGAAAACACTAACTGGTTTTTGCCCGCAGAATTTCATGTCTGCGTGCTCTTCTGTGCTATAATAGCCCCTGCAGCGCCCACACATAAGTCCAGGTGTTGGCACGCAAGTCAGAATTGAGGTAGGCTAAGAAAACATCACAAAACTAAAGACAGTTTCTTAATAATAGGACAACCATCCTATTTTGACTCAAACATACACAAACAACATATCATATTACATGATACCGGAAAACGGTATTTGCGCTCAAGTTATTGCGAAATAAATTGGCTTGTGCGCTTGCATTAACTATTGTTGTCCCTACCAAAGCTGATATCAAACTTACATCCCTGAACTGTTCGTATAATGAGTAGGGGCCTGTGCCCCCATAGAGCTTTATAGCAACGCGCCTAACAAACAGTGTAACTTGTTATCATGGGAAAACAGAGTAAACCAAACAAACGAATGTATGGCCTCTTAGGGCTTCCATACCATGCAATACCTTGCTATGTAATATCACTTGTCCCCATCTCCTTTTTGTCTTTCTGTGGCTTCAGACCACTCCAGCGAATACTGATGTTGCTGGGCATTCACAGCCTATTTGGCAGTTTGTTGACGTTCGTGGACAGGACTCTGAGGTACTGTAATCAACTTGATGCTTCTGTCATCAACTAACATGCAAATCAATCTAACTCCACCTGTATGTCCTCATGTGCTCAGCAAATGACAGAAATTGTGTATGCCTTGTAGAAATGAACCAACAGAATATTAAATGAGAATTGCAATCTGTTCAGTGTAAAGTGGATTCGATAGGAAATATGCAGGTTCACATGCTGAACTGCTGCAACATTGACCTTCAGTCGCTTGACTGACCTAAATGTTGAGCATAATTGTAATCAGTTGAAGACACATAGCAACTGAAACTAGGTTTGAGTTGTGGACATTTGGAGATGCAAGCTTTCTCACTCTCTTTCTTTGATGTATCTGTGTGTGTTTCAGGTCCTGGGGGATACCCAGATGGCTACCCTCCTGGTGCCCCACCTCTCAGAACCAGCTACAGGCCGCTGAGGAGAAGATGTTGCAGTGTAAGGACATGCTGTGGCCTGCAGAGACACAGTCTAGTGAACCTTGCATCAGTCTTATTATCATAAATAGTTCTAGTCCTGACCCCACCACCCCCATCTCCAGGCATCACCACTAAGTTCCACCGGCAGTATGTGCCCATCTTGGACGGCAACATGCTCTGGACACTAGCCTTCAACCACAGCATCAAAGACAAGACCCCCATGGTTCTCCTCCATGGCTTCGGGGGCGGCGTGGGCTTGTGGGCCCTCAACCTGGAGGCCCTGTCCCAGCAGCGGCCCGTCTATGCTCTGGACCTGCTGGGCTTCGGCCAGAGCAGCCGGCCCCCCTTCCCTCAGGAGGCAGAGCAGGCAGAGGCTCGCTTTGTTGACTCCATTGAGCAGTGGAGGGCCAGGGTGGGCCTGGAGTCCATGATCCTGCTGGGGCACAACCTGGGAGGCTACCTAGCTGCCTCCTACTCACTCAAACACCCTGACAGGTAAACAGTTTACAGACTAACATTCCAAAGGGGTTGGAGACCTCTTCCGTTTTGAGACGCAGACGTGTGTCTCACAACAGGGGGCGCCATCTCCAGATCTGTAGAAAGTGTCTCTCTCACCATTCATGCTTGGAGGCATCCTGGCAGTCCTCTATGCCTATGGTTCAGTGGCCTTAAGAGGACTGACAGCACAGCACCTGGATTTACTTTCAGATCCCTCTTTGGCTGTCCAAAAAAGGCTGGGATTCTGCGATAGTGATACAGATGGCAGGGGATTGTGTGATGGTTCTGATGTAAATGCACGCTTTTTTGGGTTGACCTCTTCTTGTGGTCCTGCGCAGGGTGAAGCACATTGTTTTGGTGGAACCGTGGGGCTTCCCGGAGAGGCCCAACACAGCTGAAGAACGCCGGCCCATCCCGTTGTGGATCAAAGCCCTGGGGGCCTTGATCAGCCCCTTCAACCCCTTGGCCGGGCTCAGGCTGGTCGGCCCGCTCGGTAAGAGATCCGCACAACGTTCCAAAGAACTGTCTAAACACCCACAATTTATTGTATTAGTATTTTTAAGTTAAACCCCTATTCAGGCATGGCTAAGCTCATCCATTCTGCTCTTGATTCCAGCAAATCTTTCTGCTTCTGGTGGTAAAAAACGAAAGTGCTTTATCGAGATACTGTGACGTATCACAGGGAGGGGTCGTGAATGATAATTGTCTGTCTTCATGTATCACTGCAATCTTTGGAGGAAGTCTAGAAATGAATATTCATGAAAAATCTATTTTTGTTAACAAGGGGTGGGCTATGGCTGTGGTGTGTAGTTACTATTTCAGAAACACGTTACTATAGTGCGATTATTATTACATTATGGTTACATTAACTTCTATGGACCTACATAGCAGTACCTATAGTAAAAACAGTGTAGTTGCATAATAACTGCTATGTAGTTAGACTTCATGACAGATATTACATAAGTGAAACTTGGTACGGGAGAGGTTGTGCTACGGGAGAGGGGTACAGTAAGTGAATGTTGATCTTGATCTTTCTGTTCCCCTTTACAACATCTTACCCACCCCAGCCCTCCCCAACTGTGCCTTTGAAAACTTTTGTATTAACGTATTCCTCTTAAATGGTACACTACAATTACATTGCAATTCCAACGTACCTACAGTGTTTTTAATACAGCTAATGCTGTGTAGTTACATGGCAGTTTATGTTTCCTCTGTGTGTGCGTGCCTGTGTGTGTGTTTGTGTGCATGAGTATGTGTGTGTTTGTGTGCATGTGTATGTGTGTGTGACCCAGGTCCTACTCTGCTGCAAACTCTGAGACCAGACTTCAAGAAGAAGTTCTCCTCCATGTTCAATGACAACACAGTCACAGAGTACATCTACCACCTCAATGTCCAGTCTCCCAGGTACTTCCCTCTTCCTCTCTCTTCCCCTCTTACTTGCTCACTCTCACAATCTCTCTCTATACAGTCGTGGCCGAAAGTATTGGCACACATTTTGTGTTTGCAAAGTTTACTGCTTCAGTTGTTGTGGCGTTGATCAACATTTTTGGGGCTCTTGCATAAAATGACTGCTAACATAATTTCACTAAGTCATGTCATCAGCACAGGGGAAAGTGTGAAGTAGTTCTAGCCAGGTGAAATCACTTTATTATTCCGATTGGATTTTAAGAGCATATTAATTACTGAAAAAGAATGGACTATTTGCATATATTTAAAATTCTCGCCAAAAAAGCTTTTAAAACCATTGAAATGTGGATCATTGTTTTCCAGTATTCCATAAAACGTGAAAAACAAATCCTCAAATACTGAACCAGCAAACCGAAAAAAACACAAAATCTGTCACTGCCAAAACGTATGGCCATGACTGTATATCTATAAATGATCTCTGTATATCCAGATCGTAGGTTTATCTATCACAATTCAGTCCTTATGATGTGTCGCTGCAGTGGGGAGACGGCCTTTAAGAACATGACTGTTCCGTACAGCTGGGCTAAGAGGCCCATGCTGCAGAGGGTGGCCCGGATCCGGCCAGACGTCCCCATCACCGTCATCTACGGCACACGCTCCAGCATCGACGGCAGCTCTGGCAGCACCATCAAGGAGCTGAGGCCAAACTCCCACGTGGAGATCATGGTGAGCTCTTTACACGAGGAGAGATAGACATGATGAACCTGGTGAGATTACATAAGACTAACATGGATGTTGTGTGTGGGTGTGTGTGTGCGTGCGTGCGTGCGGCCCCTGTGTTTTCTCTACCCCTCCTCCAGTCCATCCGTGGGGCCGGCCACTATGTGTATGCAGACCAGCCAGAGGACTTTAATCACAAGGTGCTCCAGGTGTGCTCCAGGGTTGAATGAGGAGGAGAGGGAAGGGGATGGAGGAGGAGCTTACCTCAGTCAGTTCCCAGCAGCCAGCTTCCTTTTACCCTGGTACTCACCTGAGAAGCAGGTCATAGGATAAGACAGACCAGTAGTGCTTTTTAATGCCAGTTCAGGTTTTTAATACCAACAGTGCACTGTTGTCTCAGTTAACAGTACCTGCTAGAGATCAAAATACAAGAGGATTTAACTTGATTACTTGTTTTGCCTTGTTATTGTATGACAAGGTAAACATGTATTTAATTTATCCAGTCATTTTTACCTTTTTGTGTGTATGTGCCAGTGATTTTGAATACATTTATTCAACAGTTCTTTTTAGGATGATATGGCATTTATTGTAGTCAATTCTACCTTGGACCAGTTTTTTGTATGTCCTTTGAACTCAGGCCAGTCAGACAATCTGAGCCTCTTTATTGATGTTTAAAGATTAAAATAAAGTACATCGATACACTTTATAAAGATAGTCTGACCCTCAGGCAATATGGAATTGCATTCCATAGTAACTGAATCTATGTTTCCTCTGTGCTGACATGGCTGACACTGTGTACAATGTCATTCAGACTAATCTTGACAGTATATGCTCTGTCTCTGCTTGGTCCTGCAGGCGTGGCCTGCTAATATGACCATGAGTCAGCAACGCAGTGGTCACACTGCACTTCTTCTTTTTGCCAGTACTATTACCCAGAGTATAACTGCAGAGTGTCTGCAGGCTGTCAGCCCACTTTGTGTGTGTCTGTGTGTGTCTGTGTGTGTCTGTGTGTGTCTGTGTGTGTGTGTGTGTGTGTGTGTGTGTGTGTGTGTGTGTGTGTGTGTGTGTGTGTGTGTGTGTGTGTGTGTGTGTGTATGCACTCATCTGTGCTCGGTGTGTAATTTGGGTATTGATATTCTGGTACCCAAATGTCCTTATGTCATTTTATCTATTAACATATCACAGTTTCCATGACTTTGGCCATGAGATGACCCTGGAAATATCTTGGAATGCCTTTTGATTGAATCCCAGATCTACCTCACTCCACAGCACTGCCACAGTGAAATACCAAAAGGCTTTTCTGGTGTACCTATTCATAGGGATACACAATATGTGGTTATCTATACGGCATTTCAATAAACATGAAATCAAGTTTTCCTTAGATTGGCAGACTGCAGTAAATTATCGTAGACTGTGTTTTCTGATTGGGTATGTTGCTAGTTTAACTTGAGCTCTGCCTGCTCTGTGGACTTCATGAGCCGAAGGCTGAGCTTCAAATGTCTCACTGAGATTGTTGGGTTTGCCACTACCAATCACTGTTTGGAATGTTTATTGTTATTCTCTGCAATTGTGAAAAACCTGTTCATAGGTGAATAAATGAAGATATTTAATATGATAGCGTTTGCAGAAGTTATTCTATTTTCTCTTTCCAGCTTATCTCTAAAACAGCAATACATTTACAATAAATATACTTACCGGTACTTATATAAATATACTTACAATATAACCCTCAGCTTCAGAATGATTTTAGAATATGGTGTTTACTACCACTCGCCGACCACTAGGGGACACTCAAAGTTGCACAAACTTCCTGAAAGCAAAGAAATTAAGTCCTACACATTCAAGCAAGTCACTGAAGGACGCATTTACACCGCTAAATCACCTAATACAATAATTATATGGACAGTTGTAAGTATTAGAATGAATGAGAGGTATTATATTGGCACTGAGAAACTGAAAACATTTGCACACAGTGCTTTGGGGAGGTCTGTTGCCAAATAATTAATTAATAAAATCTGCAACCTCATGTGAAGGTGTTCCACACTCATAAAATGCCTGGATGGATTTTGTTTCTGTTTCCATCCAATCTGCAAGACAGTATAAGTTCTGTGATTTTAATGACTGAACCCTTTTTAGTTTGGCCAAAGCTGCTGATTGCTGAGCAACATTGGGGCCTATTGTACGTGTACAATGGTATTGAACATATGTGTTTTACGGTGATATACTGCTTTCCGATTTGACTGGATCAAAAATACTTAATTGTTTACGTAAGCGGACATACCTTCTGCTTCATATAACATGTGTTAATATAAATGATCAATTGCACATTGATATAATTTTAAAATCATCATCGTTTACAGCCCAAATTGAGCTAAGGTGTTTGCTTCACCAGCTTCTATCATGCTAGTGTGAATGGAGCTAGGAGGTTTGTGTGTGTGTGTGTGTGTGTGTATTTAGTCTGTGTGGGTTTTCAGCCTGACACAAGGCCACCAGAGGACCTCTATAGGCCAGACAGGGCTCGGTGGCGTTGCTAGGAAACCAGCCAGTCTGTTGTATTAGATCAAATGTATTAAATTATGCCTTTTGCCCCCTGTATCTGTCTCTATCTCTTTATGCTATAGCCTACTTCTTAAACAGCAATGTCGTGTCCTTCTCTACCCTTCTCTCCCTCCCCCACCTCTCTCTCTAGTTCTTTTCCTCTCTTTCATCTGTCTTATTGTCTTACCTCCTTCCCTTTACCTCCTGCATTAATTCGTCCTACACCTCTCCACACTTCCCCTCTTCTTTCAACACCCCCAGACAGAGAAGGAAAGAGAGTAAGAAAGAAAGACAGAGAGAGGATATAAGGATATATTTTTTTTCATTTATCTATCTGTAACTTCCTCAATCTGCCTCATCAGGATGATGATTGCGGATTGACACTCATTTGAGGTTCCAGACAATTAAAGGCCTCGATTAGACAACAGTTTGGAAAAAGGCTGTTATCTATCAAGATTCTCAGAGTAAGGGAGCTGATCTAGGATCCATACAGGCACATAACAGAATAATGAACCAGTTCTACTATCCTGAGAGACTTGGTAACTGACTGAAGATGGAGGTATGCTTTCATAGCTATTTTCCATATACAGTGAAGTTTTAGCCTCAGTGTTTTGTTTAGAAGGTATTGTTACATGTACTCTGTGTGTCTGTGTACCTCTGTTACACCACTGCTCCTGTATTTACTGGGGACAGTGAGACCCCGAAACAGAGATTAAAGCAGATGAGGATGACTCATCTGTGGAGTCATCCAACACTGCACTTTAATACCAGGAAGACAACTGACCCATCTTGAGTCCTTCTTGAGGCATTGAGGGTTTTCCAAAGACTTCAATGTTTGACATCTGTCATGCCTATATCTATGTGTGTGCATGTCTGTGTCTATGTGACTATGTTTATGTAGGGTCTAAGTGTGAGTGGGGGGTGAGCTGGATCATTGTTAGCTTGCTGAACCAAAAGTCTGGAAGAAAGCAAAAGTAAGGAGGAGATAAGTGGATCATGACTGCCCAGGTGAGCGAAACCTTCTGTTCTTCATACAGAGAGAGGAGTTCCCCACTGCAGCTGAGTTACTGGGACTTGTCATCTTGATTAATGTATGGGGTCACAGGGCACACACCCCACACGCTTAGTGTTCAAACCCCTCTAAACTCAGTTTTATTCTCCACTGTTTTAAGTGAGGTGAGAATGGTCACTATCAAACTTTCCCCCAGGTCTAGCAGACAACGTGAATTTTAACAGCTGAAGGTGAAAATATTTCTGGTCATATCATATCCTAGCAAACTGTTTGTTGGGGAAGTCCTCAAATACAGATCCTGCGTTAATTTTAGAATTCGTATTCAAACAAACCTGTCTTGGTCGAAAGTGGGAAGATAGAGATAAACAGTTTATGTCCCACAGGTAGAGTGCAAGCAAAGCCTGCTCTGAAGGGAAATGAAAAGGTGTTGATAAACATTGGTTGGGACAGAGTGTGTGGTTCAGGGTGAAAACAGTGTTAGAATATATAATAGTGTTTTCAGCCCAGCAGATGTGCCTTAGCCTCTGGTCCTCCTACACAAGGGGAATCCCTGCTTTCTACGTGAACATGCAACCTATCAAATACACACACACGCACACAGATGTGCCTACATGCTGATCACAGCTCATAGACTGCAGGTCCCAGGTTCTGTGACTCACACCAGGGAATGACAGAGGGAGAAATAGAAGAGAAAGGAAGTGACAAAAAAAGTAGAAAGACAGATGGAGAGCAGCAAAAATATGAAGAGAGAAAGAGGGTGGCGACCTAAAGGTAAAGCTACATGGAGGGAGGAGAGAAAGAAATCAATCTGCCGAGCAGGTCTCGCTGTGTCAGGTTCTCCGGAAGCAGCAGAACAGATATGCCTAAAAATACTGAAGCACGCCTGGAAATGACAGAGGGTGGAGCGTCAAACAAAGAGAAGGGGGGAAAAATCCATAAAACATGGTGCCACGGAGTCGGTGAGGGAGTTTGAGCATATGTGTGTTTCTGTGAATGCAGGCATCTCCCAGATGGCTCAGAAAGTGAAGAGTGTGCATGTATGTGGGTATAACTGACAAATGAAGGTCTGTGTGGTGACGGGGCGGTCAACGGGGCTGGGCATCGGCACATCTCACAGCACCTGTCAGCCGGGGCCGCTCAGGTGAGAGAACAGTGCTTTGGTCGTTGTCATGGTGACAGGTAAACCCTGGGCGGGGAGGAGGGCTAATTTTTAATGTGCTGACTAAGAGCCCCCCCATCCACCCAGAACTCCGCAACGGTTGTCTTTGAACCCATTACCAAAGCTAGAATGTGTTGTGCTCACCTGCAGTAACGTCTCTAGATACAGTTTATATATAATTATAACATGAATATTATGTATTTACCTTAAAGCTGGTCTTCCTGCTTGTCTGTGTCTGGCTGTTTATTAATAGCCAGCTATTGTCGGTGTCGTAAGCCCCCGGCACAGCACGGTATTGAAAAGTGGCGACAATCTCTACGCAGAGAGATGAATCAGGCGTGAGTGTCGCAGCACATTCAACGTGAGGAAGCTCAGTGGCCCGTGTGAACATAGTCTAAACAAAGCATTAGCAAGGACATGATGCTGCAGCTAAACAACTTGACCCTCGGTTTTCACACACACACGAAATTCACTCGTACGTAAACACACAAACACGGAACGTTGTTTAGAAGGAAGAGCTAAACGAAGACACAATGCTCCAGGTAAGCAGTTTAACCCTCCGTTTGACTTAGCATACACACTGGGAACACACACTTTAAACACATGCACACACACATTCCCCTGTATACAGCACTCTGACATTCTCACACACAGCATCTCCTGCCAGCTGGGAGTTAATTGGTTGATTAGGAGGCTGCAGTCGGCGGTTTTCCCTGGACCGTAGACCCCCCCACCCCTACACCACACACACACACACACACACCCATCTCACCACACCCTCCCAAGTCCTGCTGACCCCTCCAGACTGGACTCTTCTGGACTGCTGAGCACACCTTTGTACTTGGCTCTTGTTTCCATTGCTCTGGCAGGGTGGGTGTGTACGCACACAAAGTCACACACTCCATCACCACCAGCAATGGTTGCTGCTCCTTCCCTATAAATACATGTGTGTGCTTGTGTGTGCGTTCCTGCCAGGCCTGCACTAATAGGCCTAATGCTTCCTGAGGAGCAGCCCGGAGCTGCATTAGGACTGGACGGACGATTGATTTAAAGTAAAGAGCCCATCCTGGCCCTGCCCCTCTACTGTACATGGGCTCGCTTCCTGTCACTAACCCACAGGGTTATCTCACAAATGCAATTAAGGTGCTTCAAAGTGCATTTTCAGGAAGACAACGCAGGCCTAATGAGAGGAGAGGAGGGTCAGGACCCCTCCCTGTCTGAGTGGGAGACCCCTTGCTGGTCCATCAAGAAATGGACACATTACTTCTTAGAGGAAATGGAAGTGTGTGCGTGGATATGTGATAGCGGGGGTAGATAGCGAAGGCTCTGGGTGTGTCTAAGGAGAGGAAGTTGCCCAGTGAGAAGCAGGCTCGTTGAAAATCCATTCATGAACAGATGATTTTGGCCACTCCGGGGTTAACAAGTTGATTATGTCGGGCACTCTCTTGTTCTCGCTGCCTGTTATGCAATTCTGCGACAAGGCAATTGAGTTTTAGCATCCAACAGTCTGGGTGGGGTCTGACGGGTCCTGGTTGCCCTTAACAGGAGCAACCAGACACACAATGACATATACTGCATGATAAGATTTACCGTTGCCTTTAAGCGATAGTTTGTGAAATTTCCCTTGCCATGTCTCACAGAGAGAAATAATTTTGCCCCATTACACCTGAGAGAGAGAGAGAAAGAGAGAGAGAGAGAGAGAGAGAGAGAGAGAGAGAGAGACTGAGAGAGAGGGAGAGGGAGAGGGAGAGGGAGAGGGAGAGGGAGAGGGAGAGGGAGAGGGAGAGGGAGAGGGAGAGGGAGAGGGAGAGGGAGAGGGAGAGGGAGAGGGAGAGGGAGAGTGGGAGAGGGAGAGGGAGAGGGAGAGGGAGAGGGAGAGGGAGAGGGGCGAGCAAGCTTGATGTCCTAGGGCCCAAATGAATCGTAATGGGCTTTCAGAAGACTGAAGAACCGACATTTACATTTTATTGGTTGAAAATAAAGATAGAGATAACAGAGTGAGAAGACAGGAAGGTGAGCAGAAAAGGAAGGCAAGGAGATGAAATGGGAGGAGAGGAGTGGAAGATGAAAGCTAAAGAAGGGAGGAAAGGAGAGAAGAAAGAAAAGGGATAGGATAGGACTATTACACAAATAATGGAATATTACACAAAGGAAGAGAAGGGTTGATGTCCAGATCTATCAATAACCTCATAATTTCACCCAAATACCCAAACATTGTTTATCCAGCCATCCAAAGAGCTGGTACTCTGCTCATCTGAATCTGAACAACAAAAATGCACTGTGAATGATAATCTGGAAAGAAATGTGTTATATGAACAGTGACAAAGGAGTTGTCCATTAGCTGCTGTTGCTGCTATAGCGACAAGCGACCATCCCTAGTCCTTTGTTGTAGATTTATAGATCATGTTTGATCACCTTGTGGGCATAGCTTTTTTCCTAATGCTAGTCTAATATTTGCAGTGCTGTACTATGATACCAAGTCATCATAATGGTGACTACGATCTTTAATATAATACTAGTTGACCATTGTTCACATCTGACAGGAGGGGGGAAATAAATATTAGCTGACAACGCATTATGTCGGGTAGATTTTCTTTAAATGCAGCCATTCTTCCACTCACTGCAAGCGACAGAGACACAGCCCCAGCACCTCATCCCCCTGTTTTCTGTGATTTGTGCGTTGCAGGTTTATGTACAGGGAGATAATTTATGTAGTGAAATATTCATGTATGCAGGTGAGCCAGGGCTGTGCGTTTACACCTACACAGAGGCTGTGACAGCCAGACAGTTTGTTTTACAATGAGCTCTTCCCCTGGAGAGCCCTACTAAAGGCTGGAATTTAAATCTGAAAAAGCAACATTGAGGAGCCATTTTCCCCGTCTCTCTCTGCAGGATATGAGGAGACTGTGATTGAAGGCTTGGAGGGCGGGGATGCTTGACTGCTGTAGGTTGCCCGGCCAAAGGCGAATGAGTGTAAATATAAGACAGGAGCTGGAGTATAGCACGGCTTATGATGAGGTGTCAGTAAAGCACATCACCAAGGCAGGGACTCTTTGTCTCCCTCTGTCTCTTTCTCTCTTTGTCTCTCTCTTTCCCTCTATCACATACTGTACTCTCTCTCTCCTATCGCTATTTCTCTCTACTGTATATATTGTAATTCACTCAAACATGCACATTATCTTTCTTGCTTTATTTCTCTCTCTCTTGGTTTTAGTCTTTCAGCAAAAATGATTACTGGTGAACTCGTTTTGAGTAATAGTGGATAGTCTTTTATTGTTTTTAAGTAATTTAATGTGAATATATTATGATTTATGGCTTCTAAGAGTAAAAGTACATTGGTGGTCTGGTACTATATTTGTATAACTAACAAACATTTATAGGTAAACACACTGATACTGTGTTCACTAACAAATAAAGTGGTTTGGCTATCATTATTTTAAAATGCACTCCACAACAAATGTCAGTTTGTGACTTAGAATACGATACTTCACAACCTTTTTCACTACAAAAAATACTTACTAGTTCATCAACAATTCTGCCCAAAATTGTGAACAAATAAATCTGAGAGAGAAAAAAATGTCTATGGCGATGAGATAGTGAACCTAACATTCAAAACAAATTAAGTTTAAATAAAATTTTGACTTTCAATAGCCTATGTACATTTATACAAAAAACGGCACCTGTGTTATCTGTTTATCGAGTGTTTGGCGCAGTCAGCATTCGGGACTTGTTTTACATGCAAGGCAGTGATGAAGGTCGGTAACCCGAGGAGATGAGAAGCTCCTGACAAGTCGGTGTCGGACTCGATGCGGGAGCACTGGTGTTGTTGCATAACATCTCCCGGGTAGGCAGCAGTGATCATCCGAAAAAGCCGGGAAGTGTCGGGGAGTTTCATCCCGTTGATGGTTAATGCGTCCATGGGCAGGAACGAGTAACAACGACTCGGAGGATTTTTTACAGCTTTCAGATCGCTGTTTTAGTGCATCCTTTCCCTAGGAACATTATGTTTTTTTTCTACCACTATAACCACGTTATGTAACTGCTGATAAATGCCATACTCAAATAATATATATTTTCTCAATCCAAGTGATTCATTTTCGTTTTATTTCTTAGAATAGCCTACTTGCAAATGCCATTGCAATATGTGAAGGTTATAGACTACATTTGGTCAATCTCCTACTGAAAATGTTAATCCCGTAATTCTTTAGGAATTGTCTTTCATTTCAAATCCCTCACTATTATTAATTCAATTCCGTCGTTGTCTGCTTTTTTGATTTATTGTATTAGCACAATAATAGTCTCTGTGTTATTCACGTAGCCTATATTTCCTGCTTTCTGGTGATTTAAACTCCATTGACCATGATATTGACTAAATGTAGATTGAATGGAACCATGAAAGTCGATTAAAACCCCTTTATGGCCCCTTATGTATAAATGTAATTTGAAATTTGCTGTAGGAGATAGAAAGCAAAACTGTGTATTAGTCACAATTTATGCAAAATATTGTACACTATAGGTTCGAGATATTCAGAGCATTCTGCATTTACGTTCCAAATTGGGATTCCAACTGAGAGCAATCAGAAGAATTGACTGCTGATTATGTTTGCGTGTGTGCGTCCTTTGCTTAAAAATCTTACTCTGATATCATCTTTTTATAGCCTACACGTTGTATAGAGAAAGTATCCTCATAATCATCTAAAAGGTATCTTGACAACAGTTCGTTACAGAATGAAGTCATTCCAGATCGTTTTAGAACAATGGTTCTTTCTGTCTATAATGTATTTTTTGTGTTTCTGCAACAAATGGTTAAACTTTCTTTTTGGTTAAGAGCACATGCGGCCTGGGCTCTCTCACTCACTCTTGTTCTCTCTCTCTCTCTCTCTCTCTCTCTCTCTCTCTCTCTCTCTCTCTCTCTCTCTCTCTCTTCTCTGCCAATCAGCCACGTGGGCTTGGCTCACAGACAAGCTCTGGTGATTCAGCCTTTTCTCAGTGTCAGGCCCACAGCCTTGTGCTCGCTTCTGTCAAAGACAACAGTCTCTTAGACATACATTCAGACAGACCACAGATACACACACACACTTCCATACACACAGACACACACACATAATGATCAAATAATTACTTGTTTCTTACTTGCACACAATTATGTTTGATCATACAAGTCATACACATCCTTACTCTTTAATAAGTAATGGAATATTACAATACAGTACAGCAGCTAACTTAAATTCAGATCCATCAGAGCCATTATAACTGTGGATATGACTTATTGACAGTTGATGTTGTAAGGCTGGGTGTCAACCTGGCCCACCTCTCATATGCTATGCTAAATCTGGAGTAGCTCGACAGGGTCTCAACTTGATGGCTCTCACACCTCATTGTGTAACTTATTGTAGCATTGCTAGTCATGTGTTGATAAGTAAAGGTCAAGATTTGGTCTGATTGGTTGTTCTTGTGTATAAAAGGAATTGTGAAGCATTGTTCTGTGAATTCTTGATCTCCTGAGACCTCCTCAGCTCTGGCTTGTCCTTGTACTCATTCTCCTTGCTCACCGCTTGCTGGCTCTCTGATTTACAATGGTCATGGTAGTGTAGGTCAAAGTTAACCACCCTTTTGTAACATGTTTGCCTTGTAATTGATTTAATTTATTTGCAATGTTATTAAATGTTGATTTCATTTGAACCTTACTTTGACCATTCTTGCTCTGATTTAATCCATAGAGTCAAATAACTGTCATTCCATTGGTATCGGCATTATTTGGTTCATGCTAATACACTGTTCAGTTTCCATCTTCCTTTCAACCATAGGGGAATTAGCTTTGGTTGTTTGGCCAATATTTAACCCCCTACAAAGTGTACATATCAACCCCTTAGTGAAACAGCCCAATAGTCAATTGAATCTGAGTCAGACACATTCTGCAGTTCAAGGACACATGCAGCAGATGATGAAAATGTGAGACATTGTCAACCAGGACTGGCAGAGAAATGGCAGAGAAATGATTCATTTAGCTTCTTAGAGTAATGAGTGATGCTGAATCTGGAGTGTGTCTTTGGAATTTGGGTCTGTGTGTGAGTGTGTGTGTGCTTGCAAATGACAGCAACCCTGAGTAACAGACCTGGTGATGTGGTATGAAGTCATGACTAGCTTCAACACTTGCATGCTTGCCTGCCTGCCTGCCATATACATAATGACATATACATGGTGTTAGTGTTAATCTTAAATCAGATGTCCAAATCTACAAACAGAATACTTAATAATTCCATATTTCAGTTGTCTGTTGTCCACAGAATACTTACAGTTGTGCTAACAGGCTATTCTAGCAGGGAGTTAACTATAACCCCTAACTAGACTGTGTTGCACCTCTCTTCCCTCATCCACTTAAGAGGCAAAGGCCTCTCTATCCCAACTCACGCATACACATGCACACACTGAAAGTGGCTACTACAAGTGAAGAGATCCTATTCCTGTCACCACCGAGAGCAATTTAGCTTGTTGTTCTCCAAGGCTGAGACATGAATAGAGGCTGGCTGCCCCTGAAATGCTTTAGATTAGCTTGATGTGTCTCTTTGTACATACAATTTGAGGCTGTATACTTTATTTGAATCTCTGGGTCTGCGTTCAGAGTGTCTGACTAGCTAAAACAAGCACTTCCTCACTATGACCCAGGTAAACAGTGCTAAATTTCCAGAAAAAAACAAAAAACAAATATGCCATAATGCGATTGAATCTTTCTCTCGTTCTGTGTTTCTGTGCTATGGCAAAAAATGTTATGTCTGTTTGAATTGCTTCTTCAAATGGCCTCCCTAAAATACTTTGACCAATAAACATCCCAGGCAAGACATAACTCTCACAACAGTACACTGATCAGTTAATGGATGCTCGTTCAAGATAGCAATGTTAGTGTATGTAGCCATGACACATTGCTTTTTCTTTTGTCATTCAGTCTTCTTTTCTTTTTTTTTATCGATGATAGGCGTTCTTGTCTCTCGTTCTCGTTCTTATCTATTGTGTAAGTTCACTTTTTTCCTTGATCTCCCCTCACTATAAAACCTTTATACATTTATAAAAATGGTATCTCTGTTTGCTTTTTGTATATTGTTACAACAACAAAAAATGTTTTGTTCAGAGTAATGAAAGCCAATCTACAATGACACAGTTGTAGAGCCTGTTGTCTGTCTATGGCTGCCCAAGGCTACCTCTTCACACCAGTAGATGTACCTACAACAGCGAAGCAGAACATGTCAATGGGATGAATCATACATCATTTATTCTGACAAAATGTCTCCATGAGAGATGAGACATATAGGAACAGCATAAAATATATGTGTGTGTGTTTGTATGTGTGTTCATGTGAGTGTGTGTGTTAAGCATATGTGTGAATAAATACTTTCTAAATTAAAATGACAGAAGACGTAGGCATGTGAAACACTCCATGGTGATACAGGCACAGCATGTTCTGTGCACAAAGGAAATCACATAGCAATGTACACACCCCCAGTGTAGCGCATGCGCACTGTTGCGCACAGAATGTTTACACACACACACACACACACACACACACAGTCAGCCTCCGTTTTGCAGCATCAGGCAACAGTGTATGAGTGTATGAGCGCCTTTTATGTACAGAGTGTATGTTTTTTGTGCATGTGCCTGTATGTGCATGTATGTGTGTGTATGCGTTGGTGTGGGAGTGTGTGTGTGTGTGTGACAGTAGCATAAGGCAGCAGTCAGGCATGCAGACACTCCTGCTTTGTTGGGGGGCAGGGAGCAGACAAGCCTTCAGCCACCATCTAATACATGGCTGCTACATCCTCAGAAGCACACACAGATGCAGATACACACATGCAGTACATAGTCTACCACACACATGCATACATACAGTACACACACATATGCACACACAAACACACAAGCAGGCGTTCAGAGTGCACGCTGACACACTCCAGAGGCTGTCCAAGTGCTGGGATGGAGAGGATGCAGACTGGAGGAGAGAGACCCCCCTCCCTGTTCTCTGCCTCATTCAGCCCAGACAAAGATGAGGCAGGGAGCCAGCAGTGTAAGGGAATGCGCATAGAATGGATGCAGCTGCATCTGCAGATTCATACATGTGCACACGCACGCACACACTACACACACACATTTATCCATGTTTTTTCCTATTACCCACAGAAGAATATGTGCACGTGAAGCCGCAAGCTCAGCCTAGATGCTTCCTTTGTGTGGCTGTCAGTCATCCAGGCTGTCGATATGGGACCCGACGACCATTAGGATCTCCATATGGTGCTGGAAGGAGCGGGGGAAGGAGGACAAGGAGGTGGAAGGGGGAGGGTTCTGCTCATCACTAGATGAGCCTATGGAACATAAATGTATGTAGGCATATACTTTTTTCACGGTCTATCAGGCAGAGAAAACAGATGCCCTATTTAGGCAGGACTGTTATGGTAATAAAATATACAATTCTAAAGTCTCCAACATTTTGAACAAATGAGCTCTCTCTTTACAAAACTTGAGTCTTCATAAAACGTGACTCGCTTCTTACATATATTCTTACAGTATATACTGCATACATACTTGTGACTATGGACTGTTTTTATTTTCGTTTTTTCTGCTTTAAGCCTATCTGAAATCAAGTTTCAAAACAAAAAAGAGTAGTCCATAGCTGGTATGGTTGGTCTCCATTTGTACAGTACCGTACATGCTCCATTATTGAGTCAACCCATAGCATAGCATTGTAGGCTACATTGCTAGATTATGTGGCCGGACACATTGTTTTGCCATGACAAGATTACTCATCTAACAAGATTGGTGTGAAAATATTACATTTACATTTAGTAATTTAGCAGACGCTTTTTTTTCTTTTTTTGTCTGGAGGAAAGCAAGCAACAATAATATAATTCACACCGAGTACAAGTAGTTAAATAAGTTAAAACTAACCAACAAGTGCAACAAGTCCCTCGATAAGTGTCATTGTGTTCCTGGAGGAAATAAACTAACATCTGATCCAACAAATCTATCTTAAGTACCATTTTACTGCAGGAACAAGTGCGTCTTTAGTCTTTTCTTGAAGGTGGAGAGACAGTATGTCTGATGGAGGTGGGGAGATGATTCCACCATTGGGGGGCCAGACAGGAGAAGAGCTTGGGTTTGGTGCGGGCGCTCCTGAGATGACATTTTATACAAATATTATTAATTAACTGGCAATTTTGGTACCAACAGTTTCTTTTCAAATAAAATAATGTTTTATTTGTGGACCACTTTTCACAAGCAATGTCACAAAGGACTTCACTGACCAACTCAACTGAACCCTCAGACAAATCAATTGTTGGTGGGTGCCTTAGCTAATCTTATGATGTCAAGGACCATGGGAAGCGGGACTGTACTACAAGGCTGTTAAATGGCGAAGACCATCATGATCAGAGGAGTGGGGAGAGGAAGACATGTCTTCTGGGCCAGGCTGCCAGCAGTCAGACTTATCTTCACCACCTTCCCTCACGGATCACTGGCACTCTCATCTGCATGAGAAACCCCGCTTGTCCATTTTAGCATATCCTGCCACGTCCAGCCAGCCCTTCGGAGAGCAGACAGCACTGTCTGAACATGGAGAGCTGAGGTCTCAGTCAGAGAGGTAATGCAGCAATCCTACATGGCTTCGTTGGTTTCAGGTGGTGCTTTCACTAAGAAGGTTGTGAATTTGAATCCCATACTAATGTCCCTACTGACGACAAATCCTTTGTCTGCTCTGTGTATGAAGCTGTGGAAGAAATGTGATTTGTACCGTCATGATAACTGGTCATTGCATTAAAGACAGATGAGTCAGCAAAATGGCTCACATGGTGTTGTACTGTGCGATCGAGAGTCAAGGAGGGGTGGTGTGACAGTTTGGTGCAGTGAGGGAGATGAGAACTCACTGTGAGACTATCAGCTGGTCAGCCACCCCAGGCGTGATATGGGGAGACGGCCTTCTCGTCGTCTCACAAACAGACTGTCTCTCTCTTTCTCTGTCTCTCTCTCACACACACAAACACACACACAAACACCCACTCATTTAATCTTGAGACCAAAAACACAGTTTCATTCACATACTGTATGTGGTTCTCCCTATGTACAGTATATGACTGAAGCCATTAACCTTCTGTATTCCTCTCTATCAGCTTCCCTCATTCTATTTCTCTCTTTCTCTCTCTATCTTACAGATTCCCTCATTCTATCTCTCTCTCTCTCTCTCTCTCTCTCTCTCTCTTTCTCTCTCTCTCTCTCTGCATCCACCTCAATCTCTTTCTTTATTTCTGCCTTTCTTCCTTCCTTCCTTCTAGATTCCTTGAATGTTAATGAGGCGAGGCATCCCCTCCAATGACAGCCGGGGAGAAAAGGAAGAGACCACTGCGTGGCAGACAGAGGGATTCTACCAAGGTAAGGCTGGAGAGAGGCGTGCCGCCAGCCTTGCCCCCACCGCCACCCCCCCACGCACGCTCTCTTCCTCTCCTCGGTGGTACGACCTAGCAGATTACAAAACTCTCCCCCTGTGCGTGTGTCTGTTCTCGGAGTCCGGGACCAGGCGAGCCACATGATGCTCTGCCGGCACAAGGGAGAGGCAGGGGAGAGAGAGAGAGAGACAGAGAGAGTACACAAGGAAAATGAGGGAGAGAGACCCTGAAGCAGAAGGAACAGGCGCATGTGACTGTTGAAACATTGCATTCAGGCAAAGCCTGGAGGAGTAGAAGAACCATCATCTGTGCCCAGCACTGCGGGGAGTGTGTGTTCCGCCCTCGGGGAAAGCCAGGGGTAAGTCTCACTCTCTGTGTCTCTTCTTTTTCCTCCTCCTCCTCGTCTGCTGTCACTTCTCCCCTTCTCATCCTCGCAATCTCTCGTTCTATACTTGGAAACCTGCCTACCACCCACAGACAATACCCTTGCGTAAATATAACTATAGGAAGCAGGTAGAAAATCTAAGAGTTTAGAGTACAGAGGATTTACCTGACCAGCACGGAAGTTAGGTCTTTCTCCTCAACGTTTGGGCAGTGATTGTGACTTTGTCTTTGTTCTCTCAGCCTGAGACTTGATGAGCGGATAAGTATCTGTTTTAAAAAACTGTCCGCAAATGGATGACACACAGTGCGAGACGAGCCGACCCTGCATGGAATCAATTTAATGTAATGTCTAACATGCTGTCACGGAATCATTATGCATTTCCCCTGAGACAAAGAGTCGCTTTAAGGCGACAGAGGAATGTCTGTATGTGAGCTCCATTCACAGAGCTAATGGGATCAATGCAGACACACACACACGCATAAGGCGTTCAGACATGCGCTTGTACACACATCCGTGCGCACATGTGTGCAAGCGCCCACAAACACACACACATGCACCCAAAATACACACACACACACACACATATATCTAGGCAATCAGACTCACAATCAGTGCCACACATTTTCGCACACACACCTCACTCTGAAAATATCCATCCAATTTGCCAGGCGCTGCCTTGAACCAGTTACAAAAGTCATCTGAAGAATTTTGGTAGACAGGCAGGGAGATAGAGGGAAGGTACTTCTAGAGGACAGAGGTTTGACCCCAAAGAACCAGGGCATGATGCTTTCGTAACGGCTTGAGCAGAATAAACTGTTCACAGAATATTTTTTATTAACAAACCCTTAACTAACCAATGTAGATCATGAAATAACTAAGAACAAAATAATTTGAAAATCTAATGAATAATATTTTTTTAATCAGGTGAATAATTTATATACAAACCGTTTTGCTGAGGATAATGTAAGTTAAGTGTCACAGGTTTACCAGAGACCAAATGTATTCGATGGGTCAAGCTCCAAGAAAAGGGGAAAAGAGAGAGAAAAAGATAGAGAGAGAAAGAGAAAGAAAGAGGGAAACAGGTAGAGAGAGAGCACAGGGGGGAAAAGAAAACGATGGATAAAGCGAGAGAGAGAAACATGGCTCCCCCAGGATGGTCTTAGTGGCCCATGGGGGTTGGGCCTCGGCTGTGGTTTCCATGGCAGCCATGATGGCGAGGTGGGGGGTTGTTGGTGAAAGGTTTCCAGCTGTGGTGACATTCGTGGACACCAGGGAGTGGGGTTGTCACAGAGAGGGTCTTTGAGGCTGAGGGGGCGTGGCTGAGAGAGTTTACCTGTGTGGAGGTGAATGCTGTCCACAGTAGTTTAGCCCTCGGAATGTGTGTGTGTCTTTTATGTTAGGTGTTTTTAGGAGTGTGTATGAGCGTGTGTGTGTGCGCTCATGTGTGTGTTTATGTGTGTGTGCATCCATGTGCGTGTGTGTGCAAATGTGTAAACATGTTTGTGTGAGTGTGCGTGTACATGGGTGTGCGCGTACGTGTGTGTGTTTAGATCATTAGGGGCCTCAGTGAGAGCAGTGTGCCATCAGCTCCGCCTCTACAGGTTGCCATGGAGGGGAGTCAGATGTGACATTTTCAGGAGCACCCTGCTAGCCTTTCACTTCCACAGCTTAACACCTCACACACACACACACACCCACACACTCACACTCCTCACCTTTCTCTTATCTGTAAAGAGTTTTCAAACGTTTCTCTCAGCCATGCTGCTCTTTACCAATCACACAGAGGAACTGAAGATGTTATACTTTTCATGTGTTATGCCCTGAAGTCGTTCATGATACATTTGAGAACAGGACATATGAATACATTTCAGTACCCACAGTCTGCTAAAGACCAGTTTAATTCATTTCTCATTCATGCAAATGAAGAGATTATGCACCCCTTACGGCTGCAAACACTTACTTCAAATCCACAATTAATCCATGTGGATTTTGTGTCAAACTAAATCGGAGTGCAGATGCCTTTAGAAGGAAAGGTATTAGTCTAGGCATACACAAACTATGTCATTTTATTGTGATTGAAATATATATCTCGCATACCTAATTTCCCTTTATCACTTTTCACAATATTTGCACATAATTGTTTACAATTACATAATTGTAAAACATAAATATTTTTTTTTGTGTATATTTGATATCATAAACCCATCAACTAACCCATTATTTTGTATCTATCTTGAAGGGAAAATATATACTACTGTATGTAAAGGGAAGGGCTGGATAATATTACAAAAGCAGAAAATTATCTTTTGAAACACAATGATCTTTTGATTTTGCTGTTTGATTTGCCATAATTGAATTTTAGGTGTTTGGATGATTGTTATTCTTTCTTATTCTATATCGTAGTCTACAGTACAAATACGCTACTTGGTCTTGCAGAAGCATGTTCTTGCTCGAGGCAAGAGAGCCCGCACATATACTCCTGTTAAAAATGTTTTTAAATATTGGTCATGCCATTGCTGTCTTTTTCATTCAATGTCCTCTCTTTTTACTGCAATAAAATTATTTTTACATCCAATATCACAACTAATATATTCATATATTATGATTAATTTACAACATGTATTGACTTTGAATGGTCAAATACTGAGTGGTAAGTATTTGTGAACAATTTCTAAAAATTATCTTGGATATATTGACACAAAACCACATTCAAACATAAATATTGTACATTCAGATGCTGTGAGCAATGCCGTAAAGGCAAAATAAAGATCCAGAATTACTGTCAGTCTCAGAATTGATCCTATACATTGGAGCCTGCAGTGTGTGTGGGCATGTGTGTGTTTGTGACTAGAGTATGGAGGGGGTTTAGGTCCTTTGTTCTCCGTCAGAGAGTCGATAACAAAGGCAGTTAGGAACAAATTAATTATTTTTGTAATTAGAGAGCCTGTACAAAATTCTTCAAATTCTGTCTTTATGTTTCCGAAAATAGCCTCGGTGGACATTTTATCTTGTCTTAAAGCAGTAAACTGATTTGATTCATGTGTATTGTGTGATCCAACCTTCTTTGTCATGCATTTCATTTCTGGGAGAAAATACATTCTAAGAACAAATTATTTTCACTTTTAAAAAATTACTTATTTACTTCCTTTTAATAGGTAGTTTTATTATACTATTTTATTTTAAGATAGTAATTGATAGAAATCATCAAATTGACAACAGAGCAAACTGTAACAGTAAAATGTTACTGTGTCTGCTTAGGAACTCAGTGCCCTGCAAACATACTGTTTAGCCTTGGTGCATTGTCATCATTCCTTACTGTTGTACATAATCACCACACTATCACTGTGCCAAGAAGACACAGCAGCATCAAGCCATAGAGTACAAGACACAGAGATAGCAGGCAGATAGCTAGGTGGCCTTGTTGTGGAGATTGGCTACTTAAAACATTCACTTGACTGTGTGCACTGTACAGTGTGCATAGGTGTTAGGGTGTGGGTGTGTGTGTGTGTGTATGTGGAGAGTCACTCCAGTCAGAAGAACCAGTCAGACAGGCCTTCAAGGCTCCTCAGCCCTTTTCATGTTACAACAACTAAGGCCTCCGCACTCCGTCTAATGGAACCATTAACATCTATCAATAATGCAGGGTAGAGTGTGTGTGTGGGGGGGGGAATAAGTATGTGGGGTGCTTTGCCCCTGGGCAGTGGGGGTGGGGGAGGGGAAGCATGCTCCCAACGGCTAATCACTGTTGAGGTTTTGTATGTGTGTGTTGCTTGGGTGATTATAAAGACTTCTGTTTGATTTTGCTATCATTGAGTCTACATACAAGAATGCACATGAATGCATTTGTGCATGCATGCACACAAATACACACTCAAATAACCATGTATACACTTATCCTCACATGACCATATTGAGTTAGTATGGGACTTTCTGTGTCAAGAATTGATGCAGTTTTTCCATTTGTGTAAGTGTGCCTGTGTGTTTAACTATGTGGATGTTTGTGTATGTGCACAGGATTCATGAGGTTGGCTGTCGCTCCTACACAGTATTTTCATTTAGATGTGTGTTTGTGTGTGCGCATGTGTGTATGTGTGTATGTGCATGCGCATTTACGTGTTTTTGTGTGTTTGTGGCATGGGTCACGTGAACAATTATGGGCTTCCATTAATGTGCAGATACAGTGGTGTGCATCTCTGTGTGTATCAAGACATGCCTGTATAAATGTCTGAAGGCTTGTGTTTTGGTAGTGTCTATCAATTGGCCATGTCAAGAAGGAAGGTAAGAAATTATTTTTTATGATGCTCTAATGGTTACTATACTACAGTAATTCTAAGAGATTGGTCTTCTCTTCAGAATGCCACATCCTCGTCTCAAGTCATTTGTGTCATGTGTCACTATGACATGCAGATTGTTTTGGGCCTCGACATGCTTCTGAAGACGTGTCTCTCTCAGTCCCAATTTGTCTGAACATGTTACAAGTCATTTCCCTCAGGACACTCTATTTCTCATTGTCTTCCCACGCTCAGAGCACACTCGTGTAGAAGATACCGTGATTTTTTTCACACATTTCCATATCAAAGATATCGTGGTAACCAAGCAGCCGTGATGGACTGTAAATGCTCTGGTGTGATGGTGACTTCTCGGCTTGGGCTAATATTAGCTCCTAGCCAGCATCGAGTGACATCTGAAAGACGGAAGCCGTCTGACGGACAGGGAGGGAGAGACAGAGACAGACAGACAGACAGAGAGGGAAACAAAAAGAAAGAAACAGATAATTAGCGTGTCTGCGTGCACGTAAAACTGGAGGGAAATAGAGGACTATTTCCGCACGCTTCGCTGCTTTCTGTCGACGGCTCCCCCTCTCCGTGCTCCACCCTCTTCCCCCCTCAGTATGGATGTGTGACGTTGAGGGGCCTTTGTTTGACATACACAGCCACACAATGCAGCTCTGACTGCCTCAGATGTGAGCCTTGGCACAGCTGCAGCTGGCCATCGGAAGGGCTTGTCTGTGGGCAACCTGTCAATTCGTGACACAATTTTATCCCCAGTATTTGCAATTCAACACTTACAGCTTTTCTGTTGGCAAGCATTGGCTGAAGTTGGATATACTGTTCATTCCAGTTATAATGTTCTTATTCGCAACTTCAACACTGCCAGGTCTTGTGTCTAAGTGTAAGTGTGGGGGTGGTGGGTCATAGCTTCAATTTTGGCCTATCAAGACGATGATCAGAACCCTGTTAAAGTAACTAAGCAACTGAAGTCTGTAGGGATGCAAGGACCTTTGTAGTAAAGTAGCTTCCTTTCCTAAGAGTCTTTTATATGAATCCTTATAGATAATTTTAATCATACCATGATTGGACTCTGTGTGATCTATATTGTAGGCTTGATTTGCGAAAGGCCTTGTCAGTTTGCCATGGTTGCCAGAGAGCAATATTGACTAACTTATCACAGTGAAGACTTTCTCCACAATAACTATATAATGTCCTTTTTAATGCAGGGTCAAGAGTTTGTCATGAAAAATCAATCAAAATGACGACCTCAGCCTGCTATGACGACCCTCGAGTGGCTTGAGAGAAGCTCAAAACATTTCTCTTTTAAGACAGATTAACCTTTGTTTCCATCGTTCTTGTCAGGTACCTGCAGACGTTCTCTCCATCTTCAGCAGCAGAATAATAAACGAGAAGACCACCTTCCTTGTTACCATGAACAAAAGAGAGAGAGACTGAGAGAGAAAGAGAGAGGGGGAGGGAGAGAGAGAAGAACTGTGATAGGGAAAAAAGACTGAAAGTACCCTTTTTTTCACACCTATGGGCAAGTCTTTGGAAGGGATCTTTTCTGTGAGATGACAAGCTTTCTGCTGGAATCTGTCGTAAATGGATTTCACACCCAACTCCACACAACAGGGGATTTGGTGCTTCCGGGCAAGTGAGCAAAATCGGCTATGAAATGTCAGCACTTTCCAATCCGCCATTTGAGGCATCATGCCAACGTTGTGGCATGAGATACTGGAGCTAGTTTTAATATCATTAACTCCAGTTTATCATGCCATACCAGTATTTTTAAAGAATGAAAAGAAGAAATATAGGGAATAGCTCATACAGAAAAAATAATGATATTTGGTTGGAAAAAAATGAAAATCCCTGCTTTTTTAATGCTGCAAAGTTATTACCTTTAAATTTAATCCAACCCTCACTTAGCTTTACTCCGAAAGTGAGAGAAAGAGAGAAAGGGAGAAAGAGAGAGGAGAGGCATGGATCTTTAATTCCATGCTGATGCTGGCAGGTATGTGCATGGCAGATAAAAAGGGACATTAATTGAGTGACAGCTCGGCTAGTGGGTTTTATCATGAGTGTGTGTGCGTGTGTGCATACGCGAGTGTTTCAGTGTGTCAGTGCATGTGATCTGCTCTGTATTGATGCATTGTGTGTGAGATTGCGCAATGTCTCATTTTCACGGTATTCAGTGCAGTTGTTTGTCACTGTGGGAACTGTGAGGAGATTCAGGGAGAGGAGCTAAGGACTAAGATTTGATCAACCTAATTTGCATAAAATATTCCCAGCACAGCTTCTTGGCATCATTTGGATAGAACATTGTTGCCCTCAATAGCTTGTTAACCTTTAGACAGAACCTCTCTGGCTCTGATTTGTTTCATCCCCATTTACACACACATTTCACATTTTTACACACTTACTCAAGCCCCAAGCAAGTCAGAGGTGGCAGAATGTTATAATAATACACATAATAGTAGGTTTGCTATTTATACCTTTCATTATTGCAGAAATAATCTCATTACTAGGGATTTTTTAACTGTGGCTGTAGACTTGGGAAGCATGACATAAATATCTAGCCACTAGGGATGTGCATCTGCATCACTGAGCCAGATGTAATACACATCTTGATGATGTGCCAACCATCGAATACATTAAAGAGACATATTTAGATTAGAAGCAACAACTAATGCAATGTGATGCGATTCACCTGTTTTTCAATGCAAAACGATTAGACCAGAATTGAGTCAACACAATGCTGTTTAACGCGAGACGATACAATGCATGAGAATATGATGCCATGCAATTCAACATGGAACAAATTATAGTTTGATTTTGTTTCTTTGGTTCTTCTTAAGCATACGGTATATCATAAACTAACACATTCCCATATTTTTGGGGGTCTTGGGTCTTTTGTCTGGCTATTGGTCACTTACAGTTCAGTGTAATGTAATTATTTACCGTGATAATTACAAGTCAGTGTGATAATAAATGACCATTTAAAATCATACAAACTCTCATGATGTATTATGTTGAATGCAGAAAGTGTTCTCTTTCCCAAATTATATCTGCCTAACAAGTGTAGAATTAAATTAAAATGGTCTTAGATAATTATCGGCAGATCTTTTATTTGTATTTACTAGACTCCCGAAGACACAGTCAGTAACGAAAATAAAAGTTATTCATTTACCCCTCGACCTGTTCTTTAGGTATGAGTCTGAGTTTACATAGTGTTGAGTTACACAGTACTGTCAGGTGAAAATGAACGAAAGAGCCATACCTGAAGACCCAGTCAAGTGATGAACGAATCATTTCTGTTTCCTCTACTGAGCATATACAACAGAGTCATACTTACAACATATACTTACAATAGGTATTGGTAACAATTTATTGGTCAATATTCTAAATAATAAAGGCCTGGGGTCTCTTCATAAAATTATATCTAAATAAATCGAATTTTACCCATCCAAAGATGTTAGAAATGATGCATCCCGAGTTCATCCAAAATCTTAGCTTATCCAGTGCACTCAATTTTAATAGGGGCAATTGCATGGTGAATTATTATGCTGGTCGCAAATCGGTGAATCTTACCATCCTAGTTAGACCTGCAGCAAGAAAAGGTACAGTAGCTAATATCACATGTGCATTATTCTGCTTTTAGAGTCATATCACGTTGGATTTACTTTGAAAGAAGTAGACTGTTGTAAATTTGAACTGCACCCAAGAGCATTGTCACTTTCTATTTCCGTTTTGTGGACCTGCCCTGATTTCATATCCTCATTTCTTAAGTGGGTTGAAACGTTCTATTGTCGACATTGCACTCTATACTTTATGTCTGTATGAAGGGTTGTGAGGGACTGTTGAAGCTTAATGAACATGTTGACTCTTAAGTAAATGGAGTTGACATTTCAATTGTAGTCCTGATATAATTCTGAGACATAGCTGTCACTGCCCATACTGCAATGCATGAAGATATTTTTTTTCCCCATGGCAGCGAATACAAATACAACATTTTATTCTTGATTATTGTATGTTTTTAAAGCTCAATTTTGTTGGTCTTCAAGCTTTAATCAATGAGTCAATTAATAAACAATCGCACTACGACAAGCAGGGACTTGATTGGCTTGCGCAGCAACCAACTGGGCTTAATCAATGGGTAAATCATCGCAGACCTTACTGATCTGATGTGGAGAGCAGAGAGGAAAGGCGACCCAAGAGCGGGTGCATGATTAATGGTCTTATTAGAAACTCAGAGCAGAGCAGTCCACCCCAACACGAAGGCTGCCTGCCAGTGGGCCACAATTGCTTTAACTGTTTGAAATAATTATACAATATGTTATGTAATACTTATGTGTGTGAGGAGAAGAGGTGAGGAAGAATCAATATTGTTTCAGCTGAATGAAGATAGGATGTCTGCTTGAAACACTTCAGACACTTTGGCAAACATGCCAAACTCACGCAAAAGCATACTCTGACAGATTTTTCCCCCCGACAATTTTACAATTCTAATTAGAGAAAATTATTTCTTATTAGTGTGATGACTCAGTGAGGCAGTGATGACTCTGTTCCATTCCCCATTTTCCTATTCTGCAGCCCTACCATTATCTTGAGTTAGTCCTCATTCTGCAGAAATAGCAACCAACATTATGCTCACTGTGTCTAACAGAGTTGAGTTTAAAGAGCCCATTTGAAAGATTTAGATAAGAAAACAAGTTTGGCAACCAAGCCGCTTGGCCAGGATCGAACAGACATTAAGAGGACTAACACAGAACATAGGGAAAACCTTGGGACACCATAGGGAAGAAAAAACAAGAGAATAAAACATGGCTATTGGGTTTATGAGAAAGAAACTGTCATGTCCTTCTCATATTTATGGAAAACTGGAGTAATCTATATTTAGATGTTGCTTTAGTTTATCGTGGTTGGCTCTTTATCGCGCATCTTTCAAATGTGTTGGCTACTGCAGTGGTATGTGGGCTGCTGGCTGGAATGTTCACAGATATGTACTGTCTGCTCTTTAATATGATCATTATTATTATTTATAAAATACATTTTATATATATATATTTCAAATAATATAATATAATAATATACAATTTTTAACAACAATATCAAAAGTGGGCTTGGCCAAGGGTCAATATCAAAAGTATTCATGACCATGGGTCGCTACTGGTCAGGAATGAAGTACATTGTTGAAAATATTTAAATAGTCTAAATATAAATATATATATATAAAAAATTGCTCTTAGTTTGAATATTCAAGATAATTAACAACCTGCAAATGAAGAGATGAAGAGAGGTAAAGGGTTCAATTAAAATGATAATCCTCCCATCTGAAATGAATATGAACAGTTCAATACAAATCATCTCAAATAATATCACATAATTAAGTCCACTGGTTATTCCTTTTCGAATCAATACGCTGATAGAAAAGGGATTCCAGGGATTCGTTTATCTCAGTCATTCACCACAAGTGGCCATTTCTCACACACAGGCCTCAGCCGAACGGTTCAAGGGAATGGCTTTGATCCGGGCCCCTGTGTGTGGCGCAGTGCTGTGATAATGGACTGGTCGCGTGGCCTTTGTGTGGCCCTCTTAAGTGTGGAGTATCAGGGCAGATTCCCCCTGTCAGTGTATCCTTTCAGTAACCCCAGCTACACATTGGTGGTACATTGCCTCTCTCCCTCTCTTCCTGCCTGCCTGCCACTCACCCAATCATTGCCAACCTGGCCCGCTTCACCCCCTTTCAGGCTATTGGGCAACCATCCCACTCTTCAGTTTCCTGGTGCGGCTAAAACCAACCATTATCCATCATTACTGTACAATCCCTGTAAATGGAGGATTCATTATTTCTAAACTAGCTCTAAACAGATCCAATAAATAGAATATACATTTATAGAAATTATCGTTTCTCATATTTAAAATTTGAGCCTAAACTAAGCATATCTAGAAAATATATTTATGTAATTACAGCAATACAGTACCAGCAATACTGCAATACATTGATCAATCAATGCTTTCAAATATGCTAAGAATTGTTTGAGAAAATTATACATCTGGATGACTTTATTTTCAACTTGACACTGCTCTCCTGAGGTCCAGGCTTGACCAATCAAAAGCGCAATGTATTCTTTATCACTTGTGATACGGTGATGGGGGGCATGACATTATGGGGACCAAGTTAACCTGAAACTAATTACAAGAAGACCTGTTTTAATGTCAGTAATGCTGTAGTCCAGGCACAATCTGGCTCTCATTGGCGATTGTCTCCATTCAGATGACAGATGCAGGGGGAAATGGGATATTGAGTTTATCATGGTATAAAGACTGTCTGATTGATTGATTGAGTGACTGACTGATGGATTGACTTATTTACTGACTTACTGAAAGGCAATATGGGGAAGTAAATTCTCCCTTGTCCGTTCTTCTGTTTGTCTTTGTCTGTCTGTCTGTCTGTCTGTCTGTCTGTCTGTCTCTGTCTACTGTCTGTCTGTCTCTCTGTCTATCTCCTTAGCTGTTTATCCATTCGTCCATCACGTGTGTGAGGACCAGCTGCTTCAGCAGTGCGGCAGAAAGCCACGCCTGAAAACCTCAGAGTCAAACAACAGCACGACAGTGTGCTGTATACCTCTCCCCTCTCCTCCTCACGCTCTCTGCCCTCTAAGGCCGCTCTCTCTCTCCTTTGTCCTCCCTCTTCATCTGCTCCTCCCGTCCTCTACACACTTCCTTCTTCCCACCCTCCTCTCTGCACTTTGGAGTCTCTACCAAGTCTCTACCTTTCACATTCGCTCCTGTCTAGAGAGATTGTGTCTGCTCCATACTGTGCTCTCTTTACTCTCCCCTCTATACCTTCTGCTATGTAAATGTGTATTATCTGGTTGTGTTGCGACTTTCTGCAGTACAATAAGAAATGTTGCTCAGATAACAAAAAAACATTGTATGGCTCCATTAATAATGATTGTGTTACACAATTGAATTGATGCTTCACTGTGGTAGCTAGAGACAGATACAACTGATAATAAAGAGCTGAGAGGCTCAGGTTAGTGTTTAATGAAGCTACAGGGGAGCTAATTCAGGGGGGAGGGCTGTACTGAGAGATGACCCAAACCGAGGAAGGAGAAAGGGACCAAACAGATAGCAGACACGGTCAACTATCAGGAGTTATAGCAGGCGAACCATAGAGGAGGCAGAATGACTGTTACTGCTGAGGGCCATGGGTTATATCTGTGCTGGTCCAGGGTACTGTGTGTGTGTTTGTGTATGTGTGTTTGTGTGTGTGTGTGTGTGTGTGGTGAGAGAGAGAGAGAGAGAGAGAGAGAGAGAGAGAGAGAGAGGGGCTGGATAGTCCATGCAGAGAGATTACAGACCAGTTCCTTGTCACACAATTTTGCCCTCATTTTAATCCTTAATGACACACAACCAGGGATGCTCCAAACACAGACCCAACCATAAACCTCTCCACCTTCAGTGCAGGGATAGATCAGGGAAGAGCAGTCTTGCCAAAATCTGTTAGTCGGTTTGGAAGATTGATCTAGTAGCATTAGATGGAGGCTCCATTAGGAAACTAATGCTAGTTTTTATCCCGGAAGTAGAGATTATAACTCTCTCTCTCTGTCATTTTCTCTCTCTCTCTCTCGCTCTCTCTTTCTCTCTCTCTCATTCAATCTTTCTCTCTCTTTCTCTTTCTGTCTTTATCTCGCTGTTTCTTTCTCTTTCTGTCTATCTCTATCTCTATCTTTTTCTCTCTCTCGTTCTCTGTACTGCAGTGTAAGCACAACTGTCTAAAGGCAGCTTGAGGGATGGAGGCATCCATCAGCATCAGCACAGATCCAGACAACACAGACCAAAGCGGAGGGGCAATAGGCAGGGAGGACTAAATGTCTTGTCAAAGGGTCCTTAGAGGCTATGCGAGTTTTAGACCTGGGCCAAAAAAATAAATAGATTCATTAAGGAAATTGAGAGGTGTCAGGGGACTTTCTGTCTATCTGTTCCGAATGGAGAGGGGCTGTCACTGATGGGTGTCGGCCCAGCGATTGCTTTGTCATGGGTGTGTGTGTATGTTTGTGTGCCTGTGTGTGGTTGTGTGTAATCTATTAGCTTGTCTGTATGTTGGTCTGTTTTCCTCCCCAAACATCCATTTATGGACATCAAAGAACACCTGCCTATTTGTTTCTGTCTTATCGTGGCCAACCGCCCTCTCTAACACAATCCCCTGCTCCAGGCCTGTTCCGCTCTCCTCCTCCCTCTCTCTCTCTCTCTCTCTGGGCCAAAGAATAAGTTCCTTCTGCAGACACATGCTCGGTAGTGAAGCGAAAGTCTCTTTTTCTGTCGTGACCATTATGTCCAGTGACATTCTTTGTCTGAAGGACACTGGCCGCCTTCCAGAAGCCTCCGCTGGGCACTCCAGCAGTTTAATTTAAAGCGAAAATACGTTTCTGGCACAAAAGCCCTAATGTGGGCTTTGTCGCAATTAGATTGACCAGAAAAGGCAACTGAGCTGAAAAAACTGGATTAGGAGAAATGTATTGCTTGAATATTATGGACTGTGTGACAAGTGTCACGACGAACTGTAGAAGAATTAGCCTGGATTGACCGTACAGGTTTAGTGAGGCAAAAGGGACACACACGCACTTGATTAATTGGGTTCCTAAGTGGAACAGAGATAAAGGTGGCTGAGCATCAAAAGTCCACAGTTGTAACTCTTCACCTGTAGAGGATATAATTACATAACAGTGCTCTGCTACGGCTGCATACAGCAAAGTATGCATAGTGTACACACTCCACACCGACCTAAACATGGTTGACCACATGTAAATCTCCTTTCATTAAAACTAGTCTAAAGGGTTGTGCATGCGGCCCTTGTCAGTTACTTACAGTCAGAATAGGTGCAATTATTCAGAGTGTCATCAACTGTGGTGTACAAGTGTGGTTAGGTTCAAATCTGCAATGCTTCTGCCTTAAATTCCCTGTTGCTCTGTCTAATAATGTCCAGAGAAAAATAGAGAAACCTCCTCAGCCAATTACTGTATGTTGCACCATTTTTAGCAACAAAACAACCAAAAACTAACAACAGGAAGTGATGTCAAGTAAATGATTTCCTTAATCTCAGCTACCACAGTTATTTCGCTAATAACGTTTTTGAAAGTCACCAGGAATAGGAATGTAAAGGGAGGGTGGGTATACATAGATTTTCTTCAAAGAGTGAAGAAACCCATCAGTTTTACTAATGTCAGGGAGTATTTCATGTATAATTCTCCACCTTTTTTCTCTTTAAAGAGTAAGAGATTTCACATGTAATGAAAAGCTGGCTGTCCCTTTTGCATGTTTTGTATATCAGTCAAAATAAGGCTTAATAGGAATAAGGTTAGTTAGGGTTAGAGATAGTGACGTTTAGGGTCTCCAGGCAATGTGCTGTATGTGCTGAATTATTGCCTCACCCACATGTATAGGGTAACAAAGATTGTGTTGTTTGTTGTCTTGCCTACAGGTTCTGAGACCTGAGATCAGTCCTGAGACCTGCCCACCGGCAGTCCTTCCAGAGGACTGTGGGCTCAGCTCAAGCTACGGTGCTGCAGTGTGGGACCCGAAAAAGTTCCAGTCCAGATAGGGCATCACAGGGGCCCTCTAGTAGAGGCAGCAGGAGAGGCAGCCTGCAGGTGGGGCGGGGCAGCTGGTGTTGTGAATCAGGCCGCTATAGTGCCAGGCACGGCTTCTTCACAACCCCAGGGTCACATCCCACCACAGACCACAAGGTGCCAGGATCGAACCCCATCCCCGACCAGAACACTCAAGGGTCCCAACCCCAACTGCGACACTTCGAGCCTTCTCTGTGCAGTACCAGCGTTTATGTTGCTGTGGTTTGGGTACATATTTTCAAATTAGGTATTCTCTTGATTGATCTCTGAAGAAATACCATAAGCAACAATGAGAGAATGTTAGTTGAGTTGAGAACGCTTCTATCGTCTTTATCTCCTATAATAGATGATAAATTGTTTCTAGTAATACAAAAGCATGAAAGGCAGAGTGTCTAATTATCTTGACAAAAATGGAAATTGATTTTCAGCTTCAGTCTCAGTTGGGTATCAGTAAGCTTTGTCTGTATCTCTGTACAATTTCTCAAATCAACTCATTACATTTTGAAATGTCAGTTTATTAGAACAATATGAATGGGTTGCTGTTTTGCAGTGGAGGCTTTGTGGGGGTACTGAATTGTCTTTCTGTTGAGCTAAATTAGGTAAATTCAGCCCTCACTATGATTACCGCCCACCTGCACCATTGTACTGCTAGCTTAGCTAAAGTGGTATTGTACCTGGTGTTTCTGGGAAATGTATTACAGAACCTTTGTTTGACTCTAGTGAGATATGGTAAACTCTAGTTGACTTGTTATGTTATAGTATAATGTTTTAGTACTGTCTATTGTAATAAGATCCTTACATTTGCTTTATATCATCATAAATAAACTGATTTCACAACTGATTTCTCAGGCACTATCAGGTTGTGGTGTCATCTTGCTTGTCTAAAATCTATCTCAAATCTATCTAAAATCTCAAAAACTCCACAGCCAATACCTCTACAACAGTCAAAGATCAGTTTTATTAGAGACTTTCAAATAAATTGAAACAAGGAGACAAAAAAGTGAGAAAGAACACAAGATAACAGAGAGAAAGAAAGATATGGGGGAGATAGGCCTGCATCACTCCTCTGACACACAACAAGGACATCTGAATGCTGAGCATACAAAATTAACTCATGTTTAAATGTAAAGCGCTTTTCACTGTAGACGACCGATTCAGAGTTTAAACTCTGATACTGACATTCACGACGTCGATACTCATGTCATCTCAGGGAGGAGGCTCTGTTTAATGGAGTTGATTTTTAAATGGGGGTGGTGCGGCCCCATCCACTTCAGAAGTGCAAATAACACTTCAATTAGACAGAGGTCTTCTTGATTTGTGCCACTTCATGTAGGTAAGCGATGAACAGCTTGGTGCCTTCGATGTAGTTGTACCTGGGATGTCAAAGGGGGAGGAGAGATGTCAGGATGGAGAAAGATGCCCACACTTAGAGTGAAAAGTGCCTTGAACTGTAACGTTGGGATTATTGATTGAAGAATGAATGACATAGCAAATAAAGTTGAGTGAGTGAGCAAACAAATTTCTAGCTGGCTGGCCTGGAATAATGAATAAATGAATGAAGGAAGGAAGGAAGGGGCTGACCTGCTCATCTTCTCGTTTTGGGAGTGCAGTCCATCGTCAAAGCCTCCGATGGGCAGCATGATGATGCTCTTTCCTGTCACATCCTGGAAGGTTCTAGCAATGGGGATGGTGCCTCCCTCGCGAATCAGGTCTGGATCTACGTTAAAAACTGGTAGACACACAGAGAACACACACATTCCCACATATTGGTTTCTTGTTGAACTAATTCCTTGTTAGGCCAAGAGGGGACACCAGTTTATTTGGACAATGGAAAGTGAGTCAGACAGTCAATGAGCAGTCCAGAAATCACATATCCATCAAGGATGAATCATACCTCTCTTGACGGCAGCCTTCCCAGCAGTGTACAGGGGGTGCTTGGTGTCAGCCAGCCAGGGCTTGGCCCCGATGATCATAGTCACTTTCAGCTTGTTGGGACTTTTCCTCTTGGCAAACACAGAGTGTAGGTAGTCTGTCACCTGCACAGACAGGACAGGACAGACAGGCATCACTGGTTCAGTTACTGACAACTTCAATAAAGTATCTATCTTCTTAGTTGTTCTTGGTTAACTTTTGTTAATGATAGTCCACCAAGTCTAGACAAGGTAGTCCTTTCTTTCATATTTTGTTGGTCCACGACCCACCTGTTTCTTGACCACAGCAGGGTCCATGTCAGGCACCTGTCGGATAGAGAACTTGGCGGTGACCTTGGCCGGAATCACGGTCTTGGAGCCCGAGCCTGAGAAGGCTCCTTCAATGCCATGGATGGACACTGTGGGGTAGCGCCACCTGTGAGCCAACAGGTCCACCTGAGAAACAGACACAAAGTTTCATCATGCAGTAAGACATTTCAATTCATAAGTTTCTATTTCCAATGAGGCCTGGTAAGACAAGCAGAAGAGTACGGGTAGGGTGATAATATACAAACACGTGCACAAAAGGGTTGGAATCAAACAGAACAATAATGCACTGGGTCAAAGCACATTCAAAGAAACAACTATTTTCTGCGCATTCTCACCTTGCTGCTGTACATGAGCTGGTCGACACCCATTCTAGACTTGTAGCTCTCTATGTCAAACTCGATGTCTTGGTACATCTTCCATTCCTCATCAGACAGGGGAGCCACAGCCTCTCTGATGCCCGGGATGAGGATCTTACCACTGGGGCTGATCAATGTGTCTGGGGAAAGCGGAGGGGGTGCACAAGACACAACCACTGTCAAGATGGTCATACTTCCATATCACCTGATGTCCGATTCACACAATCAACTGCAGGTGTGTTCATGGAAACTCATAGGAAGTCCCCTTTAGGCCACATAAATATTGCATGGATTCAGAGAGACAGACACATGTTTACACATCATGTGTTGCTGTGTACTTACACATGGTCATGCAGCTCATGAAAACATACTGACTGATTCAAATGTATTCCTTTAGTAGACGCTTTTAGCAGACAATGAATATTTGAAAATACTATACACCGTCACACTGACAATTACTTCATTCATGTGCAATTGAAATGACAGATTGAAGATTAAAAGAACCTTCAAATCATGTCACTGTTGCCCACATAACATACCGATGACCAAGCAAAACTCAACAAAAAACAAGGAAGAAAAGACAAGCATTTCAGACAAAAGGAGAAGGAAATGTAAGAAGAAAATAGCTATGGAGAAAGATTCCAGACGGAAGGTCAATAATTCACCTAGGATGCCAATCAGATCAGTCATTGGCTCTATCACGGTGCCTCCAAATACCCCAGAGTGGAGATCCTGTTTGGGACCCGCCACCTCCACACACACACACGCATAGACACACCTGTAATGAACCATCCTTCGCACTTTTTTTAAGCCACAAGAATTGCCAATGGTATGTCTATTTCTGCTTTTTATGTTGCAGCTTCCTGTTGCAGTGTGATGATTTTGGTTAGTGTAACTGCTTTTAACCACTGTCTATTACAGACTTAATGACATTAAGTTACATACTCTACATATTTGTCATTACACAACATCTTTAACAAGGTCCCACTGAGGGACATCAAATCTGTCACCCCCCCACACTTTTTTTAAGATAATTATATTTAATGCATCCTTAGATATAAAAAAAGCTATCCCACCCACATTCGAAAACAAACCCACACCCCTGGCCCCACTCACAAAACCATCCTATAAATCTACCTCAGCAAAGAAGTAGCAATTGCCCCTGGTGCCGTAGGTGAGGGCAGGTCGCCGACTCAGCCAGCCACAGTCAGAGATGACAATGTAATCCACGTCGGAGAAGAAAGTGTCTCTCTGGGCCACTATCATGGCCTCCAGGCCATTGGAGCCCGTCTCCTCCATCCCCTCAATGATGAACTTCACATTCACTGGTAGGTCCTGGAGGGGGCACAGTATGAAACGTTGAATAGCAGCAATCTCATTCTCACTGACAACAGCTGCTCGTTCAGAGTGCTGTACAGGGCAGCTAGAGATTCTCAGAAAGTTGGCTCTGCCATGCCGATATTACATGTTTAGGACAATCTGCATCTTGAATTCAAGGGAAGATCTCCTGATACAAACAATTGAAGCCATTCATTTCCCAGACCCAATTTAACCCCAGTCAGTTTGTACAGTTTCCAGCTTTTTTTCAGAAGAAGATATCCAGAGAAGGCGAGTTCTCCTCTAGTTTGGTTCAAGCCAACATGGTTACGGGAACCCTGCCTGCTGTGTAGGACTCACCTGGTTAAGGGCCTGGTAGGCCTCCACTGTGTGGATCCAGGCCAGAACAGGAGCCTTATTGTCTGATGCCCCTCTTCCATACAGGTTTCCTGTACAGCACACCAAACATACCATCTCCCGGAAGTCAAAATCGATTATTTTTCTATTGATTATCTCAAGCAATGGTTCAGGTGCCTCTTAACACTGGTTCTAAAACAGTTAAGGCCAATTCGAGGGTGTTTGAAAGTTTGAAGCTTGAAAACTACTACTCTAACACAATGGATCAGAGATGGTCTGGTGCCCAATATTTCGCTAACAGTAATGGCTACTGTACTTAATGAGTGATGAATGATGAAAACAACCCTTACCAGAAACGAAATACTGTTCAAAATAATCTTCATTACTTTTATAGATAATATTTTTCTTGTCTGTCACAGTGGAGCCCAAGGGCGTTTTCCCAAACTCACCCACCAACATCACGACAGAGTAAAGCGAATGTGTAGAATGTTTCTGACCCCATGCCTGATTCTTACCATTTATGTCAGTCAGATTGTAGGGGTCTGTGGACCAGCCATCCTCCTTTTTGGCTGGCTGGACGTCCACGTGGCCATACACACACACCGTGTGCTTACTGGGGTCACTCCCAAATGTAGCGGCCACCACCTTGGGTAGGGCCAGCTTCTGACCATCTGGGAGCTACGAGCACAAGGAGACAAGATCTCTTGATAACGCCTTAGATAAAGGTGCTTGTAATAAGAGTTTGTTAACAGGCAAAGTTCACTGATCTATATGAAAGTATATCCACTTTATATTGTTGTTGTTAGCTGGCCAGCCCCTTTGAAAGCAGCTGATTATCGGTTGTAAAAGCAAATTTGCTTCTAAATAACGAAACAGAATTTCCCTTTTTTCTTACTATTTCATTACGAAGGCCTTTGTTGATCACATTTGCGGTACTGCACTCCATTGGATTATAAAAAGGTTCGAGATATTATAGCTAACTCACTGCAGACCAGAGGACCAATCAGAGTGAAGGGGCTGGGTCGCGAAGCCAGACTGAAAATGTATTTGTTCATTGGGTGTGCTTACATTTACATTACATTTAGTAGGTTGACTAAATGGCAAGGACACAACCTTTGTAAACTCACATATTTATTTATTATTATTATCCCACCCCTAAGCAGTGGCGGTCCTGGCACATTTAATTTGGCACCCCTGCTGCCCCCCAAACCCACATAAACGGCACGACAATGGGTGTGAGCACACAAACGTACTACCTTTTTGTGCCAGCAGAGGGCCAAACACAAAAATGTCAGATAGGGTCAGATGGCTGAGCGGAAGAAATCGGGTTATTAATCAGAAGGTTGCCCGTTCGATTTCCGGGTTTGAAAAATTACGTTGTGTCCTTGGGCTTCACCCTACTTGCCTCGGGTATCCCTGTACTTACTGTAAGACGCTCTGGATAAGAGCGTCTGCTAAAGAACCGCTACTGCCCGTAAGGCTCCCGCAATATTTGGACTACATAGACCAGGGCTTCTCAAACTTTTTGGGTTCAGGGATTTACGGCAAATAAAAAAAACACCCCAAAAAAAACACCCAAAAAACCCACCAGGAGCACCGACAACATCGGCAACCCTGCGCCAGACCTCATTCTTTTTATTAATGTATCTGTACAAATTAGGGTGACCAGACGTCCAGATTTCGTCCGGACAGCCCTTTGTCAGGACCGCTGTTGCGTGTCCTCCTTTTTGTCCCTTCCTGTTCACCATCGCAATTTACCACTCACGTCCATAGACATGTCTATGGAACGCCGAGTTAGTAAAAAATAAATAAATAAATCTGTAAATAAATAGATAAATAAATAGATAAATACATAAATAAATAGATATGGCTATGAAATAAACCCTGAAATAAAAAAATCATAAATATATAAATATAGCATCATATAAATATAGAGCTGAAACCATTTACCTACATCAAAAAATAAATACATTTGTTTATTTCAAAATGACGTTTTTGTAAAGACAACATTTATTTATTTCATGGGACTTTTATTTCCTAATGCCACATTTATTTATTTTTTGAGACTTTTACACACCACATTTATTTCCACACCACATTTATTTCTGTGCTGTATTTATTTCCGATCTCACATGCAAATGAGAGGGGCGTGGTTATCTTCAGACCAACGCAGCTGCACAAGATCGAAGGCAGATAGGGACATTCGGTAGATGAAGGAAGACATCGTGTCAGAGATCGCTTGCTGGCCTTATAGATCAAATTGATCAGCATGGCTTGTCAGGATATATTATTTTTGCACACCTTGTAGATTTTGTAGATGTTGGGCGGATAAGTGCTCTACAGAACATAGACATTGACCACAAAGTCTTAAATGGTTTGAGACTTATCGAACAGTGTTCGTGTGCAAGACGGCAACTGTAGAAATCCACCATGGGGCTAACAAGAATCTTCCTTAGGGTTAAGAGCAGAGGTTAAATTGCGTTAAATAAGCGGCTGGGTCTGGAGTTCTGCACAGCAGATCTGCTGCGCAGCAGCTCCAGCCGATTTTGGCAGTCTGCCTAGTCCATCACGAGCAATGTTGTCCTACTCATTTACAACTTTTCCATTGCAAATCTATGTTGTTTTAAAACACAATTCTAAATAATGGTAGGGATAGGCTGGCCTACACATCTGGAGCAAGTTTGAGAAGTAGGCATATCGCGCACGAAAATTATAAGTTTACGCTACCGTCTTTGAAGAGGTAGATTTTGAGGTGAGGGGACTGACAAGGCAGAAGGTAAGGTGGTCCACCGGACTGGCCATCGGGAGCACCGGGAGATTTCCCTGATGGGCCGAAGCACTTCTGGGCCGGAGGGCCACTTGCCTTATAATTTTTTTTACTAGCCTACTAATAAAATGAACGTCTATGCAGCCCTTAGTGCCGCTTACACACAACAGTGACACTGACAGATGGAAAGCTAGCTATAGAGACAATATAAAGATGGAAAACCAGGCTAAGAAACGTAAACGTATTACCTTCACTAGACAATGTTTTACCAATTGGACAAACGCTATGCGCGCTCGCATTAAGCATGGAAGTCTCTAACTAGCCTCATGACTCATGGCTGAAGTTACGTTTCTCCAGCTCTCCCCAGGTTGGCAAAAGAAGTATCTCAAAATGCATCAGATTGATGCTTTAAAATATGGAATATTAAATTTTTCTTATGGGGGAGAATGCACCCGGACCCCCTTAGAGGGGTAATATCCTTTTCACCTTTTTCACCCCTGACCCGTTTTCATGCCTGTTATTTACTGTATAATCCACAAAAGATTTGTGAAATTTGCCCCTCGGTCAGAGCCCCCCCACATAGAAAATCCCAATTTAACCCCTGTTTAAGAGTATTTTGATCGCAAACTATTGTCTGGGTTCACAGTGACGATTTAAGTAATTTGTAAGATGTAGTTTCATAAGGGGTTGTGGTAGGCTATTGTGGGAAATTTGGCTATTGCATCAAGACAACCCCAAATACGCGATTAGCCTACACATTCGGGTATTTTCTGGTGTGCCCACAATAACCAGTTGTTGTCGATGAACCCAGGCCATACAAAATGTTGCCTGAATGCCAATACATTTGTGACTAAAAGGTCCTTTCATCCATTTGCCTGAATAGCTCGCATTGAATAGCAACGGACCAACAATCATGTGTTTTTGCTCTAGCACGATCGAATCCCACTTCATGCCAGCTTGAAACTTTTTTATTTTCTTAGCCTACAGCAGCAAATATGAGATGCGACTTGAAAATCGTCAATAATGTCGAATGTTGTGTGAATTTGTGACAATTCTGGTGATAGAGGCCAACAGCAGCTGATGCTGTTAGGTGAACGCACACCTCGCATGCTTACAGAAACCAGGTAGTCTGGAAACCAGGAAGATAACACCGGGTGTCCAGCACCTGTGCAAACCTAGCAAAATCATAATGTTAGGCGTAGCGACGGTTGCTAGTGTGACGGGTATGTAACGGCTGTAACCACGCTCCGTCCGACAAGGCTCGCTCACGGGATACGAGCGCACGACCTCCGACTTGCCAAGCGTGACCACTACCAACTACGCCAAAGAAAAGCTAGCTCTTCGCTGACGCGGGTGGCCCATTACATACCTGAGGAGTGAGTTTCACGGTTCTAACTCCGTTACACTCACCCCTCTGAAACTCTGTCTAACCTCGTGAATCCGGGTCACGGAACCAATGTGACGGGTATGTAACGGCTGGTGATTTTATTTGGGGCGCTGTATTAGCCATGTTGGATGCTGTCGTCCTCTCCTACTCTTTCTTCAATGCCTAACAAATCTATCTCTTGACCCTGTATTTATGCTTGAGCAGCACTGGTTGAAGCCTGAAAATATTGTAAACAATGTTTGCATATATGCAGGTAGCAACGCTGGTGCTAAATAACTATTTAGCTGGTCGGCTAGTAGGGCTCGTGAGACAACTCACCAAAAGAACGATGGGGAAGCCACTTGTCTAGCAGATTAAGACATGTTCGTAGGTACCTAGCGAAAAGTAGCCTCAACTTTCCTAGACTTAGCTACGATACTAATGCTGAAGGGTCGCTGATATCGCATAGCATCGTTGCTAACGTGTGATGTTGTGACTGTGTGTGTAACACTGAATTGCTCAATGAACAACCAGCTAACCAGCTCCGGTTAGCATACAGGCTTGAGGAGAAGCTACGGGTGTACGTCCCGTAGGCCTACGTCCCATCCTCCTTTGCTAGCTATGTTGCTCTCGTAGATACGTGATATTTATATGGGATGTGAGGGAATGATAAAGGTCTCTGATTCTAAGAAGAGTCCGGTAAGAAACAATGTCATTGGTCAGGGGCGCAAAAAAGTGCGCCCCGGGATCGCCCCTTTCAGCCGCAAATGAGAAGCTGTTCTTCTCAAAGGTATGATAAAAGTATGAGAGCTCCCATTGACTTCCATTAGGCCGGCGCCCCTCCAGGGGGGAGTGGCTTATCTCAGTGATAACGAATGGCAATATATTATATTTGGTCACATTTAAGTGGTTGTTGACAGGGACTTACGGTCTCCCACACACATTTAACGCGTTAACACAGTACATTTCTTATTTAAATAGTTTGGTATATTATATTTTTTAAAGTTTTTATTTATTTACGAAAAATTCTAGGAGGGGGCGGCGCCCTCTATGGACGCACCGCCACTGGTAACGGCTGTAGCGCACGACCTCCGACTTGCCAAGCGTGACCACTACCAATTACGCCAAAGAAAAGCTAGCTCTTCGTTGACGCAGGTTGCCCATTACATACCTGAGGAGTGAGTTTCACGGTTCTAACTCCGGTAGACTAGCTTTGTTAGCTATCATGCACTAATCACCCCAACCTGTACATCTTGCACACGAACACAGTGCTCGATAAGTCTAAAACTATTTAAGGCTTCAATGTAGCCAACATGTTCTGTACTTATCCGAGCACTTATCCACTTATCTTATTGGAAATAAATGTGGTGTGTAAAAGTCTCAAAAAATAAATAAATGTGGCTTTAGGAAATAAAAGTCACATGAAATAAATAAATGTTGTCTTTACAAAAACGTCATTTTGAAATAAATAAATGGATTAATT